>OY755038.1:118015598-118615598 GCA_963576565.1 Aspidapion aeneum | reverse complement strand
GATACAAAACTTGTCAGAGAAAAAAAGTTAAATTTCTCGGCGTCATTATTGACGATACTCTTTCTTGGGAGGAGCATTGTAGGGTTTTGTTTTCCAAGCTCAGTGGGGTGTGCTTTCCGATTCAAAACCTATAATCCATATTAGATACAAAACAGTTAATTTCTGTATATTATTCTATGGTACACTCCCGTCTTCTGTATGGTATTCAGTTTTGGGGGGTCTCTGCTTTTACAGATAGTGTTTTTAAATAGCAGCTGTTGCAGGTACCACATCTTGTGAACCCTATTTTAAAAAATTTCAAATTTTAACTGTCCCGTCTATTTTAATTTATGAGGTTTGTGTTTATGTGTTTAATAATAAGGATTCCTTTTTAAAAAATAATACCTACCATAATTATAACACTAGAAATAAAGACAAGCTGTTAATTCCAAAGAATCGTCTTAGTAAGTCAAAACTTTTTATTTTAAATTTAGGACCAAAGGCTTTTAATAAAATACCTTCGGAAATACAAAACAGTTTGAATATTAATATATTTAAAAAGAAACTAAAATCTTTTTTGGTGGAAAAATGTTTTTATCATTTAAACGCATTCTTGGATTAATCCTTATTTGCAAACATATTTTGTTTATATATTTTATATTTTAGCTTTATGTCTGCAATGTAAACCCATATTTTATAGTTTTTCTATTTTTGGCGATGTCCATATACATATACATTGTATCAGTGGAAAAATAAAGTTTTTGAATTTGAATTGAATTTTGAATGGACACTCGGACATGACCTGGGTTACACCATGGATAGAAAGAATGAAGAGGGCAAAAAAGATATGAACAAGGGTATAACTTACCAATACAACGGCATGCCCAATAAGCGGCTCCCCACAACGGAGGAGACGGAACAGGATATGGTCCAACACCATGGACTCGGCGGAGAAGGGTAGAACTAGGGGCGGGACAGCGGTGAAAAGGACGCTATCCGCCTAAAGTTTGACAGCATCACATTCGCCCAACCGGCAAAACAGCTCATGTACGACACGCAAAGCCCGTACTTCTAAACAAAAAGAGAGATTTTTTTTAACATAACCGGAGTATCACTACGCAACACGATAACACACAAGGCAACCGAATCAATGAATGAAATAAAAATTAAAAAAAAAAAAATAATAAAATAATAAGAACGAACAGAATGGAACACGTACATAACTTAACACGCATTAAAGAGAAACACGCCGAAAGAAAACAAACCAGTAAAAACAACACGGAATAAAACAAAATACAAAAACGACTTACTACTAATCAAACCGCCCTGAATGACAACGGGGAACATCCCCAGAACATACAGAGTTTCATCTGGCGTGGACATAACAAAAATGAATGAACATAGAAGAAATAGCATAGGGTACCAGAAACCAAACTAATGAGAAAATGAGTTGATCCGGAAAATATCAGGTAAGGTGTCAATTAGGCAACAAAAGATTCATCGAATATAACTAAGGTTAACACCCATACGGCTTCACATGCACAACGCGAGGACAAAATACTTTCCGGAAACGATTGGATCCAAACAAATATTAAGACAAAGACACGTCGAAGAAAACGTGGGGTAGCAAGGAAAGACAGGACGAAGAGAACAAAAACCAAAAGAACAAATTGCAGAAGCATGAAAAAAAAATAAACAAAAACCCAAAGGGAGAGCTAGGGTACCTCAAGGGGAAGGAGAATATCGATCAAAAGCGGCACTCCTGGGAAGACATGAGACCGAACAGGAAAGTTGAAAAAGATGGTAACCCTATTCCGAGTGAAATAGCAGGAAAATTGACAAGGGTCACTTGGCAACACCGTAAGTACTAGGATATGGTAATAACGGACGAAATGGCCTACGAGAAGGCGAGATAATTTATGCCCGAGACAAGTAAAAATGACCTAGAAAACAAATTAGCAAAGGACCTCGGTAAGAAGACAGGAGGACACAAGAGATACGTCACGAAGGTTAGGGGAGACCAGTATGAACGTCCAACAAACAAAAACAAGGAGAAGAAAGAAGAAAATACAGAGAGAACAAAAGAAAAAAAACCAACCGAAAGACGCCAAAGAAAAACGTAGAAGAAAAAGGGAGGTGATAGGTAAAACCAATAAGCAAGTTTGGGAAAACAAAAAAAAAATAAGGAAGAAGAACTTAACAAGAAAAGAGACGGTGCGGGCCAAATATTCAGAGAGGCTAGGGTCCAGAAAAAAAGACCGAGCTATAGAGTCGACTGGCCCAAGAATAAACGCTGACAAAGAATGTTACTAAGCATTAAGTTACAAGACAAAATGGCAGAAAAAGAGTACGTAACTAAAGATTACGAATTTGGACGGCAAGAAAAGACAGCATATAAAAGCTATAAAAAAGGGACAAATAAGAGAACCCCCCATGAGAAGGAACTACATAGTAGAAAACGAGGAACAGATACGAGTAGGAGAGAAGTTGGGGGGAGTCGAAACAGGGGATTTTGGGGGAGTACGAGTTACTGGGAGAAAGACACAGAACAAAGACATACCAACAGACAAACAATAGAGACGGCAAATCCAAACTAGGAGCCATGGGCCCGAAACACGGCGTACAAGTAGCACTGGCACAGGTACCAGCGTCTAGAGGGACGTGGTAAAACCAGCAACCGAAGACGGGATTACAAAATCTTGACATTGCAGCATTAAGTTACAGACAGAATCGCGAATTTAACAAAAAATCCGAGATATAAGTATCCACTGAGACTTGTGAGAAAAATTTGATGCAAAATTTTAAATTATCAGTTGGAATAAATAAAATAAAAAAAAATATATTTTTTAAAAATGAATAAACTAAAAAACTGGGTAAAGAGAAAAAGGGGGTACATAGCCACCTGGGAAGTAGTTGAAAGAGAAATGGGGGAAAAATTAAATCGAGAAAAAAAAGAAGACGCTTTCCTTAACTTTTATTTCTTGCAGATACGGGGGTAAAACAGTATGCCAAGCATACAAGGGTAGAACGTTCCACATGTGGTCCTTAGGATTAGATACAAAATTAGTTGTTATTGGGTTTTTTAAGATCGAATAAAGGGGGGACCCTAAATGCATGAAGTTAGGTATTTGGAAGACAGTACAGAGGTGGAGCGTGGCCAAGCGTAAGGTGGCAGAAGACTTTCTTTCTAGTACAGCCAATAAGTACACAGAAAGGAAGGGAAGAAAACACAATATCCCACGACGAGGAAATGCGTCGAATAAACTAGGCAAAACAGGCTCACGGACGACAGCGCCGAACAAGAGCAAATGACATAAATAAAGGACAGGGAGGGAAATCAAACCCCACCTGTCAAAAATGAAATAAAATATAACAGAAAACGCGAGTGGTACGAGAGCCGAAACTCGCGCAATAATTTTTTTTATCTACTTACACAAGAAAGTCGAAATCCCGAGGGTCAAGTAAATTTAAGGTTACAACATTTATTTTTTTCTTGGCAAAGACTACAAATTAGGCTTTGGAAAAAAGCAGAGATACCAGATGGATAAGAATGAACACGGCAACAAAAACCAGCAATATGATGATAGTCAAAACAATGGTGGAAAGACTACCAGAAAACGAGTTGCAAGAATAGAGCTAAGCCCTCGAATAAAGGGTTGCGAAAATACTAATAATAAACCTTGGTATGGAAGGGACAAATAACACCACACATAGATTAGAGTGACCAGAATCGTAAACAGAGAAATATAAAAGATAGACAGGGATAGATATTCCGCAGAAAGTGCGACAGAGCACAACAACAGAAGGAATATCAACCACGAGAAACCCCTAACGAAGAGAGTAAAAGGAATAAGAAATGGATAGAATATTTTTTTCTTTACTCAACGAATCTGAGTGGAAGGAAACAAAGTTATAGAAGACAAGTACGGGACAGAATAGACATGGACAGAGATTGCATGAAAGGTGCTACAATGCACAACGATCGTGCGAATATTATCCATAAGAAAATCCAAACTAAGACAGTAAGAGGAATGAGAAATGGATAGAATATCTTTTTTCACTCAACGAATCTGAGTGGAAGAAAAACAAAGTTATAGAAGACAAGTACGGGACAGAATAAGATGTAAATAATAAGAAGACCCCGAATACCTAACTGAGATACGAGAAGCGGGTGACGTGAATTTACGCGAGGGGTAGTGTATACAATATCTTAAGGTATAGGGCATTTACTTAAGTTAACGTGTAAACAACAACATTTGGGAGGGGTAGAAAAAATAATTATAGAAGTTTATAAGTCAAAAATGAAATGTAAAAAGTAAGGTAATAATAGTTGAAATTTTTAGTAGTAGGCTAAGATGACCAAATTTTTTCGTATTTAAGAACTGTTGGCTAAAAGGAGGCAACACCCACGGCCAACAATGGAGGCAAAATCGGGGGCGATTTTTAAGTAAAGGGGGGGGATGTCACGAAGGGCGCTTAACATAAACTCAAACCAATATTTCCCAAATAATTAAAAAGAAACTTAATAATTATTATTCGCAATAACTTTATGGGACAACCTATAAGTCGATATAAACCGATTGACGTCAATAACTATTATTGCAACTTGGCAGAAGTAGTTGATAAATAGGCTGGCAAAACATATTCCCGGGATTTTTTTGACAGAGACTCGTGATAACAAAATACTGCGAGACGAGGCGTTGCCTTGCCGAACTAAAGTTTCGGCTTTTTTCCCTATAATGAAGTTTAAGACCGGATGTGTGCGGGCCACGTCGAGTTACGTAACGACCCAGAAAAACTAACGACAATTTGAGTGTAAACTGGGGTTTGTGGTAACCAGCGGTGGAGCAAATCCTGTTGATTCCAGGTAAGTCCGGGTGTTGCCCCTCGTAGCCAACTCACCAACCTTTGTACATCTTTTAATCCCCTACAGGTGTTATTTAATCTGCATCCCTTAGTAGTAGTGGGGGAGTTGACCTGTAGGTCTGACAAGTAGGCCAGAGTAGGCCCTTTTTGCCATGCCCCAAGTCTGTCCCTTAACACACTCTCTGCACTTCCCTTTGATGGTCGGGTAACTCATTGGGCCTTCCTGTTCTCTTTACAAAGTCCAGTAAGTCTGCCCATTTGAGCATGTGCAGTTCTTCCCCGCTCAGAGTTGGCGCTCCGAGTGCCTATTGTCTCATCCTTGCGTAGGCCTCGCATTCTGCCACGAGGTGTCTTGATGTCTCTTCTTCCTGTCCACAGGCTGGGCAGGTAGGGTCATTCTCGACTCCTATACGTGTCATGTGCCACCTCCACCGGTTATGTCCGGTTAGAGTACCTATCAGCAGTCTGAGGTCTTTTCGTGTCCGTCCCAGTATCCCATCTAATTCTGGTCGCTTTTGGACGGCCTACGAATTCTCTGGTCTGTCTGCAACCCGTTCGTGTTTCCCACGAGTTTAATAGCGCGTCCTGTGCCCATTTGTTGAGTCCGCTTTGCACTTGTCTTTTTGTCACGCCCAGAAGTGGCTCCGGTCCTACATAGGCGGTTCCTGCGCCGAGGCGTGCGAGTTCGTCCGCCTTCTCGTTGCCTGGTACCCCCGTATGTCCCGGAACCCAAAGCAGCGTCACCCGCTAGCCATCGCTTAGGGTATCCAGCACCTCTGCGCATTCTTCCACCAAGCCGTCAGCAATCTGGGGTGCGTTTAGCGCCTTCAGGGTGGCTTGACTGTCAGAGCATATATATATAAGATTGAAGAAGTAATCCATATCTCTAAATGGAGGTTTAAGTCACGAAAATTGAAAACTCTAAGTCGTCCTCCACTAAATTTATTTCGATCATACCAGTTTCGGCTTATGCGGCCATCATCAGTGATCTACAAGCAAAATATGTAAAGAGTACTACCTAGCAAACTACCTAACAGGTTAAAAAAAAAAACTCGAATTATCTATCTTACCTATTGCTAATCATAGTTATATCACAGGACAAAACATAAAACAATGGTGAACGTGCAACAAATTACAGAAACATTTAGTTTAAAATCTTAAAATTATTGTCTAAAAATTAATCAGTCAGGTTATGTTTACAAAATCGAACGAATGGTGGGTTGCACAGTCGTTTAAGTAAGACTTAAATAAAGACCTACTTATATATAAATAAGGGTTGACACCTACATAAAAATAAGTTTGACATTTAAGAGAGATTTCCTACTTGCTTACACTCAGATGGCCAAAGATGACAGAATAAAAAATACAATAAAACAAAATTAAAATAAAAGGAATAAAATAAAGATTTAAATTAAATAAAATAAAAACAAAACAAACTAAAGTCAAATAAACTCAAATAAAATCAAATAAAATAAAATAAAATAAAATAAAACAAAATAAACCAAAATAAAATAATATAAAACAAAATAACATAAAAATAAAAATAAAAGAAACTCAGATAAAATTAAAAATAAAATAAACAAAATAACCAGTGCCAAACAAACTTATGATGGATCATCATCATCATCATTTTTTTTTGTAAACACTTTACTTGGCACTGCAAGAGTGTTCTCAGCGATCAGCAGCATGGGTTTACTCAGGGTAGATCAACAGTGACCAACTTGCTTACCTACCAGAAGGACCTGTTAGCTGCCTTTGAGAGGTCTGTGCAGGTGGACAGCATATACACGGACTTTTCGAAGGCGTTCGACAGGGTAAGTCACACGCACATTTTTGCCAAGCTCAGGGCGATGGGACTTGGTGCGACTCTGAGTGATTTTTGTCATAGCTTTTTGACGGGGCGGACCCAACAGGTTAGGATGAGCAACTATATCTCCAATAATATTTTTGTGCACTCTGGTGTTCCACAGGGATCGCACATTGGTCCCGTTTTTTTTAATTTATTTATTTTGGATCTTGGAGATGTGATTGTTCATTCTGATCATTTGGCGTTTGCGGACGATTTTAAGCTGTATAAAGTGGTTGAGTCGTACCTCGATAAACAGTTGCTTCAGAGTGATCTTAATAGTGTTGTAGGATGGTGTAATGATAATGGTTTGGAGCTTAATGTTAAAAAATGTATGTCCATTTCTTTTGGTCGTGGGAACAATCAAATACAAAACCAGTATTCTATTAACAATTTACCATTAAAAAATGTGACTTCTATAAAAGATTTAGGGGTTATTTTTGATACAAAGTTAACCCTTGTCTCTCATTTTGAGGATGTTAAAAATAGGGCTATGCGAAACCTTGGCTTCATCACGCGTAATAGTGCACACTTATCACCACAATGTTTCAGGCTTCTTTACTGCTCTCTTGTGCGCTCTGTGTTGGAATATGCATCTATAGTGTGGTCCCCATATTATAAATGTCATATTGATAATTTGGAATCTGTACAGAAAACATTTTTAAGGTCTTTGGCATTTAGAGCAAACATAAATATTTACAATGATTTTTGTATAAACTATAACATTGTGACTGAAACATTCAACATTGAAAGCTTGGAGACTAGAAGGACATGTATTGATGTCTTGACTATTTACAAAATTTTGAATGGCTTATTTTACTGTCCTTCGATTCTTCAATTAATATATTTCAACACCAACCAGCGAAGGGCCAATTCACCAATGTTTCGTATTCCATATCATCATGCTAACTATGGATTTTTCTCCCCGGTTACTCGCACATTAAGATTTTATAATACACATTGTCTTGACCCTTTTTCCTGCAGTCTTCATACCTTTAAAACAAGACTGAAATCATTAAGTAATTAAGTCTAGTTATATAGTAATACTGTTAATTTTAAAATTTTACACATCTACTAGTTTACCAATTTTTAAATTTTATAATTTGTTTTGTTTTTTGTTTTTGTTATTTGTGACCATCTTGGTTTTTCTACTATAATATTTTTTCTGTAATTTTTGTAAAATGGCTCTGCCGTCGATATAAATAAATAAATAAATAAATCATTATTGATTGCTACCATTATAGAATTTAAAGGTAGTTTGGTTGAAAAAACTAAAGAGTTAAAAAAATCTGTAGATTTGTGTTCTAATTGTTGGTTAAGGCAAACTGAAGGGTGTTGTTTTTGTAATTTGTTGATTTTGAGCGTTTCTAGCAAATGTATTCTATCACTATTAGAATTTATGTGTAAGATAGTAACATCTTTATCCCTGTCAAAACCATGTTTTTCATGTAAAACATGTTTAGCAAAGTTAGATTTAATATGAGTGTTGTTTAAATCTTCAGTATCCTTGTATTTATCAATTTCTTTCAAGTGTTCAGTTATACGTATTCTAAACTTTCTAGTAGTTTTACCTATATAGCATCCATTTCCACAGTTACACTGAAGCATTTAGACCCCTGATTTCTCTTGTTTATCCAACTTGTCTTTGGTGTTAACAAGAAAGTTTTCAGCTGTATTTGTGGTTTTAAAAGAGACTTTTAGATCAAATTGCTGAAAGATATTTTTTAATTTGAATGATATTGGCCCTTGAAAGGGTAGAGAAATATATCTACAAGCATTAGAAGATTGTTTTATAATTAAACGATTATTGATGTGTATGTTAAGGTGTCTGAAGTATAATTTGTTGATATACTTTGTTGTTAATGGCTATGGACTTAATAACTTGTAGTTCTGTTAGAAAAATTTTTCTAGTCATGGGAATTGAAAATAATCGATTAAAAAAATATATATATATAAGCTCCTCTTCGCTGTTCCGAACTTCTTCTAGGGTTGCCACCATTATTATGGCGAAAACTTTTGCTTGAAAAACAGTAGCCTGCTCACCGAGTGAGTAGCTCTTCTGAACTTCTAGTTTTTCCACGTATACTCCCGCTACTGTGGTTTGCCTCTCTGATAGTTTGGATCCATCAGTCTAGCAAACTAAAGCGCTCTTCTCAAACATCATTTCGTCTCTCAGCCACGCTTCCCTTTCTGGGATGTGGATTTTGTACCTCTTCTCGAGCCTCCAAGGTGCGTGTGCTCTGCTGACCGTCGTTGCCGTGAGAGGGATTTCTCTAATTGTCAGCTCTTCTATAGCTAGATGACCAGCTGTTTCCCCCCTCCTCTCCACTGACCCGTATCCCTTAGACGTGGGTAGGTCCCCATCGCCTCCCTCTTGATCCAAGTTGGTAGCGATGGTAGTCCCAGAATTGTCTCTAGGGCCAGGATCGGGGTAGTTCTCATATCTCCGGTTATCCCTCTACACATCAGCCCCTGTAGGCTTCTGAGTTTTAAGGATGTGGTCGTTTTCTCCATTGCCGGCCACCAGACTATGGATCCGTATTGCATCCTCGGTCTCATTTTTGCCGTGTACATCCAGTGGAGGGTCCTGGGGGATAGTCCCCAGGTCCTGCCGACTACTCGCCGTAGCAGCCACATTGTTGCCTGGACCTTTACCAGCTTTGGTACTAAAGCTAGGGGTCTTCCGTACATCACGGGTGCTCTAAAACCTTCGATTTTTCTCTTTCTGGTGAACAGTATCATCTGTTTTACCTGGGTTAACAGAGACTCCATTTTCTTGGCACCAGTCTTCTATGATGCGAACAGCCATTTGCATTCTACTGCAGACAACGTTAAGAAAGCCACCAACTAATTCCCTTAGTTTTTAAACAAAGATCTCCGTCGGCTCGAATCGAAAAAACCCCGTGTGATCGATTCGACCGGAGCGGTATCAATTAAATAATTGTTAAATAACGAATAAATCTTGGGGTTGTAAGTGACTGGTAATTAACGACCTGCCAATGCCTTTAACCAACACCATGGCCCCCCTTATTCGTGACAATATTTGTTGGTTCTTTAGTTAGCTTATACCCAGGTTCTACATCTATGTCAAACTCATAAATAAAGTGCGCTTGTTCTGAATTTAGATATGCACCATTTGTTATGGTGCAATCTACTCTTATAATGCGAACTTTTGTAATATCAACTATTGTTGAAGATTCATGAATCTCAATGAGCGTTAATCGTTCTTCATTTGTAAATCCCAATAACTGCCCAATTGAATTGTAGTGTTTAAAGTGAAGTAGATACTTAATTTTGCATTTTAAAATGCTATTGTTTGCAAGTAAGCTAAAAATATTTTCATCTAGATCTTTTGCACTTTTTTGAAGAGCTTTAAGCATTGCATCATGTATTTGGGTTATTTCGTATGCACCAGGAGGTATTTTTAACATTACTGTCCCTCCCCACTTCGGCTTACTGAATCCAAACCAATTATTAGCTTCATCTACGTTAAAAATTAAATTATATGAATGAAATCCTATAACCCCCAGTCCATATTTTTATCTGCCATTCATTTCTATAGGAGGGTAGAAGTTGGCACTAAAGAATAGCTAAATAACCACTTAGTGTAAAAGTACAAGATATTTTTACTGTGCCTTACAACAACTAGATGCAATGTTACAATCCACAATTACTTAGACTGAGGAAATGTGTTGAAAACTTTCGTGCCCTTAGCGTTAGAAAAACAACAAAAAATTTTTTTTGGTGGCGGGCCATTATTTATCATCAGAGTTGTTTGTAGAGTAATGGTCGTAACAATACTGATACTTTAATATATTGTTACGGGTTCTCCACAACAATTAAAACTCGCAAATGTCAAAAAAAATACGTCAATTTATTTCGACAAATTATGTACAAAAACACGCACTTAAACTTACTAATAACTTGCTAATAATTCACTACTTTAATCCGCCTATTAACTTCGCGTTAACATCTAGCGATCACTACCATTGGTTATCATTTACTGCCTGAGCACGACGTCCGGACCTATATATAGGGCCTGCCTACTATTCGAGAATTTTCCATCCTTGTTCGATTCAGGATTATACCACCCTTTTCTAGAACGCGGACCGTTCGCGCACCAGTTTGTCATAGATAACGCAACTAAAATCTAGACTAAGAATACAACCATAAGATAAGCAACATAATGCTACACTAAACCTAAATAAATTCTAATTATGAAATTTAAATAACTTAAATTTGAAACACTATCCTCCTCTTCAGGTTTGATCGTCTCGATCAACATTTCCCAGGTAAGGTTTTAGTCTGTCTAGATGAACAACTTTCATCTTGGACTTCGGGCTTTTCTGGATTCGGTAGACTACATCATTAATTCTCTTAACAACTTTATAAGGTCATTCCCATGGTGGTGTCAACTTAGGTGATCTTCCTTTCTTTCGTTGAGGATTGTATAGCCAGACTTGATCATTCTCTTTGAACCCTATAGAGTTTGCTTTCAGGTCATATCTTGCTCTCATGCGGTCACTGGCTATTTCTATTCGCTCTCTAACCACCTCATGGATATCGTGCAACTTTTGTCCTAAACGTTCTACATAGTCATTAACTTCTAAGTGTTCTTCTTCAGGAGACCCAAACATGATATCACATGGTAAGCGCAATTCCCTACTAAACAGGATACTAGATGGAGTAGCTCCTGTCGTATTGTGTATGGCGGCTCTGTAGGCCATCAAAAATAATGGAATATATTGGTCCCAATCTGTTTGGTGCTCATCAACAACTTTGCAAAGATGTTCTTCTATTGTTTTATTAAATCTTTCAACCATACCATCTGACTGCGGATGTAAAGCAGTAGTTCGTGTTTTATGTATTCCTAAAAGGTCACAGAAATTCGGGAAAAGTTTTGATTCAAAGTTCCTCCCTTGATCTGAATGTAGTTCCAAAGGAATGTCAAATCTGCTGAAAACATCATTTGCCAGAACTTCTGCAACTGTAGTGGCCTCTTGGTTAGGCAAAGCAAAAACTTCCGGCCATTTACTAAAATAATCCATGACAACAAGGATGTATTTGTTGCCCTTTTTAGTTTCTGGAAATGGTCCGGCCACGAAAATAGCAATGCGTTCAAATGGCAGGCCTACGTTATATTGTTTTATTTGACCTCTGGACCTTGTTTTGGGATCTTGGCTGGCTGCGCAAGTCGAACATCGGCGGCACCAGGTTTTACAGTATGGCGTTGGCTCATCAAAGGCTAGAGGAGTAAAACCTTGATTAAAAATCCTGGCCCTCCAAGTAGGAGTTGAGGCATTAGACTGGTTCTCTAATACTTGTAAAACAAAGCAGTTACCAAAAAGCCTAAACAAAGCCTCGGAGCAATGGATGGAAACTCTCGAAGACGAAAAAAGCAAAGAAAAAGGACTATGAATATGCTACATGGAACGTACAGGGACTGAATCAAAAGTTGGACATTATTGCAACCGAAGTGCTGAATTGCAAAATCGATATTATTGCACTCACTGAAACAAAAAAGAAAGGAACATGTACGAATAGTGTCGGTAATTTTGTCTATATATTCACTGGAGTCCCAAAAGAAAGAAAAGCAGCCAGAGGGGTATCCATGTTAATAAAGAAAAATCTAAAGAATAAAATTACAGACTACGATTGCATTAGTGAAAACATACTTTGAGTGAACATGAAGATGCTGGACATAATATAAGCATAAAAGCAGTCTACGCACCATCAGATGACGAAAGAGTAGCTACAAAACAAATGTTCTTTGATCAACTTGATGAGACTATCACAAAAATCGGTAATACCAGGGAAATAATTATGCTTGGCGATTTTAATAGTCGAACTGGTAGGCAAACCCAGAGAAAAGTGATAGGACCATTTGGAGAGGAAGTAACAAATGATAATGGCTTAAGACTGATGCAATTGTGTGAAACCCACAACCTAAAAATAGATAATGGTTTTTTTAAACATAAGGATATTCATCGATATACCTGGATTCAGCCAACAAGAAATCTTAAATCAATCATTGATTACACTATAGGTGGACAACACTCGCAATTAAAGTGGTATGATGTGCGAGCACTTCGTGGTGTTACCTGTGGATCTGACCACCATCTGGTAAAAGCAAAAATATTATTCCCTTTAAGAAAAACAAATAAGGACGAAAGTATTAGAGAAAATGAAAACCTAGAATGCATCGAAGACAATCAAAAATACAACTTTAGAAGTCTAGAAATCGAAAGTACTCAAAGATTGTATCAGAGCCGATTAGATGAAAAATTAATAAACACAAATCACTCATTTGAAGAGATATATACAAACATAATTAAAAGCTCGAAGGAAGCAAGCAACGAAGCTGTTGGATACCAAGATAATAGAAATAACAGGAAGATGTGGTGGACGGACAAAATACAAGAAATGGTCAAAGAGAAAAAACGCACATACTTGAAATGGCTCAGTACTAAAGAGCAAAGAGACCTAGAAATCTACAGGGAAACCAGAAGACAGCTAAGAAATTTGATACGCACAGAAAAAATGAAATGTTCGAGCGCAAGTTCCACGACATAAATACACACGTAGGAGGTAGGCAGAGTTCTGAAGTATGGAAATTCATTTCTACAGTAAAAAACCCAGCAAAAGAAAAAGTAAACATTCAGATAATCAAACCAGAACAATGGAAGGGACTGCTGCAGGAGACGAGACCCGAATATATGGCAGCCTCTCCGAGGAGAGACATAGAAGTACATGGAGAGGAAGTAATCATCGAAAAAGAAATGATAAAGAATAATATTAAAAAGCTTAAATCCGGAAAAGCAATATATGCTGAAATGCTTAAATATGGATCAGAGAAACTACTCGAAAATCTCACATATATTATCAACCAATGCATAAACGGACATTCAGTACCTAATGATTGGAAAATTGCATTTATATCCTCAATACATAAAAAAGGAAACAAGCTGGATTGCAACAATTACAGAGGAATTTCAGTAACCAGTACTCTAAGTAGATTGTACGGTAGGATTCTTAGAGATCTAATAGAGAATGATTTTCGCGAACAAGAAGATGAAGAGCAAAGTGGGTTTCGCGCAGACAGATCTTGTAGTGATAATGTTTTTTGTCTTAAACAAGTAATTGAGAAAAGGAGCGCCAGAAATATAGAGACTCATGTTACCTTTGTGGACCTACAAAAAGCATATGATACCGTACCAGTAGAAAAATTATGGACAGTGTTAGAGCAAACTAATATCAATCATACATACATAAAAGCGATAAAAGAACTATACAAAGGGTCAAAATCTAAAATTAAAATTGGAAATCGACTTTCAAAAGAATTCCTGGTAACAAAAGGCTTAAGACAGGGATATTTTATCTCTCCAACTCTTTTTAGAATATATATCGCAGTAGCTCTAAAAAACTGGAAACGTAAAGTGCACGGCATGGGAATACAACTTAACGACCGATCTACCATATACACACTACAGTTTGCTGACGACCAAGTAATTGTGGCTAATGATAAAGAAGACATCGAGTATATGATGAGAAAGTTAACAGAAGAATACCAAAAGTGGGGATTAACAGTGAACCTGGACAAGACACAGTACTTATGTATTGGAAACGAATCCAATGAGTTAGTACTAGAAAATCGACAAGCAATATCTCCATGCCATAAGTATGTATACTTGGGTGTCACCTTTGATAGGACGGGAACAGACTGTAAAGAATTGGAAAAAAGAATAGCAAAAGCAAAAAAGGTTATTGGATGTCTTAACAGTATTTTATGGAGCAGAGAAATAAAAAAGAATGTAAAATTTAACATATATGAAACAATGGTCAAAAGCACGTTGTATGGAATAGAGACTTGTCGCGTAACAGAAAAATACAAAACAAAAACGGAAAGTGTCGAAATGGATGCAATAAGAAGATCAATGAGAATTTCTAGAATAGATTACATAAGAAATGAGATCATAAAAGAAAGAATGAGAATCGAGGGAAGCATAACGGATGACATCACTAAAAGGCAACTCATATGGTACGGCCATGAACAACGGATGAACGACGAAAGATTACCAAAGCAGGTCCTAGAATGGCAACCAATAGGGCGTAGAAAAAGAGGGCGTCCTAAACTAGAATGGCAACCGTCAATCCAAAGATCAATGAGTCAAAAAAATCTGACAGAAGATGACTGTCAGGATCGAAGGAGGTGGAGAATAGGCGTCGAACAACGTAGAAAAACGTTCTAAACCGACATAGTAGTAGTAGAAACTACTCGAAAATCTCATATATATTATTAACCAATGCATAAACGGACATCCAGTTCCTAATGATTGGAAAATTGCATTTATATCTTTAATACATAAAAAAGGAAACAAGCTTGATTGCAACAATTACAGAAGAATTTCAGTAACCAGTACTCTAAGTAGATTGTACGGTAGGATTCTTAGAGATCTAATAGAGAATGATTTTCATGAACAAGAATTAGAAGAGCAAACTGGGTTTCGTGCAGGCAGATCTTGTAGTGATAATGTGTTTTGTCTTAAATAAGTAATTGAGAAAAGAAGCGCCAGAAATATAGAGACTCATGTTACCTTTGTGGACCTACAAAAAGCATATGATACCGTTCCAGTAGAAAAATTATGGACAGTGTTAGAGCAAACTAATATCAATCATACATACATAAAAGCGATAAAAGAACTATACAAAGGGTCAAAATCTAAAATTAAAATTGGAAATCGACTTTCAAAAGAATTCCTGGTAACAAAAGGCTTAAGACAGGGATGTTGTATCTCTCCAACTCTTTTTAAAATATATATCGCAGTAGCTCTAAAAAACTGGAAACGTAAAGTGCACGGCATGGGATTACAACTTAACGACCGATTTACCATATACACACTACAGTGTGCTGACGGCCAAGTAATTGTGACTAATGATAAAGAAGACATGGAGTATATGATGAGAAAGTTAACAGAAGAATACCAAAAGTGGGGATTAACAGTGAACGTGGACAAAACACAGTACTTATGTATTGGAAACGAATCCAGTGAGTGCTAGAAAATGGACAAACAATATCTCCATGCAATGAGTATGTATACATGGGTGTCACATTTGATAAGACAGGTACAGACTGTAAAGAATTGGAAAAAAGAATAGTAAAAGCAAAAAAAAGTTACTGGATGTCTTAACAGTATTTTATGGAGCAGAGAGATAAAAAAGAATGAAAAATTTAACATATATAAAACAATGGTCAAAAGCACGCTGTTGTATGGAATAGAGACTTGTCGCGTAACAGAAAAATACAAAACAAAAATGGAAAGTGTCGAAATGGATGCAATAAGAAGATCAATGGGAATATCTAGAATAGATCACCTAAGAAATGAGATCATAAAAGAAAGAATGGGAATCGAGGGAAGCATAACGGATGACATCACTAGAAGGCAACTGATATGATACGGCCATGTACAACGGATGAACGACGAAAGATTACCAAAGCAGGTCCTAGAATGGCAACCAATAGGGCGCAGAAAAAGAGGGCGTCCTAAACTAGAATGGCAACAGTCTTTGATAGGACGGGAACAGACTGTAAAGAATTGGAAAAAAGAATAGCAAAAGCAAAAAAGGTTATTGGATGTCTTAACAGTATTTTATGGAGCAGAGAAATAAAAAAGAATGTAAAATTTAACATATATGAAACAATGGTCAAAAGCACGTTGTATGGAATAGAGACTTGTCGCGTAACAGAAAAATACAAAACAAAAACGGAAAGTGTCGAAATGGATGCAATAAGAAGATCAATGAGAATTTCTAGAATAGATTACATAAGAAATGAGATCATAAAAGAAAGAATGAGAATCGAGGGAAGCATAACGGATGACATCACTAAAAGGCAACTCATATGGTACGGCCATGAACAACGGATGAACGACGAAAGATTACCAAAGCAGGTCCTAGAATGGCAACCAATAGGGCGTAGAAAAAGAGGGCGTCCTAAACTAGAATGGCAACCGTCAATCCAAAGATCAATGAGCTAAAAAAATCTGACAGAGGATGATTGTCAGGATCGAAGGAGGTGGAGAATAGGCGTCGGACAACGCAGAAAAACGTTCTAAACCGACATAGTAGTAGTAGAAAGTAATTGACCCAATAAAATCGGTTTCGAATTTTGTCCATAGTTTTATTTATGCCTAGGTGCGCTCCTGATTTTCCACCATGGCATTCGGCCATTATATGGTCTACCATGCTCCTAGGAACTACTACTTGAATAATCACAGTAAGGCCATCGGCACTTTCCCAGGCACGTTTAAGTATGTTTTCTTCTACTATCAGTGAATCCCATTGCGCCCACAGTGATTTGAATATCGTCCCTTGGTTTGCGATATATTGCCATGATGGTCGTTGCTTATTCTCTTCTTTCAATCGCAAGATAGGTCCTACATCTTTGTCGTCAAGTTGTGTGGTTCTGACGTACGTAGGTAATTCATTATTTCTGGTCAATTCTCCTACAATGTTTACAATCTTCAGGGCAAGGTCTTCTGGACAATGCATCTGCATTATTATGCACCCTTCCTGCTCGGTGCTTGATTTGATAATGGTATTGTTGTAGCTTTTCTATCCACCTCGCGAGTTGTCCCTCAGGTTGTTTCATATTCATGAGCCACTGCAACGCAGCATGATCCGTTCTAATCAGAAACTCTTGTCCATAGAGATATTTGTGAAAGTGATCTACGGATTTAATGATGGCTAAGAGCTCCTTTCTGGTAACACAATAATTTCTCTCTGGTTTGGATAGCTTTCTGCTGAAAAATTCGATGACCCGTTCGTTCTTCTCCATCTTGTACTTGGGAGAATACTGCTCCTATGCCATCTTTGGTCGCATCAGTACTAATATGAATTTACCTTTTGGAATAGGATATGCGAGAATCGGACTAGAACATAATGCTGCTTTTAGTCTTCTAAATGCTTGGTCACATTCAGTATTCCATCTTTAAGAAGCTTTATCTTCTGTAAGTCTATGTAATGGAGACGCTATTTTGGCGAATCCTTCTACTAATCGTCTGTAGTATGTACACAGACCCAAAAAGCTTCTCAATTCATGTTTGTCACGAGGTTGAGGCCATTCGTTTATTGCTAGTAACTTCTTTTCGTCAGTATGGATGCCATCTCGGAAAACGACGTGACCCAGGAACTCAACTTTTTCTTGAAATAGAAAACATTTCTTTGAGTTTAATGTAAGATTGGCATTTCTGATTCTTGAAAATACTTCTCGTAAATTGTCTAGCTGATCATGAAATGATTTCCCCATTACTATGATATCATCCAAATAGACTAGGCAGGTTTTCCAAGTAAGGCCTCGTAGAACGACTTCCATCTTTCAAATGTAGCTGGAGCATTGCATAGGCCAAATGGCATCACATTAAACTGATAAAGTCCACTTCCAGCAGAGAATGCTGTCTTCTCTTTATCTCTTTCAAAGATTTCTACTTGCCAATACCCACTTTTCAGGTCAAGAGTAGAAAACCAATATGATCCTGTCAACGTTGTTAATGTGTCGTCTATTCTATTCTTAGTCGTCGCAAAATCTAGTACTTCCATCCTTTTTAGTGACCAGCACCACAGGAGATGACCAAGGACTTGGTGACTCTTCAATAACCCCGTCACTGAGCATTTTATTAATGAGATTGTTCTTCTTGTTTGGCCAATGTTAGTCTTCTTGGGGGCTGTCTTATCGGTCTGGCTTCATCAGTGTTGATGGAATGTTGAATAAGGTTTGTGCGTCCCGAACTACTCTTGGTTTCGAAGACATTACTTTATTCTTCTATAAACTCTCTCGCTTTACTAAATTCCTCTGGAGTGAGATGTTGCCAAGTTGACTCAAATTGCTGAAGTACCTCCATTGGTAACTTGCTTTTATCCTCGGAAGTTGGCTCTTCATATCTTGTTACTTTCTGTACTGGTTCAAATAATGCTACCACCTCCCCCTTACTAATTTTTACACTATTTGGGAAAATATTGGCGATTCTAATCGGGATGTCTTTATCGGTTTTAACTAGTGACTTTGCAACGAGGTAGGTGTTGGGTAATTTCTGTTGGCTTATGAGTCCGACGCAGCTTGATGTTTTACTTTCTAGCTTCCCAAAAATTATGGGTTCACTGTTACCAACCAGTCTTCTTGTACATACTGCTACGACCTTTATTGGTTCTTTATTGAAGTGACTATTTGACAAATTGAACTCTTCATTCCCAAATCTTAGGGTATTAACTTTATTATCAAACGCAAATCCATGTTTACTTATCTAGTCCATTCCCAAAATAAATTCGTCTTCTATTTCGGCAACCAATACAGTGTGGCGAATCTTCAATCTTCACAGCTGTAGGTCTATGTCTGTCTGCCCCAACACGTCGGCGGATTCTCCAGTCACAGTCTTAAGTGTTATTTTCTTTTCTGCTGGTCGAATTTTATATCTCGTTGCAATTTTGAACTTAAGCAATGATATGGCAGCACCAGTGTCTACTGTTATATTAACTTTTCTTCCATTAATAAGTCCGTCGATGTTAAGACTGTCAGCAGTATGTTTTAAGCTCTTAATAGAGTAAATTTTGGGGGCTAAATTCCTATTAGCTAACACCCGCCCCTCTGCGTTTAGTTTTAGTTTTCCTGATCTCTTCTTCGGTAATCTGTCCCAGTAGATGGTGAGCGAGACCTCATTAGGACATCTGAAACACATTACATTTGGAGGGGATCGTCTGCTTTCTCTCAAAGAATCAATCTTCTCTATCAGTGATTGAAACAGTTGCTTTAGCGCAACTAAAGCATTGTAACTCTGTTTTTGTTCCGCTGGAATAGACCGTAAAAGTCCAAGAGCAGGTTCTCGTAGAGCTACTAACAAAGCTCTAGCTTTTTCGTCATCGTCCCAACTATTTGCAGCGGCGGCAGCTTCAAATTGTTGTTTGCAGGTGGACCAGGAAGACGTACCATCAAAATTTGGAGGCTTAATGTTTTGGTTGGAATTCACAACACATCCCTGAGCTTTTATTTTGTTGTGTTCTTTCTGAAGCTGTATAAGCTGTTGACACATCCTGGAGCTTTTCTTCCACTGTTTGAAAAACTTCTTCTCTTACATTCTGTAGCTTGGTCTCCACTTCTTCTTCAACATTCTGCAATTTGTTTTGTACCGTTTCTTCTACATCCTGCAATTTGTTTTGTTACGTTCCTTCTACATTCTGCAATTTGTTTTGTACCTTTTCTTCTACATTCTGCATTCTCTGAGCTATTTCTTCCTTAACATCCTTGGTTGCTGCCTTGAACCCTTCTCTTAGCTGTTCGGAATTTATCTGATCGAAGTTTTCTTGCATGCCATCTAATGTCTGTCTCATATTGTTTTGGTTTTGTTCCATGGCCTGTTTCATATCGTTCTGGTTTGAGCCATTTGAGCTGCTAGAGCCTGCATCATTTTAGTTAGATTTTCCATCTTTACTGATCCTTGTCTAGTAAGCATCAACTTTCTGACAAATCTCTCTAAACGTCTATCCTTGGGCTATAAAGTTAATGTCGCAGTCCGTTTTTCAATATCTCTTCCGATTCTTAAATAGAACCTAATGGAATGTTCTGGAATATACGGGTAGATGTCACTCTTTCTGCTACTAGACAAATGTAGAAGTCGCTTTTTGATTATCTTTTTTGGTTCTCGAATAGATCGTCGTAGAATGTTATGAAATATTCTAGAAATTCTTTCCGATTCTTACTTTTGAAAGTACTAATCTAATGTCGAAATTGCTTTTTGGATATCTCTTTTAGACATATATTACTAAATAATTTTTCTTCTGTCTTAGGTCTGACACAATTAAATCAAATTAAAAATATAATGGGTCGCACGTTAGACTTGATATTTTCCAATATTAAATGCAATGTTGTTGAAGATGAATTGGCCATATCTAAGATTGATAATTATCATCCCCCCGTACGTGTAACGGTCATGGGTGGATTCGAGCACTATAAGCAGTTTGGGGTATGTAAGAATGCGACTAAGTCGTTTAACTTCAGGAAAGCAAAATTTCCAATTTTATATGACCAGTTACTCAAGGCCGATTGGTCAAGCGTTTATAGTTCTTCAAATGTAAATGACGCATGTAGTTGTTTTTATGATATACTTAATAAAATATTGATAGATACAGTACCATTTAAGATTCTTAGAAATAGAAGATACCCAAATTGGTATAATAGGCAAATTATAGAGTTAATAAAAAGGAAGGAAAAGGCATACAAAAATTATCGGAAACATAAAACAACTTATCACTTTAATAAGTTTAAAAGTATTCGGCAAAACTTGAAAACTACAACACATAGAATTTATAAAAATTATATCCAATCTATAGAAACAAGTATATGTCAAGATAGCACCAAGTTCTGGTCGTTTATTCAATCTAAAAAGGGCATTTCTAGAATACCAGGAGTTATAAAAGACGGTTCAAAAGAATACTCATCTTCACAAGATATTGTCAATGCCTTTTCCAACTTTTTTAAGAGTGTGTTTATTGAATCCAGTCCTACCACGATGCTGGAAGATAATATCGAAGATCATATCAAGTCTAACCAGACTATTAATGTGATTACAATCGAGGAAAATGACATATTAACTGCCTCTAAAAAACTCAACAATAAAATGACTGCCGGTACAGATCAGATTCCTAGTTTTGTTGTAAAGGATTGCATCAGTGCCTTTGTCGCACCCCTTTGCTATTTGTTCAACCTGTCCATCACTTCGGGCTGCTTTCCAATGTGTTGGAAGACTGCCCGCGTGACGCCAATACATAAGAAGGGAGATAAAAATGACTTACATAACGATAGACCTATCTCAATATTGTGTAACTTTTCAAAACTATTTGAAATTTGCATTTACAGTCAGTTATACTCTCAGGTAAAGTCATATATCTCTCTTGACCAACACGGCTTCATGGAAAAAAGGTCATGTGTCACTAATTTAGGATGCCTTTCTCAGTTTATATGTTCTGCTATAGATAATCAAGGCCAAGTCGACGTGATTTACACAGATTTTCAAAAGGCATTTGATCAAATTGATCTGTATATTTTATTACATAAGTTAGAAGCACAGGGTTTTTCTAATTCGCTTCTTAAACTCCTCAAATCATATCTTCTCGAAGACAGGCGTCAGTTTATTGAGGTAGAGGGTTTTAGGTCTACTGAATACGACGTTAAATCAGGGGTCCCACAAGGCTCGAATTTGGGTCCTTTACTTTTTTGTTATTTATTAATGACCTAACATTCCATCTGGCATGCCTAAAACTACTCTTTGCTGATTATCTAAAGATATACCTTCGTGTTTCCAGCATCAATGACTGCTTGTTATTGTAGCATGACTTGGATATGTTGAGCAGATGGTGCGAGAGCAACAAACTTAATTTAAATATTTCTAAATGTTTTGTGGTTTCATATTCAAAAAAAAATTTATAATCGAATACCCATATGAACTTAAATCTCAAATGCTTATTAGATGTGATTCAATCAAAGATCTTGGTATAACTTTCGACCAGACGTTCAGTTTCAACATTCACCTGCAAATAACTATGTCTTCAGCAACTAAGTCGTTGGGTTTTATCATCAGAAACTGCAGAGCATTTGAGAATCTAAAAACATTAGAACTTTTATTTAATTCATATGTTAGATCTAAACTAGAGTATGCCATAATCATCTGGCATCCTATTTATCATTTGTATATTAACTCTCTAGAATCTGTACAAAGAAAGTTTGTGAAGTATTTAGCTGTCAGGCAGGATGGTGTATATCCATTAAGAGGAACGCCCCAGAACTTACTCTTAGACAGATTTTGCTTGAATGATTTAAACAATCGCAGACAATTTATAGCAGTATCATTCCTGCATAAGCTACTACACAATAAAATCGACTGCTCCAACTTACTAAACTAAGTCATCTTACATTCAACATTCCTAGGTTAAACTCGAGGAACTCACTTACTTTTTATTGTGAACGTCCAAATACAAACATGCTAACAAGGTCACCAATTTATTACATGTGTAAAATATTTAACAACATTGCAGGTAATATTGATGTGGATATCTTCTCAGATTCTCTAGGGAGTATAAAAAACAAAATACTCAAACACTAGTTTTAAGATTTTTTTTTATTAAGATTTCATAATTTAATATATAGGTACCAGTTTTAATTTTAATATAGATATTGAATTTCTTAAACATAAGTACTGGTTGATTTATAAATTTATGGCAGTAAAGAGCAAATCTGCGATAACTTTTAGTCGATTGAAATTTATAGAGCTAGGAACTAGAGCATAAAATTTATAACTGTTTTTCAAAATTTTATATTTGTACTATTTGTACTTGTATGATTTGCATTTTTCAATTTTAACTTGGCTTTGTCTGTGCCTCGTCCGCTCAAGTCTTGATGATTTGATTTGGGCTTTAGTGGGCCAGGCACTGATATAGCATTCTCTGACATATTATTGTCATGATTGTTTTTCCTGTAAGTGGTTTTTTTTAACTGTTGGAAATAAAGAACTATTTATTTATTTATTTATTTATTTTAGTTCTCGAATAGAACGTCGTAGAAAGTGATGGAATATTCTAAAAAATTTCTCTAATTATCAATTTTTGGACTGTAAAGTTAATGTCGAAGTCGGTTCTTAAATATTTTTATTTTTTTAAAATTTTTTAAATAAAACAATATCGAACTTTTTCGAATATTCTGGAAAAATCACTTACTGCTCTTCTGTCTAATTGTCCTAGCCGGTGGTACTATGTAAGGATAGTCTTTGCACTATTTAGTTCTAAATATTCTGGCAAAATCACTTAATGTTCTTCTGTTTAATTGTCCTAGCCGGTGATACTATGTAAGGATAGTCTTTAAATTATTTAGTTCTCACTTCTGACACCAATTGTTACGGGTTCCCCACAACAATTAAAACTCGCAAATGTCAAAAACAATACGTCAATTTATTTTGACAAATTATGTAAAAAAACACGCACTTAAACTTAGTGCCATTATCTGAAAAAATTTCTACTGGCTTTCCTCTTCTTGCAATAAGTCGACGTAATGCTTTTAATAAAGAATCTGTGTTAAGTGAGTAAGCAAGTTCTATATGGACAACTCTGGTATTTAAGCAGGTAAAAAGAGCTCCCCATCGTTTTTCTGTACTTCTTTTAACTTTAACATAGAGTGGTCCAAAATAGTCTAACCCACAAAAACTAAATGGTCGATTATGGTGTTTTAATCTATAGTCTGATAGTGGTTTCATTTTGAGTTGAATAATTTTTGGATTCTTAACTTTACATACTTGACATCTCTTTAAAACAAATTTTATGCTTTGTCTACTTTGTATAATCCAAAACCTCTGTTTAATATTATTTAAAACTGTCTCCTTGCCAACATGCTTAATTTCTATATGGTAATTTTGAATCAATAATTGAAGAAATCTGTTGTCTTTTGCTGAAGGTAAAATAATTGGATAGTTTGTGTTATATCCTAAATCATCGGAAAACTCTAAGCGACTTTTCATCCTTAAAATACCGTCTTTATCAACAAAGGGGTCTAACTTAAATAATCTAGAATTTTTTCTTATTTTTTATCTTTCTCTAAATCTTTAATTTCTTCTGAAAATGATATTTTTTGAACATGCTTAATCCATAAATTTTCTGCTTTATGAATTTCTTCCAACGATATTGATTGGGTTCTTGGAATTTCTTTCCTTACTTTATTTATAAAATTTAGCATTACCGCTGTAGCTCGAATAAGTACAGTATATTTCTCTATTCTGTCTATGTTTTGCAAGCAGACATAACATGCTTGCATAACTTTCTTTTGTTTCTTTTGTTGCTTTGTCTGCTGGATTCATATCTGCTGGAACCCACTTCCAATTTTTTGCATTTGTCAGATCTATGATTTCTTGTACTCTGTGTGCCTCAAAAGTTTTTAATCGTGAAGACGTTGATCGTATCCAACTTAGAACTATTTTTGAGTCGCTCCACCAGTAAATGTCAGAGATTTCATAGGTTACTTCTTCTCTTATTTTTGCTCCCATTCTAGCTGCCATTAAAGCCCCTTGAAGTTCCATACGTGAAACAGACATAATTTTTATTGAACTAAGCTTCGACTTTGCAGTAACTAAACAAGTTTTTGCTTCTCCAGACTCTAAAAGTAATCTAAAATAGGCTACTGATGCAAACGCTTTGATACTTGCATCACAGAAAATATTCAATTCTACTTTCTTTACAGCTTTATTGGGAAAATATTGTCGAGGAATTTTAAATTTGCTAATATTAGTAAGTTCTCTGCACCATAACTTCCAATTTTCGTATAAATTTTCAGAAATCTTTTCATCCCAATCAAGCTTTAGTTTCCAGCAATCTTGAAAAATAATTCTTCCCAAAATTATAAAGCGTGATAAAATTCCTATTGGGTCAAATATAGTCATTATTATTTTTAATATCTGTCTTTTTGTAGGAATAGTGTTGCCATTTGTGACCTCTTGTGGCATATCTTTAAATTTCTATTTAAAAACTAAAAAATTGCCAAAATAATCCTAAAACTCTTTCTATATTACTGGAATCTAAATTTAGCAAAGTGTCTTTGGACAAATGAGTCTTGGGTATAGAACCCAGTAATTCTTTAGAATTTCTCAACCAGTTAACCATATCGAATCCTCCTGCTTTATGTACTTCAATAACAGAATTAATTGTTGAAACTGCATCTTCTATTGTTGGTTTGCAATCCAAATAATCATCCACCCAGTGTTGCTTCAACATGATTCTCATTATGTCTGGGTACTTTTCAACAAATGTTTGTGTATTGTAGTTCTTAACAAATTGAGCAATTGACGGAGAACAAAGTACTCCAAAAATCATAACATTCATTTGATAGATATCAGGGTCACGATCTCTGTCCAATCCACGAAACAAAAATCTTTGACTACATCTATCTTCTTCTCTTATGACAACCTGATGAAACATTTCACGAATGTCACCACAAAAAGCGTAATTCTGTTCTGTGAATCTCCATAAAATGCTTAATAAAGATGGATAAAAATCAGGACCTTTAAGTAAAAAAGCATTATTGCATGCTCCCTTGATCTTTGCTGCTGCATCAAACACAAAACGAATTTTACCTGGCTTATTGGGATTTTTAACTACAAAATGGGGTAAAAACCAAGATTTTCCCTTATCAATAAGTTGCCTTTCTACAGATAGCTTTTCTGCATAACCTTTTTTACATATTCTTGGATTTTTTTATATATTTTCTAGCAAATTCCTCATCGTGATCCATTTTTCTTTCAATGCATTTTAGTCTTGCATATGCTCCATTTTTACTTTCTGGTAAAATTGTCTCTTCTTTTTTCCAAGGTAAGCCGATTGCAAAGCGATTATCTCTTTTCTTTATAGTTTTTTGAAAAATATCTAAAGCCTTTTGATCTTCTAAAGAATACTCTAGTTTATCATTTTTTGAACAATATGCCTCTATGTTAAAATGTTCTTCAACAAGTTTTTCATGTTGAAGCTCATCATGTCTACACAGATTTACTGCAAAAATTTCATTGTCATTATTCTCAATAACATGCGGGCCATGAATAATCCAACCAAGTCTTGTAAGACTTAAGACTGGGTAGTCAAATTTAGGATGTACTATTCTTTGAGAATACAATAAAAAGGCATTGTCTTGACCAATTAATATTTTGGACTTAACATGTGGTACTAATTTTATAACTTCTGGGTTTATGTAATCGTATCTGTTAAGTATACTTTCTACATCTAAAATTCTCTCAGGTAAAGATAATTTTTTTATTGTTCTGACATTTTTAATTTTTTATCTTTGATTTGGTAGATCAGCTTCAGATATTTCAAAATTTACCTTTTGCGAGTCGTTTTCAGCTCTTGTCACTTGGTTGGTCCATTGTAGACAAATTGGTTGGATTGGTCCAATTAAATCTAAAGCATCTGCCAAACTGGAATCCATTAGAGTGACTGTGGAGCCATCATCAAGAAGAGCAAAGGTATCTACAAATTTATTTTTATTGTAAAGTCGAACTTTAGCATATTTTAACATGGATTTAGTCTCATTTTTTACAACGCATGTAATATGGTTATTTACAATTTTATTAGGTTTATTTCTTTGAGTCGATTGTTTTTGTGAATAACTGTGTGCTGAGCCCTGTTGTTGATTTGTAAATTGTGGATTTTCAGTGTCATTAAAATTTAAAGTCTGATTTGGTGTCATATTTAAGTGAACTAATCTATGATGTCTACCTTTACAATTTGCTATGTTACAATATATCTTTGAGTAACACTGTTTTGCAATATGGCCTCTAGAAAGACATCGAAAACAACACCCATATTTTTCCAAATATTCTCTTCGCTCAGAAATATTAAAAGTCAAAAATGTTTTACATAAAGAAAGTTTGTGAAATTTTTCATTGCATAAATAACAACCTTTTTTATTCTCATCTATAACATCTTTAACCAGGAATATGTCTTTCCTGTCAGTTGAATAAGTAAATTTTCTTTGACTCACCTGTTGAGGCCTTTCGACAGACATTCTTATCTTTATCTCTGATTTAAGCCAATCAGAGAAATCTTCCAAAGTGATCATACCACTAACTTCTTTACGGATCTTTGTTTCTGCCCAAATTCTTCTTGTCGACCTTGGTAATTTCTCTTCCAGTTTGACTAGCAGTTCTAGGTTCTCAAGATGCCTTAAACATTGAATGTTTTTAATTGTGGTACTAATTTTATAACTAACTACATACTAAATTTGAGAATTGTATGGGATGCGCAAATAACACAATTGACAAATTTGGTCGTGTCAAAAAAAAATCAACAATAACATATATAAGGGGCGTGCAAGGCAGTGGGTTATAGTTGACTGCTAAAAATCACTTTAACATTGATAATAAACGTTTATGTAACATAGCAGATGCAACAGATCATAAACACGCTATCAATCAGAACTTTTGGAAAATCGTTTACAAAAATTAGTTGAAGAACTAAAACTCGCTATAATAGAATCTGTTAATGCAGCGAAAACCAACTTAGAAATCTACACTAGTGAAAAACTTAAAACGCAGCAGCCGACAAGTGGTAAACTATTGTTAAATTTATATGCGAGATTGAGTACCATAGAAAGAAAAGTTTTAAAATATCAGTCACCTGAACCCTCTTAAGAGCCAATAACTTGGTCAGACGGACGCATAGAATATCACTGGATCTTTGTTTCTGCCCAAATTCTTCTTGTCGACCTTGGTAATTTTTCTTCCAGTTTGACTAGCAGTTCTAGGTTCTCAAGATGCCTTAAACATTGAATGTTTTTAATTGTGGTACTAATTTTATAACTAACTACTTACTAAATTTGAGAATTGTATAAAATTTTCAATTGAATCCTCCCTTACTGGTGGAATTTTTTTACCTTTTCAGTTTGATTCAAGATTATCCATTCCGGTTTACCAAAGTTCATTTTAAGATGTTAATTATATCTAAAACATTATCAGAGCTATAAAAGAGATCTTGTACGGCTTCCCTAGCTTTTCATTTTAAACTTATTTTTAATCGATTTAAGTTCTCAGTGTTATTTAAATGTTTTTCGTTCGTTCAGCAAACCACATTCAAAATCATTAATATTTTTATAAAAGTCAGGTAAAAAATAGTGATCTTTGTTTGACATCTTTCCTATGTTAAAACTAAGTTGTTCTATAGCTCTTACCAAAATTTCTGCTGTTTCCGTTCCCGTAGTGCATTTATTTTTTACCTTATGCCATGGTTCGTCTACACTATATCTTGTTGTGTCCATATTTCTATATACTTCTTTATTGCATTGCTCATCATTCTGACATTGGTTCACCCATTCCTTGCATTTTTGGTACCCCATGTAATCTTCCAAAGCATCTAATAAAGTATCATCACATAAATTTTCATTTTGGTTAGAAATTTTAAGATTTTTACTTACTTCATTATTTTCTTTCGAACTTTTTTTACCCACAGACATTCCTGATTTCATTGTATGTTTTGTGGGTTTTGGGAAGTTGAAGAAAAACAACCATTGATTTTATGGCGACGTTTCGTGTTTAGACTAACACTTTTTTAAGCCCTGAAATGAACAACAAGCATTACAATAGGAGCAAATGATTCTTAAATTTATAGTATTCAAATATACAAAACAATAACTTTGCAAAACAACTTACTCAAATCACAGTTGAGTCTTCGGCAGCAAAGCCAGTGAGTATTGGTTTATTGACAACAGCATATTACACATTTTTTTTATGGAAGTTAAAATATTTATTTTTGAAATTTTTGTCTTTTATTTATAATTTTAGTTAGGCTAAGTTTTAATTCTTCGAATATCTTATTATAGATTGTTACCTGGACATATTTCTATGGGCTATTTAGCCACAATTTACGATAATTATGTAAATTGTTCACAAATTATGTTTTTTCTTTGTCTATTAAAATTTTTTTTTTTTTAGAAACTCAATATATTATTTCTACTCACTAGTGTTGCTATCTGAAGTCATTAAAATTAATTAAAATTTAAATTTGTACCCAAATGAATGAAGACTTAGGTATTAATCAGGTCACAGATACTTATTCATTAAAGTAAAATGAGAATAGTTTTACTTAATAATATTTTAAAATAGTCAAGTTAAAATTACAACATTTAAAAAAGAATACAGATATTTAACAGGTCACAAAAAACAATTTCCGAAATTACAGTTTTAAAAACAAATAGGAATTGACGTTCATTATTAATTTTTTGACTAGAAAAGGGTATCTAGATGTTATCTCTATATCACAGAAACTAATTATTTTCTTAAGTTAAACATTGAGTTGTTGTTTATACATGTTGAGTATTCCATTATAAACAATACTTAGCCCCCTAGTGTCAGTTCTAAGATTTATGGTGTTATTTAGGTTAATATATATCATCTCACTAATAGTCCGTTTATAATAGTTTTGTTCCGAGTCCAACACTTCAGTTTTATCAAATCTGAAGTTGTGCCCTGTATCAAACCATTTTGACAAGAAGACCAAACTTGGTCAGACGGACGCATAGTATATCACACATCCACTGAAATGTACTAGTGAGCAAAAACTTCAAGTGGTAAATGAGCTACATAAACCAGCAAGAAAAAATTTCATCCGAAGAAAAACTTTAAAAAAAGGTTTTAGGGATTTATGGCAGATTGATTTGGCTGAAATGCAGCAATTCTCGAAATATAATGTTAAAAATAAATTGCTTTTCAAAATTTGACTGGGCTAGACCAATAAAAAATAAAACCGATCTTGAAATGTGTGTTGCAATGATGGAGGTTTCTAAACAAGTCGATAATTATCCCCACAACATACAAACTTACCAAGGAACAGAATTTTTTAGTAAATATTTCCAAGGACTTATGAAGAAGAGCTCAATCAATCACTACCATACTTACAGCGTCAAGAAGGCTGCTATGGTGGAAAGGGTAACCAGAACTTTAAAAGCAAATCTTTATAACAATTTCTCTGCATTAGGAACCTATAAGTGGATTCATATTTTGCAAGATATTGTTAAAAAATACAGCAACACATCTCACAGAACTATTAGGATGAGACCTATTGACGTTAAGCCAAGCACTCCAATTACAGAATATGAAAATATTAAAATAGCACCTAAAAAAGTTTAAATTGGGCGACATTGTAAGAATTAGTAAATACTATACTATTTGAAAAAGACTATACACCATCTTGGTCAACGAAACCATTTAATATTATTAAAAAGAATGTGACAAATCCACCAACCTACCATTTGGAATGTATTGATGGTGAGCCCAGAGGTGCTTTTTATGAATGAGAACTTCAAAAAACTAAAACACCTGGAATTTATTTGATAGAAAAAATTTTGAAGGAGAAAATAAATACAGTGAAACCTCTGCGGACACCTCTATTAAGCGGACACTCCCTTTAGGCGGACACATTTTCTGGAACTAAGCTTTTTACTATTTATTTACATGTAAAATGCCCTCTTATAACCGGACACTCTAATAACAGGACGCGGACAATTTTTTTTTGTTAAAAAATTTTGAAACCTCTCTTAACCGGACGCGAACCTCTGACAACGGGACGGAGTGCTGCACGACATGGGCATCAACATTATGTAGTATGTTGGCAACAACGCACTCTGCAGCCGGGGAATTACCTCTTCCCGTTTTAATGCGGATACTAAATACTTCTTTCGTATTTACAACATATTTTATACGGCGGGGGCGGGACTGCTGTGTTTTATTTTTATTGTTCAATTGGGTATCTAGTAATAGATCTCTTTGAAATAGTGCCTAGTAAAAAACTTCTTAGTTTACGTGAAATAATGGAAGTTGTTAACGTTTCGGAGAAGGAACATCTATCAGCACGAAAGATCGCCGAAAAATTTAATATCGAAAAAACTCAAGCAGCGGAGATTGTTAATAAATATATATTACAATTTCGCAGTTCCCTCATATAAGCGGACACCCCCAATAAGCGGACAAAATCGACGGAACCGTGAGTGTCCGCTAATGGGAGGTTTCACTGTATTAGGAATAAATAAAAGCAGTTTCAACACGCGTTACATTAAATTTATTTTTTAAATATACTCGTCAAGTTGTCTTTTATACAAAGTTTAATTATAATTCTTATACAGTGAAACCTCTCCTTGCGAACACCTCTATTAAGCGGACACTCCCTTTAGGCGGACAAATTTGTTGGAATCAAGCTTTTGCCTATGTCTTTACATATAAAAGTCCCTCCTATAACCGGACACTCTAATAACCGGACGCGGACAATTTATTCTGGTTAAAAAATTCTGAAACCTCCCTTAACCGGACGCGAACCTCCGAAAACGGGACGGAGCGCTGCACGACATGGGCATAAATATTATGTAGTATGTTGGCAACAATGCACTCTGCAGCCGGGGAATTACCTCTTTCCGTTTTAATGCGGAGGTGAAATACATCTGTCGTATTTACAACATTATTTAATACGACGGGACTGCTGTGTTTATTATTCAGTTGGGTAATAATAGATCTCTTTGAAATGGCGCCTAGTAAAAAAACTTCTTAGTTTATGTGGAAAAATGGAAGTTGTTAACGTTTCGAAGAAGGAACATCTTTCAGCACGAAAGATGGCTGAAAAATTTAATATTGGAAAATCTCAAGCAGCGGAAATTGTTAATAAATATATATCAAAATTTCGCAGTTCCCTCTCTTAAGCGGACACCTCCAATAGGCGAACAAAATCGACGGAACCGTGAGTGTCCGCTTATGAGAGGTTTCACTATAATAACAAATAGCAATATTTTCTTAAATGGTTGGGGTTCTCCGACAAATTGAATTCTTGGATAGCCAAGTCTAATGTTGTATGAATGTATTTTTTATTTATTGTAATTTAGTATCATAGTTAATCAAACTAATATAATTTATAAATATGGATTGCGTTTTTCGTCTAAGTTAAATAAATCAAAATTGTTTGAAAAATATGTGTTTATTAATTGTAATATATACTATTAATTCTACACATGTTGTTTATTATTATTTAAATTCAAAGATAAAAAATACTATCTTTCTAAATCATTTTACTACTACTATGTCGGTTTAGAACGTTTTTCTACGTTGTCCGACGCCTATTCTCCACCTCCTTCGATCCTGACAGTCATCTTCCGTCAGGTTTTTTTGACTCATTGATCTTTGGATTGACTATTGCCATTCCAGTTTAGGACGCCCTCTTTTTCTGCGCCCTATTGGTTGCCATAGTAGGACCTGCTTTGGTAATCTTTCGTCGCTCATCCGTTGTACATGGCCGTACCAAATCAGTTGCCTTTTAGTGATGTCATCAGTTATGCTTTCCTCGATTTCCATTATTTCTTTTATGATCTCATTTCTTATATGATCTGTTCTGGATATTCTCATTGATCTTCTTATTGCATCCATTACGACACTTTCCATTTTTGCTTTGTGTTTTTCTGTTACGCGACAAGTTTCTATTCCATACAACAGCGTGCTTTTCACCATTGTTTCATATATGTTAAATTTTACAGTCTTTTTTATCTCTCTGCTATATAAAATACTGGTAAGACAACCAATAACCTTTTTCGCTTTTACTATTCTTTTTTCCAGTTCTTTACTGTCTGTTCCTATCTTATCAAATGTGACACGCAAGTATACATTCTCATTGCATGGAGATATTGTTTGTCCATTTTCTAGTTCTAATTCACTTGATTCGTTTCCAATACATAAGTACTGTGTCTTGTCCACGTTCACTGTTAACCCCCACTTTCGGTATTCTTCCGTTAACTTTCTCATCATATACTCCATGTCTTCTTTATCATTAGCTACAATTACTTGGTCGTCAGCAAACTGTAGTGTGTATATGGTAAATCGGTCGTTAAGTTGTATTCCCATGCCGTGTACTTTGCGTTTCCAGTTTTATAGAGCTACTGCGATTTTAAAAAGAGTTGGAGAGATACAACATCCCTGTCTTAAGCCTTTCGTAACCAGGAATTCTTTTGAAAGTCGATTTCCAACTTTAACTTTAGATTTTGACCCTTTGTATAGTTCTTTTATCGCTTTTATGTATGTATGATTGATATTAGTCTGCTCTAACACTGTTCATAATTTTTCTACTGGAACGGTATCATATGCTTTTTGTAGGTCCACAAAGGTAGCATGAGTCTCTATATTTCTGGCGCTCCTTTTCTCAATTACCTATTTTAGACAAAACACATTATCACTACAAGACCTGCCTGCACGAAACCCAGTTTGATCTTCTTCTTCTTGTTCATGACAATCATTCTCTATTAGATCTCTATGAATCCTACCGTACAATCTACTTAGAGTACTGGTTACTGAAATTCCTCTGTAATTGTTGCAATCCAGCTTGTTTCCTTTTTTATGTATTGAGGATATGAATGCAATTTTCCAATCATCAGGTACTGGATGTCCGTTTATGTATTGATTGATAATATATGTGAGATAGTTTCTCTGATCCATATTTGAGCATTTCAGCATATATTCCCCCAGGTCCGCTAGCTTTTCCGGATTTAAGCTTTTTAATACTATTCTTTATCATTTTTTTTCGATGATTACTTCCTTTCCATGTACTTCTATGTCTCTCCTTCGGGTCTTGTCTCCTGCAGCAGTCACTTATAGTGTTCTGTCCATTGTTCTGGTTTGATGATCTGGATATTTACTTTTTCTTTTGTGGGGTTTTTTACTGTAGAAATGAATTTCCATACTTCAGAACTCTGCCTACCTCCTACGTGTGTATTTATATCGTGGCATTTGCGCTCGAACATTTCATTCTTTTCTGTGCGTATTCAATTTCTTAGCTGTCTTCTGGTATCCCTGTAGATTTCTAGGTCTGTTTGCTCTTTAGTACTGAGCCATTTCAAGTATGTGCGTTTTTTCTCCTTGACCGTTTCCTGTATTTCCTCCGTCCACCACATTTTATTGTTATTTCTATTATCTTGGTATCCAACAGCTTCTTTGCTTGCTTCCTTCAAGCTTTTTACTATGTATATTGGTCCATCTAAATCATCTTCCATCTAATAAAAGTCCTTTGATGTAAATTTTAATAATATAATCCTTGTTGTGTGGCTGGGATCGGTCTTTAAAACCAACCTTGACTCATAAATCTGTAATGAATGGCCGGCCTTGAAGTTTTGATTTGGGCTCAAGGCCATTCATTATCGAGGTCAACAAAACCTTTCGGACTATTTGGCACCTGCATACAAAGCATAATGAATGAACACCTGGTGTAGTTAGTAACAAGAGAATGCGATCTTTACTTAAATTTGTGTTGACTTGTTAGGTAATAAATTTGGCCTCAAGTCCATTCATTGTCGAGGTCGAAATAATACCCTTTGTTGTGAAATATATACAACCTTGACTCATAAATCTGTAACGAATGACCGGCTTTGAAGTATTGAATTAAACTCAAGGCCATTCACAGGGTCAAAAAAAACACCCACGCTGTTCGCTTCCACATACAAAAGACAAAGAACCACTTACACCTGCACACAAAGGAGAAAGACCCACATAACTTTACATTTTCATATCAAGGCCAAGAAGACCACGCACATTGTTCGCCTCTGTACACAAAAGATTTAGCTGGCTTTCGCAACTATGCGATCTCATATCATTGTCAAAACGACCACCCACACTATTCACCTCCATACACAAAGACAAAGACCCACTCGCACCTGCACACAAAAGACAAAGGCTCGCATAACTGTATATTGTCATATAAAGCTCAAAAAACCACTCACACTATTGGCCTATGCCCTAAAAGACCCACCAACACTCCTCCTCATACAAAATTACCTTCATACTATTGGCCTATGCTTAAAAAACTACTTGCACTATTCGACTATGGTAAAAAAGACCACCCAGACTGTTCTCCTATTATGATAACGTCATTACCTCCTTATGTTGGTCTAAAACAGAAATATATCTACTACTCTCGTCCGTACGTGACAGAAATAGGACTTTTTTATAAATTAAAAAAAACTAAAAAAATATCCGGTATATAAAAATAAACAAGCAAATTGAAAGGGATAAGCTTTATTTTGTGCGCCATCTTGGATTGCAAGATGGCAGATTTTTTTTTTCAAAATTCTGATTAATTTCCTGCAAACTTTAGTTTTTATCAATAAAACCGGTGGCATGGTTCCAGAGTTATAACAAAAAACATTTTGTCCGTTTTTCTTCTCAGTTTTTTTTTGCCCCACACGGTATTTTAATAAACTAACTAGTGTGTAGTCAGCACCCCCACTAATTAAAAAAAATTAACGCTTTATACAATGGAAGTACAAAAATTTTCTATAGTTAAGTTCAACTCATAGATATAGGAAGTTAATAATGACTTGTTTTTATGGGATTTCATAGATTCTCAAAAAAAACTATTTTTGGATGTGTGTGAAGACAGATTCGTTTTCAGATTCAGATTCATTTTCGACACCGCCCATTTATATTTGATCAGATGAGTTTTCGCCATAAAGCAGTTTTTTCGTTGATCCTAGACGGATTTTTATGGTTTTTTTTGCTCAACATTTTTTTCTAGTGGCCCGTAGAATAGCCACTATGTGCTACAGGGTTGTAAGTCTTGTCAAACATCACAAATTTAAAAAAAAAACACCCTTACGATTAAAAATAAAATTTTAACATTTTAGGGGCTGAGGGGTTAAAAGAGCCCCCCTTATCATTAAATCCAGAATCTACCCTATTTAGAGACTTTGTGCATCATAATGTATTTGAAGAAAAATGTTTCTTTTTCGAATGCCTTTATTTTAAAATAATAATATTACCACATGGTATGGGATGAGGGGGTGAAAAGAGTCTTAATATAAAATGCCGAATCTACCCTATTTAGCAACGTTGTGCATAATAATGTAATTGAAGAAAAATGTTTCCCTCCAGAACGTCTTTATTTTAAAATAATATTATTACTACATTTTAGGGGTTGAGGGGTTAAAAAAGTCCACCATAACATAAAATGCCGAATCTACCCTATTTACCAACTTTGTGCATCATAATGTATTTAAAGAAAAATGTTTGTTTTCACAATGTCTTTATTTAAAAATAATAACATTTTTACATTGTAGGGGATGAGAGGTGAATAGAGCCCCCTTAACATAAAATCCCTAATCTACCCTATTTAGCGACTTTGTGCATCATACTGTATTTAAAGGAAGACGTTTCATTCCAGAATGTCTCTATTTTAAAATAATAACATTGTTACATTGTAGGGGATGAGGGGTTAAAAGAGCCCACCTTATCAGAAAATACTGAATCTACCAGCGACTTTGTGTCTCATAATGTATTTAAAGAAAAATGTTTGTTTTTAGAATGTCTTTATTTCAGAATAATAACATTGCTACATTGTAGGGGATAAGGGGGTGAAAAGAGCCTTTCTTAACATAAAGTCCCGAATATACCCTATTTAGCGACTTTGTGCATCATAATGTATTTGAAGAAAAATCTTTGTTTTAAGAATGTCTTTATTTTAAAATATTAACATTGCTACATTGTGGTCCATGAGGGGTTAAAAGAGCCCACCTTAACATAAAATCCCGAATCTGCCCTATTTAGCGACTTTGTGCATTATATTGTATTTAAAGAAAAATGTTTTGTTCCAGAATGTCTTTATTATAAAATAATAAGATTGCTACATTGTAGGGGATGAGGGGTTAAAAGAGCCCACCTTAACATAAAATCCCGAATCTACCCTATTTAGCGTCTTTATGCATCATAATGAATTTAATGAAAAATGTTTGTTTTTGGAATGTCTTTATTTCAAAATAATAGCACTGCTACATTGAAGGGGATGAGGGGTTAAAAGAGCTCACCTTAACATATAATCCCGAATCTACCCTATTTAGCGTTTTTGTGCATCATAATGTATTAGAGAAAAATGTTTGTTTTTAGAATGTCTTTATTTCAAAATAATAACATTCTGCATTGTAGGGGATGAGGGGTTAAAAGAGCCCACCTTAACATAAAATGTCGAATATACCCTATTTAGCAACTTTGTGCATCATAATGTATTTGAAGAAAAATGTTTGTTTTTAGAATGTTTTTATTTAAAATAATAACATAGCTACATTGTAGGGGTTGAGGGGTTAAAAGTCATAGGGTTAAAATTAATTTTTTTTGCCCTTATAAAATTCTTAATTTATTTTTGGAAAACGGTTCGGTGAATTTTAATTAAACCTTACCAGCTTATTTTTGTAACTAAGTGTCATACTAGGAAATTTTATTTTTATTTTTTCGATAATTTTTGTAACTCTAACTATCTTATATTTACAGGACGGCCACAAAAAAAGGTATTTAACATCCAATTTTTGCCGTATGTACCAAAACTCTAAACAAATAAGAGCCAAAACAGTAGAAAACTAAAATATATACAGGGTGTATCAAGAAAAAAGCTTGTTTTATTGTAGTATTTTAATACTAATAATGGTAACAAATAACTTCTTTTTTAAACTATAAACTGGAAACCATTAAATTAGAAAATAACACAACAAATTAAATTATATAAAACTTATCTTACGTATATATATATATATATATATATATATATATATATATATATATATATATATAGAGAGAGAGAGAGAGCAATTCCACGCCAAGTCATCCAATTTTCAAAAAAGTGTTGCCGAGACATTTAATTTTTTTCTTTAATCATGCTTACTAAATGAAACAGCTTATGTTTAACCACTTTTGCACAATTTTAGATTTTTTAATCCAATTAGTCTGTTGTACACGCATTTGAAAAGTCTAAAAACGGGCAAAATGGGACTTTAAAGAAAAAAATTATGCTCATAGTAAACAGCACCTAAAAAAAATTAACCTATAATTTTGAAAACATGCATAAAAGTAGTTTTCAAAAAACTGTGATGTTTAACAAAATCTTTTAAGAATCAAACAAGTTACGTGGCTAATCGGGCAAAAAGGAGTTTTTTTGTTTCGCTTATATTTTTCCGTGGGTAGCCTGAAAGCTAAACCTCACGGGGGTCCAAGATCTAATGGACACCTAATAAGTGTTGACAGTTTACCGTTTCGTCCTTATGGGACTCCTCAGAACACTGCTGGTCGATGTGACAAATCTTGCGAAGTTAATCAGACGGTTTTGTCTCTAATTAAATGTAATTAGTGAGCGAACTATAGCAAGAGGCGCCATCTACCGAAATACGAGAGAAACAAAAAAACCAAAAGCAGGCGAAAGAAAACACTGCTATACAATATCGATCAATGAAAAGATCGAATGCAAATAAAAGAAAACAACTATAGTCCGTGACCTACGACAGCTCTTTGTCTTTCAGGCCGGAACAACACAGATTGCATTTTTACTCGTCTTCAAGACAGTGAGCGTCAATCAACGGAATTTTTAAGCCAAATAATACTAACAAACGTGGAATTTCGTACCCGTGAATTTAAAAATCAAACAAGTTTCGTGGCTAATCGGGCAAAAAGGAGTTTTTTTGTTTCCCTTATATTTTTCCGTGGGTAGCCTGAAAGCTAAACCTCACGGGGGTCCAAGATCTAATGGACACCTAATAAGTGTTGACAGTTAACCGTTTCGTCCTTATGGGACTCCTCAGAACACTGCTGGTCGATGTGACAAATCTTGCGAAGTTAATCAGACGGTTTTGTCTCTAAATAAATGTAATTAGTGAGCGAACTATAGCAAGAGGCGTCATCTACCGAGATACGAGAGAAACAAAAAAACCAAAAGCAGGCGAAAGAAAACACTGCTATACAATATCGATCAATGAAAAGATCGAATGCAAATAAAAGAAAACAACTATAGTCCGTGACCTACGACAGCTCTTTGTCTTTCAGGCCGGATCAACACAGATTGCATTTTTACCCGTCTTCAAGACAATGAGCGTCAATCAACGGAATTTTTATGCCAAATAATACTAACAAACGTGGAATTTCGTACCCGTGAATTTAAAAATCAAACAAGTTTCGTGGCTAATCGGGCAAAAAGGAGTTTTTTTGTTTCCCATATATTTTTCCGTGGGTAGCCTGAAAGCTAAACCTCACGGTGGTCCAAGATCTAATGGACACCTAATAAGTGTTGACAGTTAACCGTTTCGTCCTTATGGGACTCCTCAGAACACTGCTGGTCGATGTGACAAATCTTGCGAAGTTAATCAGATGGTTTTGGCTCTAATTGAATGTAATTAGTGAGCGAACTATAGCAAGAGGGCCATCTACCAGAATATCCAAAAAACGCAGAAATTTTCGAAGTTTTCATATTTTTTTGGGGTATAAATGTAATGTTTTCTTAAATTTTTGACACAGTGTTGGAAAGCTATACTCAAGGACTATATCTTCCTTGTACAAAACATATTTAAAAAGTAGACGTTACCTTGGAGTTCCACGAAGAAGTTAAGAATGTCTGGGAAATCCATCAACTTCAGCATCAAAAATGACCCTGTATATCGGGGTGCTGGTGGTAATCAAGTAGGGTAAATTTTTCAATGTATCATATACTTTTAAAAACAAGAATAAAAAATCTGGGTCTGTAATCCTTAAGGTCACTACACATTTGTCTGTTTTTTAAATATTTTTAGTGATGTTAAATTGCATCACAAATTACAGGCGTGGATCTACGGGGGAGATGCCCCTCTCAAATCTGAAACTTTACTCAGTTTTGACACATAAAATACACCTCCTGGTCACTATGCAAAATAGTTTTGGGAAATATTTATTATGATATTTTCCCCCAAAATAAAGTTTTTAGATCCGCCCCTGCAAATTAAGGTTTATCAGAAGGTAAAGTTTATTTATATAAGCACTGTTCAATAAATTATGATCTAAACTCTCTTCATAAGGTCACTACACAAATTTGTTTAAAGTTTATTTACTTTTTTAGTAGTTACCTACTGTCATATTTAAAAAATCGGAAAAGAAGTTGAGTTCTATAATTTCAGACACCGAACAAATTTTTTTTCTGTGCTTGAAGTAAATTTAGCATCTATAGTTAAATCATCCAGAGGAGTGAAAGAATGGTGTCCAGTTGTTGTTTGTTTGAGATTTTAATGTTCAAATCGTTTCACAGTACCTCCAAACGCATCACATGGGCTTTTACCAAGCGTTAGTTTTGTACTTAGTTTTTTTAATGCCCAGTGGCGTATGCAGAAATTTTCCAAGGAGGTTGGGAGAGGGGGCTTGAGTAAAAGCAAAGTCCTGGAAAACCATTTATTCTTTCTTTCAAAAAAATTCAATCTTTAGGAGAAGTTATTTAATGGTTTTGGAAAGATTAGGCCTCCAACCCCCCTCCCTCCTGCGTACGCCACTGTTAAACCTGAACCATTTTATTTACCAAAAAAACAAATTTAATTAATGTCCGTGTCTCACTAAAAATGTATTCTTAAAACTAAAAAAAATTTCCGACAGTGTACGAAGATGGGATCACAAAAAACTTCAATTTTATTTACAATAGAGACAGAAGAAAAAAAGAACGACGTTTTTGACATGACCTTACATAGACAATTCCAACGGTCAGGAATATTACCGGGTGGGCCAAAAAAAACCAGACAATTTTTTTTTTTCATTATAACTTTTGAACTATACAATCAATTTTAGTATGACAAGCTGCTGAGTTTTGACTAAATATGTGTTTTTGTCCGCCGCGCCGTCTCAAAATCTAAGATGACAGACGAAATAAAATTGTACCCTTCAAAGATGCTCGTTTATTCTTGTGTTGCGAACATGTTTTAATTATTATTTTTTAAATGAGTAAAAAGCTGCGTTCTTGCCACGTATAACAAGGTACGAATCAGCAAAATCGGTTCAGTGGTTCTAAAAGAATATTTTTATTTTCAACCATTGTTTTGCACATTATACGATTGCAATGCCAATCATGTCTGCATTTATTTCCTTATAAATTCATTACTACTGAACCGATTTAATGAAATAAAAAACATCCTGGTGAAAATTGATTGACTTTTAAAGATCGTGATCAAAGTTTATGGCTATCTTAAAGTTTAAGAAGGCGGATAGAATCATACCTAATTCTTCAAAATGGCGTTTTTAATTAAATTTTTCGAAAATGTTTTAGTTCTTTTTTTGAGTTAATAGAAAAGCATTACTTTTCCTCCACACAACGAGGTACAAATTAGTAAAATCGAAAGAAAACTTCTCAAAAAATCTATTTTTGTTTCAACCATTGTTTTACAGAATATACGATTACGTTGCCAATACTGTCTGCATTAATTTTCTTATAAATTCGTTACCACTAAACCGATTTTCGTGAAGTAAAAAAAATCATGGTAAGAATTGATTGCCATTTAAAGAATATAATGTTACGGGTACACAACGACAAATTAAAACTCGCAATTGTTGAAAACGATACGTCAATTTATTTCGACAAATTATGTACAAAAACACGCACTTAAACTTACTAATAACTTGCTAATAATTCACTTCTTTGATACGCCTATTAACTTCGCGTTAACATCTAGCGATCACTACCATTGGTTATCTCTGACTGCCCGACGCACGACGTCCGGCCCTATATATGAGGGTCTGCCTACTATTCGAGAATTTTCCATCCTTGTTCGATTCGGAATCATTCCACCCTTTTCTAGAACCGGACCGTTCGCATACCAGTTTGTCACAGATAACGCAACTAAAACCTAGATTAAGAATACAACCATAAAATACGTCAACTCAATACTATACTAAACGTAAATAAATTCTAACTATAAAATTTAAATAACTTAAATTTGTAATCACCATTTCCCAGGTAAGGTTTTAGTCTGTCTAGATGAACAACTTTCATCTTGGACTTCGGGCTTTTCTGGATTCGGTAGACTACATCATTAATTCTCTTAACAACTTTATAAGGCCCTTCCCATGGTGGTGTCAACTTAGGTGATCTTCCTTTCTTGCGTTGAGGATTGTATAGCCAGACTTGATCATTCTCTTTGAACCCTGAAGAGTTTGCTTTCAGGTCATATCTCGCTTTCATGCGGTCACTGGCTATTTCTATTCGCTCTCTAACCACTTCATGGATATCGTGCAGCTTTTGCCTTAAACGTTCGACATAGTCATTAACCTCTAAGTGTTCTTCTTCAGGTGAACCAAACATGATATCACATGGTAAACGCAGTTCTCTACCAAACAGGATACTAGATGGAGTAGCTCCTGTCGTATTGTGAATGGCGGTTCTATAGGCCATCAAAAACAATGGAATATATTGGTCCCAATCTGTTTGGTGCTCATCAACAACTTTGCACAGATGTTCTTCTATTGTTTTATTAAATCTGTCAACCATGCCATCTGACTGCGGATGTAAAGCCGTAGTCCGTGTTTTATGTATTCCTAAAAGGTCACAGAGACTCTGGAAGAGCTTTGATTCAAAGTTTCTTCCTTGATCTGAATTTAGTTCTAAAGGAATGCCAAATCGGCTGAAAACATTATTTAGCAGAACTTCTGCAACTGTAGCGGCCTCTTGGTTAGGCAAAGCAAAAACTTCTGGCCATTTGCTAAAGTAATCCATGACAACAAGGATGTATTTGTTGCCCTTTTTAGTTTCTGGAAATGGTCCGGCCACATCAATAGCAATGCGTTCGAATGGCAGACCTACGTTATATTGTTTCATTTGACCTCTGGGCCTTGTTTTGGGACCTTGGCTGGCTGCACAAGTCGAACATCGGCGGCACCAGTTTTTCACATCTTGAAAGTAATTGACCCAATAAAATCGGTTTCGAATTTTGTCCATGGTTTTATTTATGGCTAGGTGCGCGCCTGATTTTCCACCATGGTATTCGGCCATTATATTGTCTACCATGCTCCTAGGAACCACTACTTGATGAACCACAGTAGGCCATCGGCACTTTCCCAGGCACGTTTAACAATGTTTTACTATACTATCAGTGAATCCCATTGTGCCCACAGCGATTTGAATATCAGCCCTTGGTTTGCGATATCTTGCCATGATGGTCGTGGCTTGTTCTCTTCTTTCAATCGCAAGATAGGTCCTACATCTTTGTCGTTAAGTTGTGTGGTTCTAATCGAAGCCGACATCCATTCTTCATCTGGTTCTAACTTTATCTGGCGCACGTAGGTAATTCCTTCTTTCTGGTCAATTTTCCTGCAATGTTTACAATCCTCAGGGCAAGGTCTTCTGGATAATGCATCCGCATTATTATGCACCCTTCCCGCTCGGTGCTTAATTTGATAATGGTATTGTTGTAGCTTTTCTATCCATCTCGCGACTTGCCCCTCAGGTTGTTTCATTTTCATGAGCCACTGTAACGCAGCATGATCCGTTCTAATCAGAAACTTTTGTCCATAGAGATATTTGTGAAAGTGATTCACGGATTTAATGATGGCTAGGAGCTCCTTTCTGGTAACACAATAATTTCTCTCTGGTTTGGATAGCTTTTTGCTGAAAAATTCGATGACCCGTTCTTCTCCATCTTGTACTTGGGAGAGTACTGCTTCTATGCCATCGTTGCTCGCATCAGTATCTAATATGAATTTACCTTTGGGAATGGGATATGCAAGAATCGGCTAGAACATAATGCTGCTTTTAGTCTTCTAAATGCTTGGTCACATTCGGTATTCCATTTGTAAGAAGCTTTATCTTCTGTAAGTCTATGTAATGGAGACGTTATTTTGGCGAATCCTTCTACAAATCGTCTGTAGTATGTATACAGACCCAAAAAGCTTCTCAATTCATGTTTGTCACGAGGTTGAGGCCATTCTGTTATTGCTTGTAACTTTTTTTCGTCGGTATGGATGCCTTCTCGGGAAACGACGTGACCCAAGAACTCAACTTTTTCTTGGAATATAAAACACTTCTTTGAGTTTAGTTTAAGATTTGTGTTCCTGATTCTTGAAAATACTTCTCGTAAATTGTCTAGATGATCTTCAAATGATTTTCCCATTACTATGACATCATCCAAATAGACTAAGCAGGTTTTCCAAGTAAGTCCTCGTGGAACGACTTCCATTAGTCTTTCAAATGTAGCTGGGGCATTGCATAGGCCAAATGGCATTACATTAAACTGATAAAGTCCACTTCCAGCAGAGAATGCAGTCTTCTCTTTATCTCTTTCAAAGATTCCTACTTGCCAATACCCACTTTTCAGGTCAAGAGTAGAAAACCAATATGATCCTGCCAATGTTGTTAATGTGTCGTCTATTCTTGGCAGTGGGTAACTATCTTTCTTGGTCACATCGTTAAGTTTCCTGTAATCGACACAAAATCTAGTACTTCCATCCTTTTTAGTGACCAACACCACAGGAGATGACCAAGGACTTGATGACTCTTCAATAACACCGTCGCTGAGCATTTTATTAATGAGATTGTGAACTTCTTCTTGTTTGGCCAATGGTAGTCTTCCTGGGGGCTTATCGGTTGGGCATCGCCAGTGTTGATGGAATGTTGAATAAGGTTTGTGCGTCCCGAACTACTTTTAGTTTCAAAGATATTACTTTGTTCTTCTATAAACTCTCTCGCTTTACGAAATTCTTCTGGAGTAAGATGTTGCCAAGTTGACTGAAATTGCTGAAGTACCTCCGTTGGTAACTTACTTTTATCCTCCGAAGTTGGCTCTTCACATCTTGTTACTTTCTGGACTGGCTCAAATAATGCTACCACCTCCCCCTTATTAATTTTAACACTATTTGGGAAAATATTGGCGACTCTAATCGGGATGTCTTTATCGGTTTTAACTAGTGACTTTGCAACGAGGTAGGTGTTGGGTAATTTCTGTTGGCTTATGAGTCCGACGCAGCTTGATGTTTTACTTTCTAGTCTCCCAAAAATGATGGTCTCACTGTTACCGACCAGTCTTGTTGTACATACTGCCACGACCTTTATTGGTTATTTATTGAAGTGACTATTTGACAAAATGAACTCTTCATTCCCAAATCTTAGGGTATTAAGTTTATTATCAAACGCAAATCCATGTTTACTTATCAACTCCATTCCCAAAATAAATTCGTCTTCTATTTCGGCAACCAATACAGTGTGGCGAATATTCAATCTTCCCAGCTCTAGGTCTATGTCTGTCTGCCCCAACACGTTGGCGGATTCTCCAGTCACAGTCTTAAGTGTTATTTTCTTTTCTGTTTGTCGAATTTTATATCTCGTTGCAATTTTGGACTTAAGCAATGATATGGCTGCACCGGTGTCTACTGTGATGTTAACTTGCCTTCCATTTATAAGTCCGTCAATGTTGAGGCTGTCAGCAGTATGTTTTAAACTCTTATAATAGAGTAAATTTTGTGGGCTACCCTTCCATTAGTTAACACCCGCCTTTCCGTGTTGAAAAGTTTTAGTTTTTCCTGATCTCCTCTTCTGTACTTTGTCCCGCTAGATGGTAGGCGAGACCTCATTTGGACGACAATTGCGTTGAATGTGCCCTGTAAGTCCGCATCTAAAACACTTTACATTTGGAGGGGATCGTCTGCTTTCTTTTAAAGAGTCAATCTTCTCTTTCAGTGATTGAAGAATTTGGCTTAGCGTCTTTGAGGGAACCTCTTGTTCATTGCTCATTTCTTCACCCTCCTGAATTGAGACAGCCCTTACTTTTGGCCTGGACATATTATTTGATGACTCAATTTCAAGGGCTCGAATCGTCACTTCGCTGCTCTTATGGAAGCGTTCTCGACGAAGTAATTTTGCTAAGTCCGTGTCTCGCAAGCCGTTAATAAAGCGATCTACCGTGAAGGGATCTCTGTAATTTTCTGGCATTTCTGGGTAAGCCAAGTACATCAGCCTCCTAATATCCGCTTCATACTCTTGTAATGACTCCCCTGCTCTTTGTTGGCGAATATTTAATTCTGACCAATGCAAATTTCGTAAATGTTCATCTCCATATCTTCTTTCTAAAGCTGCCACTAAAGCATTGTAACTCTGTTTTTGTTCCGCTGGAATAGACCGTAAAAGTCCAAGAGCAGGTTCTCGTAGAGCTACTAACAAAGCTCTAGCTTTTTCTTCATCGTCCCAACTATTTGCAGCGGCGGCAACTTCAAATTGTTGTTTGTAGATGGACCAGGAAGATGTACCATCGAAATTTGGAGGCTTAATGTTTTGGTTGGAATTCACAACACATCCCTGAGCTTTTATTTTGCTGTATTCTTTTTGACGCTGTATAAGCTGTTTTGACACGTCCTGGAATTTTTCTTCCATGGTTTGAAAAACTGCTTCCCTAACATTCTGTAATTTGTTCTCCACTTTTTCTTCAACATTTTGTACCTTCTCCTCAACATTTTGTACCTTTTCTTCTACATTCTGCAATTTATTTTGTACTTTTTGTTCCACGCTATGCACTCTTTGAGTTATTTCTTCCTTAAGGTCTTCGGTTGCAGTCTAAAACTCTTCTCTCAGCTGTTCGGAGTTGCTCTTTATTTGATCGAAGTTTTCTTGAATGCCATCTAATCTTTGCTCAAATGTCTGTTTCATATCGTTCTGGTGTTGTTCCATGGTCTGTCTCACGTCGTCCATGGTGTGTTTTATATCGTTTTGGTTTTGAGCCATTTGAGCTGCTAGAGCCTGCATCATTTTAGTTAGATCTTCCATCTTTGCTGATCCTTGTCTAGTAAGCATCAACTTCCTGAAAAATCACTTAAAATGTCTATTTTTAGGCTATACAGCTAATGTCGCAGTCGGTTTTTGTATATCTCTTCTAGTTCTTGAATAGAACGTCGTAGAATGTTATGGAATCTTCTAGAAATTCTTTCTGATTCTTACTTTTAAAGTTACTAATCTAATCTCGAAGTCGCATTTTGGATATTTCTTCTGGTTCTTGAATAAAACGTCGTAGAATGTTATGGAATATTCTAGAAATTCTTTCTAATTCTTACTTTGGAAATAACTAAACTAATGTCGAAGTCGGTATTTGTATATCTCTTCTAGTTTTTGAATAGAACGTCGTAGAATGTTATAGAATCTTCTAGAAATTCTTTTTAGTTCTTACTTTTGAAATTACTAAGCTAATGTCAAAGTCGCTTTTTGGATTTTCTTCTGGTTTTTGAATAGAGCGTCGTAGAAAGTGATTCTGGAAAAATCACTTACTGTTTTTCTGTCCAATTGTCCTATCCGGTGGTACTATGTAAGGGTAGTCTTTGCACTATTCAGTTCCGAATATTCTGGCAAAATCACTTACTGTTCTTCTTTTTAATTGTCCTAGCCGGTGGTACTGTGTAAGGATAGTCTTTGCACTATTTGTTTCTTTTAATCTCACTTCTGACACCAATTGTTACGGGTTCACAACGACAAATTAAAACTCGCAATTGTTGAAAACGATACGTTAATTTATTTCGACAAATTATGTACAAAAACACGCACTTAAACTTACTAATAACTTGCTAATAATTCACTTCTTTAATACGCCTATTAACTTCGCGTTAACATCTAGCGATCACTACCATTGGTTATCTCTGACTGCCCGATGCACGACGTCCGGCCCTATATATGAGGGTCTGCCTACTATTCGAGAATTTTCCATCCTTGTTCGATTCGGAATTATTCCACTCTTTTCTAGAACCGGACCGTTCGCATACCAGTTTGTCACAGATAACGCAACTAAAACCTAGATTAAGAATACAACAATAAAATACGTCAACCTAATACTACACTAAACCTAAATAAATTCTAACTATAAAATTTTAATAACTTAAATTTGTAACAATAATTTAAGATGTCGAACAGAATTATACTAGATTCTTCAAAATGGCGTGTTTATTCTTATTTTCCGAAAATGTTTAAGTTTTTTTAAAATATTTTTTCGTAGTGTTTTGAGGTAATAAGTAGTGCTTTTGTATAAATTTAAAAAAAAAACTAAACTATTTTCAAATAATAAGAATAAACACGCCTTTTTTAAGAATCAAGTATGATTCTATCCGACTTCCTAAATTCTAAGATGGCGGCAAATTTCGATAATACTCCTTAAAGAGTCTTAACATGATTTTTTGAAATTTCTAAGGAAATGAATGCAGACAGGATTGGCAGTGCAATTTTATAATCTGTAAAACAATGGCTGAAACAAAAATAGATTTTTTGAGAATTAACAAACCAATTTGACTAATTTGTACCTCATTATGTGGGGACAAAGTAATACTTTTCTATAAATTTAATAAAAAACTAAAACATTTTCGGAAAATAAGAAAAAACACGCCTTTTTGAAGAATCAAGTATGATTCTGTCCGCCAACTTAAACGTTTAGATAGCGATAAACATTGATCATGATCTATAAAAAGCAATCAATTTTTACCAGGATGTTTTTTATTTCATTAAAATCGGTTCAGTAGTAATAAATTTATAACGAAATAAATTCAGATATGATTGGCAAGGCAATCGTATAATATGCAAAACAATGGTGGAATCAAAAATATATTTTTTAAAACCACTGAACCGATTTTGCTGATTTCTATCTTGTTGTGCGTAGCAAGAACGCAGCTTTTTTAATATATTAATAAATAATTAAAACATGTTCGAAACACAAGAATAAACGAGCATCTTCAAAGGGTACAATTTAATTTCGTCTGCAATCTTGGATTTTGAGATGGCGGACAAAAACATATATTAAAAATAAAAAAAATTGTGTGCTTAAGACCACACGGCAGAAGTGTAAACTTCAACAAGGCGAAATTATTAATACTGGCATTCATCTGCATCACCATATCGCTCGCTGAATGTTTCTTTCACAGTCAGTTAGTCAACTCGATCCGACTTCACCCGAATGAGCGTTACATAGCAGAGCCTGACGGCTCAGTTCAATTCACTACCCACAAAAACGGCTAAACGCGCCTAAAGAAGTTTACAATAAAAAAAAATTGTCCGGTTTTTTTTGGCCCACGCGGTATATAAAGTAGATAAAATAGATGGAATAAATGTTGATAAATCCATTTTCTTACAGTGCAGCTTTTTAAAACAGAAAACTTTTATTGGTTTGTTTGTTGCAAAATACTAGCATATGTTTCAGGATTATAACAATTTCATCACCTACTGAAATAATTACAAGGAGAACTTATTGTACACTGATTTAACTTACCTTAAAATTATTCCGAAAAACACTGTAAGCACTGTTTTAAAAAAATTCAAAACAAGAACTTTTTAGAAAATTATTTACTAATGGCCTTTGTAGCGCATTTCTGTCGTTTCTTCATTTCAGGTTTGATTCTTGGGGTTGTAAGAAATAAAAATTAGGCGGTCTCAATTATTTATTTTAACCTAAGAAATTATTATTAGGAAACTTGTTCTCGTTTTTTTTTGTTTTTTTACTAGCTGTTTGGAATTTAATAGCACACTTTGCTTCTTGTTTACAACTTAAAATTATTTCGTCCTTTTTTTATTTGATAAATGAACGCGAGATATTATTTTATAGTGTAGCTGGAAAAATACAGTCTTACGTTCCAATATTTTTGAATTACGCTCAGTTACAACTGCAGGTTTTTATACAAGGTGACAATTTAAATAGGAACCACCTGGATTTTCCCGAAAATTATCAAGAAATTAAAAAAACGCCGAAACACGCCGATTTTGTTTGCAAGGAGGACACTTTTTGGCTATCTTCAAATTTTTGTAGCACGAACTCCCTTCGAGGGGTATACCTTACTACTACTTACTGACTTACTATTACTATACCAATTTTAAATAGGGAAAGTGGGTCCAGTGATACCTTGTTTTAAAGACCTTTCAAATTTAACATGGACTGATAAAATAAAATTTTTATTAGACTTTTATATTTTTCAGATTTAATTTTTATGTTAGCATGTTAAATTTGGAAATTTGAAAGCAAATATCTCAAAAACTAATAGATGGATTTACGAATTTTTACGCGGTTGTAAAGATATTCAAGAGCTTCAAAACAAGATATCACTAGACCCACTTTCCCTATTTAAAATATAGGGGTAAACTATACCCCTCGAAGGGGGTTCGTGCTACAAAAATTTTAACATAGCCAAAAAGTGTCTTCCTTGCAAACAAAACCGACGTTATTCAGCGTTCTTTTACTTTCCTAATAAAAATCGGGTGGATCCTTTTTAAATTGTGACATTATACAGGGTATCCCATAACTTAGGAGCCATAGTGCAGCAGGTGATAGAGGAGGTTATTTCCGAGAAAAAAGTTTATATAACATGGGGGAGTGGGGGAAAAATGGTTTTAGAAAAACAAGAAAATCTGTCGTAGCCAGCTGAATATTCAGCTAATTGTGATTCAAAAATGTGGTATTCTTTTTTCTTTTGAGAAGATACAAGTTGTCAAAATAACCTCCAAAAATGAATAAAAAATAATATATTTTTTAGAAAAGTTAATTTTTGCTTACTTATTCTTATCAAAAATATCATTAATATAACATTACTATGTCTTGCTAGACAGTTGTTTTTGTTAACAAAAAATATAAAAAAAAACATTGGGTTTAATATGGCATTCATAAAAATGTATACCAAAAAAAAAGTTTTTTCTAAACAAAATTGATCGATTAATTTCTTTTTATTATTTTTATTTCAATTTACTGCTCTTATTCTAATACACGGCTTTACCCAATTTCATATTTTTACTGCGTTTTTTTTTAAAAGTTATTATCAAAAAAGTTTTAAAATCGCCAAATTTGGTGCTCTGTATCTCGAGAAAGAAAGAGTTTTGACCGTGCATTATAGGAACTTTTTTATCAGACAGGACCTCCTCTATCACCTGTTAACCTATGGCCCCTAAGTTATAGGACACCCTGTATATTATTAATAAATAATAACATCAAAAAGTAATATTCACACCGCAGCACCCTGGCTTCACGGGCGACTTTTTGTGGCCAAAGTAGCCTTTTATATCGAGATTTCAAGTAGAGACACCAATAACAATTAACATTAAGTATTATTATATTTTTAGATTTGGTGTTTTTTGCAGTCTAGTATAAAATATTTTTTATCAAAATATTTTTATTATTTAATATATCCATATCTTTAGTAGCATTTTACGTTATAAGGGGCCTACACACACGCGAACATTTCTTGAGATTAGTACGCGCGAACTAATCTCTGCATACATGTACGTTTGGTGCAATTGCCTACACACACGAAGACAAAACTAAACGTTCTAAATAAACACGATATTATCAATGCGTTTTGCCTAGACACCGAGAGATTTGCTCGCGTACATCGTGCACGCGAACAAATCTTCGAGAGATATTTTAGGGGGATATTGTCTACACACGAAGAGATCAGTATGCGCAAACTTGTACGCGCGTACTAATCTCTAGAAATGTTCGCATGTCTGTAGGCCCCTTAAAGGCTGGTAGCTGCTACAGATAAATTAAAAGCTAAAACAAATATTTGTTGGCTATATTAGATTCCCGATAATAAGCGCATAAAAGTAAAACGTAGGAGAAATGTGCGCAAAGGAAGAAAGCGGATACGAAAAAAAATCCCACGCGAAAAAAAAAAACGCACAGAAGAAAAAATTACAATAATAACACCGGTAGGTACAGGGTTTTCCCGTATATTTGTACACCTTATCTAAAATGTGTATTTGAATAGATATCAAAATATGATAAATACAAAAGTTTCATATTTTTTACGAAGTTTAAGAATTTTTAAGTCGGAATGTCAAAAAAAAATTCTAAATGTCAAAATTTGAAAGGTTGATGGTTTTTTAAAGGGAACACCCTATATATTATTTTAGATGTTTATAGATCTTTTATTCCTGATTTTAAAAATATATTGTGTCGTTTTAGTTTTAACCTATTAAAAATATTAGAGTATTTCTGAGACTTATGCCAGTAATTATTTGACGACGTCGAACTTGAGCTTAAAGATCTTGCTCATGCTGGAGATGACAATTTAAAAACTTAGGAATTTTTGGCTTCTTTTCCAAATTAAATGTTGAATCCCTTTCGGTATTATCAAAATCACTTTCGTTTAAGTGAATGGGAGAAATGTTGTAGTATGATGTTGCTCTTTTCCGAATGCAAATCTTGGTTACACATTGTTGATCTACTTTAACGGTTAGTTCAGAGCAGTCCTAAAAAACAATTAAACATCACAAGAAGGTACGTCTTGACATCAATAGAAACAGGAAAGACAAAGCTTAATTTAACACACAGGACAACTCAACACAACACCAACATTTCCTGTATCTATGTTTTTTTTGTGTAAATGTAAATGGTAATGTTCGTATATTTATCGTAAATTTGTTAAGCGGAATTCTTGATCATGTTGACGTAAAAAGACAGATTCTTTTGTTGGCTCAATGCTTTCTTGAAGCACAGGCAAATACAAATTTTGTTTAATATTGCTTATATTTTCTTTGTTGAAATCAGTAGTTTCCAGTGAGGACTCCAGTGAGGGCTCCTAGAAGTATCAAAAAATTAAATGGTTATTTTCAAACACAATTGTGATTCAAATCACAACAATTAATTAAAAGTCAAAGGATAAACATCTACATAAAACATTTATAAAATAGGTTATAATTTAAGAAACAAAAAATGAAGCACATGTACTGACTGCAAGTAAGGTTTTATAGAACACAAGCTAAGCGAGTACTTTAAAAAGAGTAGTATAAAAAACACATGTTTAAATGTTCTTCGCTATTTTATTTAGCACGTCAGTATTTAAATATTATGTTACCTATATAATATATAAGAAGTGGGTCATTTTGAAAAGATGGCTAAAAGTAAGCTTTTTGTGGTGATATGAAAAATAATTATTACCGGTGCGGTGGCGGCAGCTCTTTAGGTGCCTCACTATTATTATCCACAATGTTAAATATGGCAGCTAAAGTCGTTGTATGATTGTCGTCATCTTCAATATGAAGTTTAGGAGCTACACTGGTAGCTATAATATTTTTATCCAAATTTTTCACCATATTTAGATTTTTTTTTGCTCTGTACTCTTCCATATTTTTTGCCTTAAAATTTAAAATATTTTTTTTTATATTAATAGACAGACCAATTTTATAATTATTCATACCTTTTTCAATTTTTTCAGAACTAAATTGCATCAATTACAAAAAATACAAAGGCCTTTCCGGTTTACTCAACGGATTTTAGTACTAAAGCGACCCAATAATAAAAATTTATTTAAATAATAATAAATAAATTATTTAAAAATAAAGGGAATCAAATCTAAAAATGTTAAACGTTTGTCAAAAAAAATAAATGTTTTAATAATAAAGTGACCCAACTCTGTATTAGTTAGAATTTTTAGCACTAAAAAACAGTCCTAACTTAAAATATGTCGGTCAAGCTATTGAGTTGCTGTATAATTTTTAGTGTTTTAACGACGTAAAACTAATCACGGTCACTATTTTACAAAAGTTTCCTCGATACTTACCTTGTAATTTCCTACAAAACAGACAGATTTGGACATGAAACAAAACAATGCACAATATTTCACTGCCACTACCATAGATAAAGAATTTGCTGCGCGGTTCAGTAGTTTTTATTAGATAGGCAACTCCGGCTGTTTGACAGGTCGTTAGCTCTGTGGCGCCCACTGCAGCTTAGTGACGAACTAAAAGGCGAGGCGGGAAATTTGAATCGCCTTTTATAATAAATATTCTTTAATTTTAAAGTTTTTTTTGAAATTTTTAATCGGTCAATATTTTATAAAGACATACAATGTCTTTATAAGATATAAACAGATTGAAAATGATATATAAAATGCAATAAATAAAACATTTTTTAAATGAGTTTTTATTATTATAAAAAAAGCTACAAATTAACGACTAACTATTGATGAAATAATACATAGTCTAATTGATTGGTAAAAAAAATATAATGCAAAAACAAACACTGTCTAGTATATTTAAATTTGCTTTTAACATTTCTGGTGAGTGAATAAATAATGAAACAGTTGTTCGTGAAGAGAAGAATTCTCCTACCTCCTCGCCTTGGTTGTAAGTTGTGTAGGGTATGTTTCAAAGCAGTATATATATAGCTTATCAGTGGTCACACATATCATCGAAAAGCTGAAAACAATAAAAAAATCAACTTATAACCCATTAATTATAGGTACTAGATTATGGTAAGATAAAGATTTAAAATTAAGGAATAAATTTATTCAAAGTACATTAAGCTGCTGGGTAATCCCTCGTTTACCCATCAATTAAGCCCCCCCCCCCTGTTACTTAATATCAAAAGAAAGGGATAGACATAAAATTAACACTAAATTTGTGTTTAGTTCATGGGCAAATAAGGCACCTACCAGGCATTGGAAACCTGTATTCAGAGTTCCGTAAAGTAAGCGATAAGAAGTTAAAAAGACACTACCAATACGAATTTTATCAAATGCCAATCTAACCTCAAATGGGAAAATAAGAAAACTTACCTTAAAATTTCTCGGAAAACTATGCATTTTATACTCGTCTGAACTTTAGACACTTCACCCTGAAAAGCAACTAGAAATTCCTATTCTTTTATATTTAAATTGCAAAAGTTACAAATTTAACAAAATTTAATTTTAATGCGTCACAGCAGCAAAGATTACCTATATAAGCCAAAAAGATAGATTTTAAATGAACCCGAAATAAAATGCGGTGGAAGAGGTTTTTCTACCTGAAAAAAAGGGGGACGGAAAATCCAAACCACAGATAATTCTCAAAAAAATGGTATAAGGAACAAACGCGCGACCGCAGTGCCTCTTTTGAGCTTAGTGAGAACTTTAACCTAACGACCTGTCAAATTGCATTGAGTTTCCTAGGCATGGCCACTACTGGCGCAAAACTGAAAGAGACCACTCTAGCATAAAACAATTGCGGTGCCTATTTTAAAACGAGAGTGGCTTAAACTACCTGTCTAAAGAATTCTGTATAAATTTGAGATTTCATTGATCGATTAGTCGATAGGGGGCACTGCTTTGGGCCAGTTTAAGGCAAAAACTCAATTTCTCAATTTTTCGAGTTGTGCCGTTTTAGTTTTAAGGGTGGGATATATCACTGTATTATTTTATTCAATAGTTTTGGAGATATATATGCGCTTAAATGTTTAAAATACTATACTTAAATTGATCTCCTTAAAACATGAAGGCAGCCATGAAATAGACAATCGCATTTACACAAAAATTGATGCTGTTGCTTTTGTAAGGTATAATTAATTTATATTTACTATCCGGGGTGATTCTGCGCAGTAATGTGTGGCGCCGCAAGCCAGTAAAAACAAAAAATTATGCAATTTTTGTGAAAGAAAAAAATATTTATTACTTTATTTTTAATTTTCTACATAGCGTCCTTGATTATTAATACAATTTTAAATAATTCTTACAAATTTTCTGTGGATAGCTTGAAAGATAGATTTGGCAAAATTTTCGTTAAGATGAACAATTATTTGCTCTATTTTCTGTTGTAAAATTTGAAATGTTTGTGGCCTGTTATAATACACCTTATTTTTTAGGTAGCCCCACAAAAAAAAATCAAGGGGAGACAAATCGGGGTTATTTGCTGGCAATAATAATGTGCCGTGTCTTCCTATCCAATACATATATCTATTATTTAAAAAATTCGTTACTGGCTGGATGTTATGTGGGGCGACAGTAGTATAGATATGTGAGTTCTGGCGCACTTTGATAAGGGACTTGTAAAGTTTTTCGTTATTTTTAACATAGTCGAATTGTACGATATGTTTTTTTGTGGTAGGTATTAAAAAATCGAGTTTGGAAAGTAGGTAAAAAAAAATGGCGTATGATGTTATCAGGTTGTTGGTGGGCGGGGTACAAGAGCCCAATAGTACGATGTGTTTTTTTGTAGTAGTTATTAAAAAATATTGAGTTTGGAAAGTAGGTAAAAAAGAAAAATGGCGTATGATGTTATCAGGTTGTTGGTGGGCGGGGCACAAGAGCCCAATAGTACAATGTGTTTTTTGTGGTAGGTATTAAAAAAATGGAATTTGGAAAGTAGGTAAAAAAGAAAAATGGCGTATGATGTTATCAAGTTGTTAATGGGCGGGGCACAAAAGGCCAATAGTTCGATGTGTGTTTTTTTGTCGTAGGTATTTAAAAAAGGGGTTTGGAAAAGTAGGAATAAAATAAAAAATGGCGTATGATGTTATCAGGTTGTTGTTGGGCGGGGCACACGAGGCGTCGAATAGTAGAATGTGTGTTTTTTGTGGTAGGCATTAAAAAAAAATGTAGTGAGTAAGTTTCGAAAGTAGGTCAGGAAAAATGGCGTGTTATATTATCAGTATGTTGGTAGGCGGGTAAAAGAGTATGTTTTTTGTGTTAGGTAATAAAGAGGGGGATGGGGAGGTGGGCGTTTCAGATATTAAGAGGCGTGGTTATGATGTGTTTTTTTCGTATTAGGGGGACCAAAGTAGGTAAAATGGCGTATTATATCAGGTTGTTGTCGAGAGGATGTGTGTTTTTAGTGGTAGGTAGAAAAAAGGGGTGGGTTTCAGATGTTATGAGGCGTGGTTATGATGTGTGTTTTTTCGTATTAGGTAGCAAAAAATGGGGCGGGGGAGTTTCTAGTATCGAAATAGTGTCTTTTATATATATTATCGATACAATGCCTTTCACTAGAGGTCAAATGCAATATGTGACGTTTTTTAGTAGGTAGGTAAAAAATTTGGAGTTTTAGACTAACAAAATATCCTGTTTGTCAACCAAAAATGTGAGAATCATAAATATTTTTCCAGAACAGTCTTAAAACCACAAACCGCAACCTGCAGATATTTTTGAAATTTTCAAAGCTGGTGTCTTACATAGACTATTGAATCTTCTTAAAAGAGGTCTGAAATATTATTTTTTAATAATTATTAATTATTTAAAAATTAAATATTTTTTGTTGTTTTATCCCACATGCTCTGATAGGGACTTCGAAAACATTCCAGCGGAAGTTTGGTTTATGTTTGATAAAATCAATAAGTAGGTATAAAAAAAATTGAAAAGAGTGTTTTTTGTATGTTAGCCACACGGTGCCCACTTATATAGCAATCTAACAAAATAAACTTATTATTTAAGGGTCATAGTTAAGAATCGGAAAAATGTCATTTAGCGAATTTTAGGTTAGGGAATCCTATAAGACCAAAAATGGCCAAACTTTGAAAATTCATATTTTAAAAACTATACAGTTTATCAACAAAAGCACCGAGTTGCAGTATCGTGAGGTCATAGACATGCGAAAAAGCACATCCTGTGTTAAGATTCGGAAAAAACGTTATTTAGCGAATTTCAGTGTAGCAAATAATATAAGACCAAAAAGGTCAAATTTTTAAAAATTCATATTTTAAAAAACTATAGACTACAACAGATTTAAAGGTATGATGATGATAATGACTAATATTTTTCAAGCAGGTTAAGACTTGTTAACACTTTAAAATGAGACATGTCTAGCTAAAATGTTACAAGTCAGGACTTGTCTTAACTTAAATCAAAAAGAATGGAAAAATAGGTGAAACCTATTTTTCATTCTCCGAGTGAACGACAGCGAACCAAGGAAACTAAGTCCATGACGGGACGAAAACGTCCACTGGTCTATAAGGAAGAAAGACATTTCGTCACAGTTCAACCAGACCATGCTGTCACCGTCTCCACGGTATCGGTTCGGAACCAAAAACAATGAGTTAGTCAAGTATAAAAGGCAACTTCATAGGGGTATAGTCAACCACGGACACCGGTGTTTCGGAAAAAGGCATTTCCTTCCTCAGCGTGGCTTGCCTGACACAAAGTAGAACAAACTGACTACAAGATACAAGGTAAATCAAAAAGAATGGAAAAATAGGTGAAACATATTTTTCATTCTACGAGTGAACGACAGCGAACCAAGGAACAGCAAACTAAGTCCATGGCGGGACGAAAACGTCCACCGGTCTATAAGGAAGAAAGACATTTAAAATTTTTCGGGCAACGTTTCGAATCTTTTAAACTAACATCAAATGCTTTAGTTATCTCATCTATAGTCTTTGTCTTAAGCGGACTGACCCACACGTACTTTGAGAAACAATCAATGGTTACCACTACTACTACTATGTCGGTTTAGAACGTTTTTCTACGTTGTCCGACGCCTATTCTCCACCTCCTTCGATCCTGACAATCATCCTCTGTCAGATTCTTTTGACTCATTGATCTTTGGATTGACTGTTGCCATTCTAGTTTAGGACGCCCTCTTTTTCTGCGCCCTATTGGTTGCCATTCTAGGACCTGCTTTGGTAATCTTTCGTCGTTCATCCGTTGTACATGTCCGTACCATATCAGTTGCCTTTTAGTGATGTCATCCGTTATGCTTCCCTCGATTCCCATTCTTTCTTTTATGATCTCATTTCTTATGTGATCTATTCTAGATATTCTCATTGATCTTCTTATTGCATCCATTTCGACACTTTCCATTTTTGTTTTGTATTTTTCTGTTATGCTGTAATGCTCAAATTTCGCGTTACAATGTAGAGTTCAAAACAGACCTATTAATATATTTTATTTTTGTTTTCACACAAAAAACTCACAACGACATCTTTTTGAAGGATATGAAACTGCTTGGGAAATGAATCACAAAAATCAAATATGGGTATATGGTGATAATCAATAATCACTAGCCAGCTGTATGGTTTGACGTCTGTACTAGCGCCACCTAGCGGCAACCTTGTAAACTATATATTAAGAAAACTTGACGTGGAGATATTTTAGGAAAACACACTTTTAAATATATTTATTCAAGAATTTATTTATTTGATAAATAAAACCCAAAACCCCACCCAATATATTTAAATACAATACATAACATAAAATATTTCACTTTAAAACTATAGAAAAATCAGTTCTGTAGTTTGGAACTTGCCTATTTTGACGTCACCTAAAATAGAAAACGTTATGTAATCACTTTCCTATTATGTGGACCGCTGAGAACTAACCTTTAGAACAGGCTTGGCATTACAGCTTTCCATTTTCCAGTGAATTCTTTGATTTTCTGTTTTGTTGGTTTGTGTACATTCTTGGTTATGTATGCATTTCATTCAATTTTCCAGAGCCAACTTAGGATATTCTAAAAACGCAATTATGTAAAATATGCGGAACACTATGGGCTAAAACCTACCTTTAAGTTTAACTCCCGATGACCCATAAGTTCTTGAGAAAATTGTATTTTTTCGGCACAACACTTGTTTTATTTTTCTTCGGAATGACATTTGACAATTGTCAGTGCTGCCAGTTGATTTTTCGCAACCAACGGGAAAATCTAATAACCTTCTACGTTTGAATTTTAGCCATAATTATGGAACCCCAAAAACACCTGTTCCATGCATTTTGTAAATTCTCTCATATTATTTCCATGGAAAATTACTCTTCTTAGATAATTTAGTTTCTCCCTTAACAAGATAGTAATTGTCAAGTTTCTAAATTTAGTAGTTTGTATAGTTTTAGGTTTGGTTTAGTAATTGATGACGTCATACCGTTGGATTTCGTTTGGATATTGTGGCATGAGTCGTAAATCCGATAGGTATTGAGTTTTGAGTTGTCATTTTTGGGATTGAGCCCTCTGTCATTCCTTTTTCATCCAGAAACGTGGCCGATGAGGTTAAGAGTTTTCATTTTAATTAATTTTCTGCATGAAAGTACGTATGTACGGGATTTTAAATGAAACTCTTTTGAGCAATTGTCCCGTGTTTTGGTATGGACTTTCAAGTTTTGGAGTTTAGTATTTATCACCTCATTGATAGGCACTGGTCATCATTTTTATCTCGCCAACTAACTGCGAGTATCTTTGGAGAAAAGAAGCTGTTGTGGAATGTAAGGTTCAATTGATTTTGAGGTGAGTTATTTTTATAACTTTAGTTTCTTGTGTGATAATACCTTGTAGTTATGAGGTATGTATCTGTGAGTAGCTATTTTTGTACATAGAAGCTACGAATTGTATTATAGGAATTCTTTAGTTATTTAGTAAAATAGCTGCTAAATAAGCTAAAACAGAGCAAAATCCATTACTTTAAGTGAGTACTTAGTTCTCAAGATATTCTGTTGTACATGTCTTTTGCCAGCATGACATTTCTGGTCTCTAGTTTCCATCCCCTTCTTCTCATTTAGATTCATTTACATCCAGACTGTGGAGCTGCCAAATTGACAGAATAGATGCGAAATATTAGCTAGTTTAGCCCTCAACCAACTGGAGGTTCGTTGTCTCAGCAAACTGTAAGTTCGTTCCGTTATTTACGAATAGTTTTATTTATTTTAGGGCTTTTTGGTACACCTGCTCTTTCGTATACCTGATATGTTCGGATACCGCTAGACTGTATAACTGATGTCTTCGCGTACCTGCTAGATTTTTACCGTGGTTTTCACCTTCTGATTTGGTATTTACTATTAGAAAATATGTCTGGCCCTTTACAAATAAAATGAGACCCTATTATGCCCAAACGTTTTGAGATATTCACTTGGAATATGAAGATCACCTTTTTAGTAGTTTTAGTAGTCTAGTTTTTAGTTTATTTTAAATTAGGTTGTGAAAACACACAGTACAAATGGTTTTCTGGTCTGATTGTACTTTTCCTACTTTACAAACTTTTGGAAATTGTTGAACACAGGGAGGCATGCGCTGTAGAAGTGTTTGCCAGGTGTTTGGTGACATATTTGTACAAATAACCCTCGTTTACGTAAACCCAGGTTGTACACAGCATATATATGTTATATGAAAATATCCTGCCTACACTTAGAAGAAACCAGAACCTTCTATGAAACCCGAGAACCTTCCAGATAAGAAGCTTATTCTGCTGACTTGCGTTTCCCATGAAATAAACAACACGTGCATTCAAGCCGAATCAACACTTTATTTCTCAGAACCTTTCAAGATAAGAAGACCATTCTGCTGACTTGCGTCTCTCACGGAATAAACAACACGTGCATTCCTGCCGAATTGCACTTTAGTTTAAGTCTAGAATATTAAGGAATTATTCCATTGCTTAATCAGCACATTTTCTTTATATAAACTCAAATCATTGTAATGTTAAGTCATTCTCTTTAGAATCGTTCTTAAGTACACGTTCAATTATAACGTTTAAGTCCTATATTGTATTTAATCAAAATAAAGTTTTTTAAAAAGTTAAAAGTAAACTTTAAAGTATAACATTTGGCGCAGTCGTACGGATAGTTTAACACACGCGAAAACACGAGTATTCTAATTCGCGAGTGGTGAAGCTCCAGCTCTTTAAGCTATCAAGAGTCTACAGCAACCAAGAAGTTACACAAGCAACAAAGAAGTTACATAAGCAACCAAGAAGCTAGACAGCAACGAACCAAGCGTCCTCGCAACCAACGGATACGGAAGGAACACCTAGTGAAGCCCCTGGTAGCCGAACACGTGGAGACAAATGGTCCAGCTAAAGCTTTTGTGAGTAAGACAATTGAATCATCACGTTTTATTTTTTTTTTCAAATAAGTTGATATTTTGAAAAATCTGTTCGATTTTCTAACACTGACTTTTACAATTTTGAATTTTAAGAATTTTTTTTTTCAATTTAAAAGAAGTCAAAAATAAAATTTAGTTTTAAGAAACAAAATCAAAAAAAAGTTTAATTTAAGTTTTAAAATACAAGAAATCAAAAACCATCAAAAATGACTGAACCTCGTAATAACCAACCAGCAAACCAACCTATAGTTGAGGTTGAACCTTATCGTTTATCGGAAATTTTCTCAATAATCCCTGAATACGATGGAGATCAAATATTTTTAGGAACTTTTATCAATGCTTGCGATTGTGCTTATAACATGGCCGTCGGAGATCAACGCGATTTATTGGTCATACACATTAAAAATAAATTAAAAGGAAAAGCCGCACAATTGGTAAACTCTCGAAATCCTCTTTCTCGGATTCAAATTAAACAATTATTAACAACATACTATGGAGATACGCGAGACCTTTCTTCATTAATTCAAGATCTACAAAGACTCAAACAACAAACAAACGAATCACCTTTAATGTTTTTCAATAGATTACAAGTCATGAATTCAAAAATGCACGCTTGTATTCAAAAATCAAATTTAAATATGCTTCAAAAAGATGCACAAATCCAAATTATAGATTCTATGGCATTAAATACGCTTTTAACAGGATTAGAATCGCGCATAGGTCATATTGTCCGTGCTAACAATCCTAAAGATTTACTTGAAGCACAAGTAAGAATAAGACGCGAACTACAACTTTCATATTTTGAAACACAAAAAACTCCAAACCGACCCAATGTTTCAAATAATCCCATACAAAATAGACAAAATAATTTTCAATCGCGAAGAACCTTCTCAACCACAAAAATGTTTTAAATGTAATCGTTTAGGTCATCACGCAAGTGGATGCCGTACTTTTGTACAGAGACCCCCGGTCTACACAAATCAAAATCAACAATTTAACCAAAATTTTCAAAGACCCAATTTTGCCCAAAATCAAAATCAACAATCTAACCAAAATTTTCAAAGACCCAATTTTGCCCAAAATCAACCAAGAACCTCTAAAAATTTTGTACCCCAAAACCAACAAAATAATTTTAGACCATCAGTAATTCAAAGAAATCCAAATTACAATTCCCCACAACATAGAGCACATGTAGTGAACTATTCTGATGAATATTTTAATAATTTTGACAACTACAATCCCTATGATCCCAATTTTGAAAATTTTAACAACTATGAACCTTATGATCCAAATTTTGAAAATTTTCAGTATGAAAATCAGTTTCATTACGAAAATGAAATCTCACAAGAATTTTCGAATAATTTTAAAGAACAATATTTAAATGACATAAGTCAATACAATTTTAATCAACCCGGAATATATCAAAATTTTGAAAACCAAAATCAAATTTTGCCACCAGAGACCCAAAATTTTCAAATTACTTCCAATCAAAACCATCCACCCCAATCGATTCAAGAAACAGATACTCAATTAGAACAAACTATTGCGAAGATCCAATGTATCTCAATCAATCAAACCCCAGAACAAATATTCGCCTAAATACTAATCTACATAACTTAAACTCAAAAAATCTTTTTTATATTAATGACGCAACAAATAAATTTAAACTTTTAATTGACACCGGCGCAGGAATTTCAGTATTTAAAGAAAAAACAGTCGAAAATTATAATAATCGATTTGCAGAAAATGTAATAGTACAAGGAATAACCGATGAAAAAATTCCAATCACTCAATCAGTTTTAATCCCTTTCGCTAAAGACGATCCACTAAAAGTCTATATTTGTAATTTAGACATAGAATTTGACGGAATATTAGGACTCGATTTTCTTGAACATTACCAGTGCGTAATTGACTTAAATTCGAAACAGCTATGCACCAATTTTAAAACAATACCTTTAATTCAAGTAACAGAAAAAACTTTTAAACAAAATTCCCAAATTAATCAAAATTAAATAAATCAAAAAACACTACAAATACCTAAACCAAGAGTAATTCAAAATCAAAACATACCACCAATACCTAAACCAAGATTAATTCAAAATCAAAAAACGCCACCAATACCAAAACCGCGAATAAATATAAATCAAAATAATTTTCAAAATCAAATATCTCTAGAACCGCGAACCGAACAAGTTTTCAAATTAAAATCTAATTTAAAAAACACAGATGCAATTTTAATTGGTCAAGAAATAGAAAAAGTAAGATTACCAAACGCCCTAGTCCACATTAACGAAAATGGTGAATTTTATACGTCAGTAATAAATCCCAATGCTATTCCTAAAACAATAAATTTTAATAACTTGTCTTTCGAACCCATACCAAGTGTTCACGATATTTTAAATTTTAATACCAATGAAGACGAACTCATTGACAGAATCGATCTTATTAAAAATCAATTAAGACTAGAACATCTAAATTACGAAGAGAAAGAACTAATTTCAAATCTTTGTTTTGAATTTTCTGATATTTTCTATATCGAAGGAGATCAATTAACCTTCACTAATGAAATCAGACATACAATTGAAACCAACAATGCTCATCCAATTTTTACTAAATCATATCGGTACCCTCAAATACACAAAGAGGAAGTAAAAACACAAATTAATAAAATGCTCGATCAAAAAATAATCCGACCATCAATTTCCCCGTGGTCATCACCTGTTTGAGTAGTCCCAAAAAAACTTGACGCCTCTAACAAACAAAAATGGAGAGTAGTAATCGATTATAGAAAACTGAATGAAGTAACAGTTGACGATAAATATCCACTTCCAAATATTTCAGATTTATTAGATCAGTTAGGTAAATGTCAATATTTTACAACACTTGATTTAGCATCCGGTTTTCACCAAATTGAAATTAATCAAAAAGACATTCAAAAAACAGCCTTTTCTGTCGAAAATGGACACTACGAATTTATTCGTATGCCATTTGGTTTAAAAAATGCACCCTCCACATTTCAACGTGTGATGGATAACATTCTATTAGGCATTCTAAATGAACGTTGTTTAGTTTATATGGACGACATTATTGTTTATTCACCAACAATTCATGAACACATTTCACGTCTTTCCGAAGTTTTCCAAAGATTACGAAAATTAAATTTAAAAATTCAACCTGACAAATGCGAGTTTTTACGAAAAGAAGTAGCATACTTCGGACATTTAATTACCGAAAATGGAGTAAAACCAAACCCTGATAAAGTAAAATGTATTCAAAACTTTCCAGAATTAAAAAATCCTCGTGACGTAAAATCATTTCTCGGACTTGCCGGATATTATCGAAGATTCATACCGAACTTCGCGAAAATCTCAAAACCCTTAACAAAACTTCTTTAAAAAGATACCAAATTTATTTTTTCTAAAGAATGTAAAGAAGCTTTTGAAACACTCAAAAATGCATTAATTTCTGATCCAATATTAATCTATCCAAATTTTGAAAAACCTTTCATTTTAACTACAGACGCGAGCGCATTTGCGATAGGAGCCGTACTTTCACAAGGTCCAATTGGTAAAGACCTTCCGATAGCTTTTGCATCGAGAACCCTTTGTAGTGCAGAAACTAAATACTCCACTATTGAACGAGAACTATTAGCAATAGTATGGTCCGTAAAACACTTTCGACCTTACCTTTTTGGTAGAAAATTCACTATAGTCACAGATCACAGACCTCTAACCTGGCTACTTTCAATTAAAGACCCCGGTAGCAGATTAGCACGTTGGCGATTAAAATTAGAAGAATATAGTTTTAAAATCATTCATAAACCCGGTAAAATCAATAGAAATGCAGACGCTTTATCGCGGATAAAAATCAATCATTTCAAAGACTGTATAGACTTTAAATCAAACATAAAAATTTTTGCAAATAACGAAAATGACGATCCAGAACCAGTTTTTAACGAAGACGATGATCAAAAAATCACAGATGAATTTAACAGATTTGTTGAACTTTACAAGACGCGATCCCTAATTGATTATTCTAAAATCGAAACATCGAATGATCAATTATTAGATAAATCAAATAAATTAATAGTAACCTTTTTCCGACAAAATAAAATGGAAGATTTACATTTCAAAATCATTGACGATATTTTCGAAGAAGAATTCCACCTTGAAGAATTAAAAATTAATATTGTTTCTAGCAAAACAGTTAAAGAACGTAAATATTTTATTATAGCCCTACCATTCGATAATGATGATTGTTCACAACACTTATTTTATTGCCTTTTTAAAGACCAAAATGAATTTGAAATTAACAAAACATACTGCATCGAAAACAATCTAGATTTACCAACTTTAGAGATGCTATCTTACATCTTTTCTGATAAAGACATAAAATTAAAAATTTGCCAAAATATAATAACAACCCCCGACGAAGATGAAATCCCAATAATTTTAGAAAATTATCACTTAGGAAAAAGCAACCTACACCGTGGAATAAGTGAAACAGTTAGACGCATTAAAGAAAAATATAATTGGCGTGGTTTAACAAAAAACGTAGAAGATTTCATAAAAAAATGCGAAACTTGTCAAAAAGTAAAAATTGTTCGTAAAAATCTAAGCAGACCCTTCGTTGTAACAGAAACACCACGTACCCCCTTTGAACGAATCAATATCGACATTTTCGAATACCCAACTAGAAATTACGCGTTAACAGTACGGGATGAACTAACAAAATTTACACAAGCTTACGCAATGAGTGATAAAAAAGCAAGTACAGTAGTTAGTACTATTTTACTATTTTTCCAACATTTCGGTGTACCCTTACGAATACATTGCGATTATGGCAAAGAATTTGATAATGCCCTTTTAAAAGATTTATGTACCCTATACGATGTTAAGTTAACATTTTCTAGCGTAGCACATCCCCAGTCAAACAGTTCACTAGAACGATTTCACGCAACCCTTTGCGAAATGATTAGAATCAATAAACAAGAAAACCCTGAAGATCATTGTTTTAGCGTTCTTTCATACACAGTAATTTGCTATAATAATACAAAAAACAAAACACACGGATTTACCCCTTACGAACTCGTTTTCGGACATACATCAAGTAGACCCCCCGAAAAACTTTATAATCAAGAACAATTGATATCTAAATATGTACGCTATTTAAATAATAGAATGGACTATTTTTACAAACTAGCTAGAAATAGAACTGATCAATCGAAACAAAAATCGAAAGAACGATTTGACGAACACGTACGAAAGAATCTCCCTGAATTTAATATAGGAGACAAAGTTTGGCTTAAAGAATCACAAATCAAATCAAAATCAGAAAATTTATTTAATGGTCCTTTTGAAATTTTAGAAATACATCGTAATTCTGCAACACTTAAAAATCCACAAACAAATCAATTAACCAAAGTTAATTTTGATAGGTTAAAACTGTGCTTTGAATAAAATAAAAATCTTTTATTTTAGATTAATGGGAATAATCTCAATCGTTTCCAGTCAATATTCAATATTACCAATAAATAATACACTAGGACTATTTTATCATGAAGAATCCCTTATCAGAATTTCTAATAATGAATGGACACTTGTTGTTTACAAAGATCTTTTACCCTTTAAGAAAGCAATTGAGCATAATGACAAAATTTTAGATACCTTTATGGATCACTTTTCAATCAATAATAATCAAATTGCAAATTTCAAATCGCAAATTAAAACGCATGTTAGCCTTTTAAAACAAATTTCTAATTACGTTAATATTAAATACGAAGAACTTATCTCGGATACAAAAGAAAAATCATATAGGCAAAAACGTGGAATATTTAATGGCATCGGATCTATTTGGAAATCTATTACAGGAAATTTAGATGCATCAGACGGAGAATACTTTAATGATTGTATTAATAAAGTATCGACTGATGAGAAAAATATTGAAAGATTATTGCAAAAACAAATTTCAGTAACAACCTCTGTTATTAAAAGTTTTAATACGACTTTACAAAAATTACAAATTGATGAAGAAACGTTTAATCATGATATTAAATTAATTCAATATTTAGTCACTTCGATTTCTGATAACGCTGCCTATGCAGAAGCACAAATAAAAGCATTAGATTTATGCGAATCGCTTATGGAAAGTTACACCTTTATTAAAGATTCATTAAATGACGCGTTAAACGCAGTAACTTTTGCACGTTTAAAAATATTGCATGGTTCAATAATAAAACCATCGGATTTGGTAGATTCATTGAAAAATATTTCTCATTCATTACAAAAAAATAATTTGCCTTTACCAATATCAATCTCAACGGTAGCCCAATACATTAATTTAATTGAACTTAGTGCTTTTCAAACTGAATCAAAAATAGTATTTGTTCTTAAAATACCTCTTATAGACCCTTCGACTTATACTTTATACAGACTTTACCCAATACCAATATTAGATAATCGAACAGGTCTTCACCATACTATATTAACAATTAATAAATTTATTGCGCGTGACGATGATTCAATGTTTTTCGTCACCTTCCACCACGTGGACCACTGCAAGATCATCGAAAGAAGAACGAAGCTCTGTTCCAAAGTACTTCCGTATCCCATCGACAGTGATGCTATTTGTGAAGCTCAACTATTGAAGCAACAAACTCAGCTGCCGAAAACATGTCAAACAACCATTTTCTATGCACAAGGCTACAATGTTCAACCACTTGAAGAAAATCAATAGCTAGTTACTACGTCAGAACGAGTACCTATTAATATTAAATGCAAGAATCAAGAAATTATTACGAAATTAATTGAAACCAATAGTATAATTCGTTTCAAATCAACATGCAATGCTTTTATTGGAAGTACAAGAATTCATTCTGAAACCATACTTCAAGAAAGTACCTTCGAAGAAATAAACTCACCAATAATCAATATTCCATATACTTGTTGTAAAGATATGCCTGCAATCCCCAAAATTCAAGGCCTAAAATTGGTTAAGCAAAATAAACGTCGAAGATCTGAATATTGCACAACATAATCTTAACCAATATTCAGAAGAATTAGATAAAATGATCAATCAACCATTCATTCAAAAATACATTGATTGGTTTACTATCATTACAATAACATTGATAGTACTACTAGTAATTCTTTACATTATTAACAAATGTCGAAGACACCGAAGAACAAGAAATGGTAATAATACCAATAACGATAATGGTAATGACTTTCCACCATTTCCAAAACCTAATCTATAAAGAATTAGGAATTTATCGAATATCTTACCAAAAAAAAGGCCAAGCATACACATCGAAGATCAAATCGAAGAAGAAATCGAACCCAATGCAAAATTAATGATCAATCAATCATCTTAATAAAAGTTGCCGTATAACGCCAACTTTTTCAAAAAGAGGGGAGCTGTTATATGAAAATATCCTGCCTACACTTAGAAGAAACCAGAACCTTCTATGAAACCCGAGAACCTTCCAGATAAGAAGCTTATTCTGCTGACTTGCGTTTCCCATGAAACAAACAACACGTGCATTCAAGCCGAATCAACACTTTATTTCTCAGAACCTTTCAAGATAAGAAGACCATTCTGCTGATTTGCGTCTCTCACGGAATAAACAACACGTGCATTCCTGCCGAATTGCACTTTAGTTTAAGTCTAGAATATTAAGGAATTATTCCATTGCTTAATCAGCACATTTTCTTTATATAAACTCAAATCATTGTAATGTTAAGTCATTCTCTTTAGAATCGTTCTTAAGTACACGTTCAATTATAACGTTTAAGTCCTATATTGTATTTAATCAAAATAAAGTTTTTAAAAAAGTTAAAAGTAAACTTTAAAGTATAACATATATATATATATATATATATATATATATATATATATATATATTTTGTGTCCTATTATAGAATCAGGTAGGTATTCGTGGGTAGATGACAGACCAAAAAGAAACTAAGGTACCTTTGTCAACGTTTCGGATTTAATTAATCCTTATATATATATATATATATGACATATCCACCCTTGCCCCTTAGGTTCACCCTTCCATCATTTTAGTCATTCAAATGATTTTGTGGGCTTAATTTTGTAATTAAAATTAGGCATAAACAAATTGAAATGAAATGCTTGTCATCTTCTTTTGACTTTGTATTATATTAGTATTATATAGCAGAGAGATAAGAAAGAATTTAAAATTTAACATATATGAAACAATGGTAAAAAGCACGCTATTGTATGGAATAGAGACTTGTCGCGTAACAGAAAAATACAAAACAAAAATGGAAAGTGTCGAAATGGATGCAATAAGAAGATCAATGAGAATATCTAGATTAGATCACGGATGACATCACTAAAAGGCAATTGATATGGTACGGACATGTACAACGGATGAACGACGAAAGATTACCAAAACAGGTCCTAGCGTGGCAACCAGTAGGGCGCAGGAAAAGAGGACGTCCTAAACTAGAATGGCAACAGTCAATCCAAAGATCAATGAGTCAAAAGAATCTGACAGAAGATGATTGTCAGGATCGAAGGAGGTGGAGAATAGGCGTCGGACAACGTAAAAAAACGTTCTAAACCGACATAGTAGTAGTATTATATTTTTTTAAAACTCTTATATTAAAGTCGCGCAGGAATACCGGATTAAATGGTGTGTTTGATTCCACTGATCCCCGATCGCATTGTTGATGGTAAAATACTAATTATGGAATATTAGGTAAGTGTTACGGCTTTCTTTATAAATTAATCTTCTTGATTTCGGAGTTTGATTTATAGTGTGCCTTAGGTTTAAACATTTAAAACTCCGTGGCGCCTGTTTTTAGTTCACCCGGCCCTTCTCCACTGTTTCCAAGCTAGGGGTAACCGACGGTACATTAAAGGAGATTAAATAAACACTTATAATTTAATTCTTAAAAGTCGAAATTTAAAGCGATCACTTATTCTGATGTATTTTTAACAATTTTAAATTTGGTCACGTGACTGACATAAAGGCGTTGCAATGCGACAAGTCTCTATCCCATACAACAGCGTGCTTTTGACCATTGTTTCATATATGTTAAATTTTACATTCTTTTTTATCTCTCTGCTCCATAAAATACTGTTAAGACAATAACTTTTTTGCTTTTACTATTCTTTTTTCCAATTCTTTACAGTCTATTCCTGCCTTATCAAATGTGACACCCAAGTATATATACTCATTGCATGGAGATATTGTTTGTCCATTTTCTAGTACTAACTCACTGGATTTGTTTCCAATACATAAGTACTGTGTCTTGTCCACGTTCACTGTTAGTCCCCACTTTTGGTATTCTTCTGTTAACTTTCTCATCATATACTCCATGTCTTCTTTATCATTAGCCACAATTACTTGGTCGTCAGCAAACTGTAGTGTGTATATGGTAAATCGGTCGTTAAGTTGTATTCACATGCCGTGCACTTTACGTTTCCAGTTTTTTAGAGCTACTGCGATATATATTTTAAAAAGAGTTGGAGAGATACAACATCCCCGTCTTAAGCCTTTTGTTACCAGGAATTCTTTTGAAAGTCGATTTCCAGTTTTAATTTTAGATTTTGACCCTTTGTATAGTTCTTTTATCGCTTTTATGTATGTATGATTGATATTAGTTTGCTCTAAAACTGTCCATAATTTTTCTACTGGAACGGTATCATATGCTTTTTGTAGGTCCACAAAGGTAACATGAGTCTTTATATTTCTGGCGCTCCTTTTCTCAATTACTTGTTTAAGACAAAAAACAATATCACTACAAGATCTGCCTGCGCGAAACCCACTTTGCTCTTCTTCTTCTTGTTCATGAAAATCATTCTCTATTAGATCTCTAAGAATCCTACCGTACAATCTACTTAGAGTACTGGTTACTGAAATTTCTCTGTAATTGTTGCAATCCAGCTTGTTTCCCTTTTTATGTATTGAGGATATGAATGCAATTTTCCATTCATTAGGTACTGGATGTCCGTTTATGCATTGATTAATAATATATGTGAGATTTTCGAGTAGTTTCTCTGATCCATATTTGAGCATTTCAGCATATATTCCCCCAGGTCCGCTAGCTTTTCCGGATTTAAGTTTTTTAATATTATTCTTTATCATTTCTTTTTCGATGATTACTTCCTCTCCATGTACTTATATGTCTCTTCTCGGAGAAGCTGCCAGATATTCGGGTCTCGTCTCCTGCAGCAGTCCCTGGTAGTGTTCTGTCCATTGTTCTGGTTTGATTATCTGGATGTTTACTTTTGTTTTTTTGGAGTTTTTTACTGTAGAAACGAATTTCCATACTTCAGAACTCTGCCTACCTCCTACGTGTGTGTTTATCACGTGGCACTTGCGCTCGAACATTTCGTTTTTTTTCTGTGCGTATCAAATTTCTTAGCTGTCTTCTGGTTCATAATCATTTTAAAGTTTTTATTATGTTTAGCATACTTTTGCACATCGGCCAAGTCAATTTGCCATTAGTCATCCAAATCTTTGATGATAGTGCGGCGTCTCGGGTAGTTTTGTCGACTTTGCTTATGCAGCTCATTAACAAGTTGTACCTTCTCTTTGGGTTGCATGACTTTAAATGACTTCAACGCTTTAAGAAAAAAATTATTTCACATTTTCGAGGTAAGAGAGTTTATTTGTTGTCGTCGTCGTGGTGTAGTGGTAGCAGTGTTTGTTTCCCACACCAGCGGCCCGGGTTCGATTCTTGGCTAGGTACTTGGTTGTTTGTGTTTGTTTAAAAATGCTTTAATTTTGCTAAATCTTTGCGAAACTGGGCGATTGATCCTGATTGGATGGAAAGTCCCAGTATAAATTTAAAAAAAAGAAACTTATTTGTTCTTGAAGCTTAGCATCTGCTTGCGCAAACTCTTTCCGTAAAAAAGCCTTGCAAGGTACGATGCTTTCGTCTACATATAATTTATTAGTCAGATGTTTGATTGCAACTGGAGGATCTTTATTAATGAACTTTGATATTTCTTCTAATTTTTCATTAACTTGTTTAAATTGATTTTCAAAAGTTTGCAACAATGTAACCAAGGGTGCTATTTGTAATTCAACAATCGTTTTGGCTGCTATTTCCACGTTTTCAAGGTCCGGTTCAAACTGATCTTGAACTACTTCTTTCAAAGACATTGTGTGTGATGTTTGCATGTCTGCATATTTCTTAGTCACATCATCAGTGACTAAAATTGGATCTTTTAAATTAAATATTTTTAAATTACTTGCGTCCACATCACCATCAGATGAGGAAAGCTTGGCCTTGGAATAGAAAACCTACGTTTTCGGTTTCCAGAATAGCGTACGAATAATGACACTGATAAAAAATAAGTGTTTCTATCTAATCTAATAAGTATAATATTGGCGTCTTTAAGTTCGTTTATTATTGAAATAGCTTCATTGTCGTATGCCGAATTGCCAGCATCTTTTAAAGAAATTAGTAGCTTAAGTCGATCAACAAGTTCATTGGCATCGTCCCAATAATCATATTCCACTGGGTCTTCGTTGTATCTTATTTGATTACCCAGTCACTTTCCCAAAGGCTTCGATATTCGATATTCGATATTGACGAAGTTGAACGCATTTTTATTGATCTGCTTGATTAAAAGGATGTAGTCTTAAACAGTGGTCTTATTATCTCTTGGTACTTAAACTTTTGGCTGCCCTTTAACCGATTCGGGATATCTTTGTGAGCACCTGTTTCCGTCAGAATGGCTTTTTAGTTAGCTTTATCTTCAGTGGTGTATTCGTTAGGCATATCATAAAATAATAAGTTATAAAGTCCGGGCATTCCTTGAAAATGTCTGCTTATCGTTTTTATTGCACCAGTCTTTCTGTCAAAGTCAATAAATTGACTCCCCAATTTCCACTTTGAGAGTTGAGCGTCATATACAGGTCATTACATTTTATCATTTTTTTCGTTATCTGTATATTTCAAAACATATTTTTGAGCTATTAAAGGATATTGCTCCAAGTATTCTTTGCTTAATTTTTCATTTAAATCATCATTGCTAGTAGTATCATCATCATTATCATCCTCTTCTTCAAAAGTATCATTATCAGTGACTTTTGTTTCGGCAACTTGTTGAAGATCTTGGAACTTTGGAAAAACTCCTACATCCTTTTTTTCCTGTTTTTTTTCCCCTTTCACTTTCAATTTACTTTCAGAAATATTTTTTGAAGAATGTGTCGCAGCAGCTACTAGTTCTTTTATTGGTTGACTTATAGGTTGAAATAACCTATGAAGAGATTCATCTTGTTCCGTTCTCCCTAGTTTTAAGGCTAAGTATTTTTCTTATAGATCTGGCGAGTTTAGCGATTTTTCTTGTGCTAGTAGCGACGGCAACAGCTTGTTCGTCCAACATCATGAATCATATTGACGCCAAACATGTTTACGATACCTACCATTGCTTATATCAATATCTTTTACTATAACAAAAGTACCATATTTTTCACTCCAACATTATGCACAAATATCTTTGAAATCCTCAAAGCTCATGTCTGGTGATACATGCTCATCAAAAGCATATCTTAGGTTAACTGCATCCTGCTTAAACAGAATTATCATGTTGCAATTGTCGCAAATTAATTGTTTTGGTATTTTAGAATACGTTTGACTGAGATAAGCTGAAGAATATTGATGTTCTTATGCCTGCACATAAAGTAGTATTCTCTAATCTTTTGTTGACTGTCACATGACACATCATCAAAAATAAATATGGAATTTTCCTTAGCTTTATTAGGATCTATGACTTTCTTATTTTCCCTAAAATAGCCAACTCTTGAAGCTTTCTTTAGAACCTCTTGAAGAAGCTGATTCTTGGATTGGTATAAAGATTTTGAATACACGTAAACGTTTTTGAACTTGACGCCATTTGGGTGAAATAGCAACGACAACATAATGTTTGTCTTCCCACATCCACTGGGCCCACAAATACAAGCTCTAAATGAGTTCGCTAACTCCATGTTTACTATTCTCACTATTGGTGTGAACATCAAAATCTAGGTTTAAATTGGGAGCGCTTGCACCTGCTGAAAGACTCTCCTGTTATGAACTGGACACCGTAAGTTATCTTAAATAAATACGTCTCAGTATGTATTACGCCTTCAGTTGGAATGTATGTTCACGAGGGTAAGGGTCTGTTAAACAATTTAATAAACAATCTTTCATTTGAGGCTCACTTATTGGGTGGATACCAGTATTTCGGACGTAAGTTTTTAGGTTTTTATTTATGACGTAGAATTTTAATCTTTTTTATTTTTAAATCATTATTAATCACTTCATTATTTTAGCTGGAACCAAATTAGAAAAGCGTCTAGTCCGCAGAGATCCTGGCATTAACCCACTGGACGCGGCCTGTAAACAACACGACATCGCGTACTCTCAGCACCCATCACTGGAAAAACGTTATCAGGCTGACAAAATTTTAGCAGAAAAAGCTTGGCAACGGGTACGAAGCAAAGACGCTAGTATTGGTGAACGTGCGAACGCTCTACTGGTCACGGGAGCCATGAAGACCAAAAGAAAACTTGGTATAGGCATAAAAAAGAAGCAAAAGAATAATCGCAAGTGTCTTTTAAGCGCGCGATTGTCAACAAAATTGCTATGGCTTTGAAAAAGTCACCTCAACATCCGTCGGTGAAAAAAGACAGCCCTAATTGCATTATATGCAGCCAAAATGGCTGTCAAGAAAGTTGGTGGAAAAAAAAAGTCAGAGTCCCCCGAATCATCCCCTTTGAATCCAAGGAGGGTGGAATTTTACCTCTTTTGCCAATTTTTGCCGGGCTCTCGGCCCTCGGATCGATTGCAGGTGGCGCTTCAGCTATTACTAAAACTATTATTGACTCAAAGAATGCTAAAATAAAACTTGAAGAAGAAAAGCGTCATAACAAGGCCATGAAGTCTGTTGGTAAAGAATTGTATATGAGAAGAAATGCTAAAGGCGGATTCGGGCTTTTTTAAAAAAAAAGAGAAAAAACTTCCAGTAAGGCTACCCAATAGAACTCTGTACGACACGGAACTAATGCACTACGATAAAAGATTTAAAATTCCACATTTTCGAAGTGTTTTTATGCGCGACACTTTACCGCGCTATGGACCACGATAGCAAGAGTGTGCTATGATCAACTTAGATGTGTCGCAAAACCAAGGAACCCATTGGGTAGCTTTTCCAAAGAAAAACGACATCGTGCATTACTTTGATTCATTTGGTAACAAGAACGTTAAAATATTCTATAACAACGATCCATATCAGACATATAATCAGTATACTTGCGGACATCTCTGTCTTAAACTCTTGTATTATGGAGCAGCTCTCTGAAGAGGCCCTAAAATGTGTTATTTCGCTTTTAATGCGAAATATAACACCCGAGGTTTGGTATGAAATACCTAAGGAGGTCCGCCAAGTACTTGACAGTACCTACCTTGCAAAGATGACTACAATCAACATGAGTGGTGTAACATGTGTGGTTGTTTTATGGCGCCAAAATGTGTATTTTGAAATATTAGGTTTTATAGACCAAATGAATAATTTGAGTAATATTTAAATAAAATTAAAATCATTTTTGATATGACTCATTTCCTACAATCACTACAAAACAACAACAAGTTGACAAGTTTTAACCTGCAAACAAGTTCAGACAAGTTTAAATGTAACTTTTTATTTCGACATGTCTCATTTCCTGCCCTAGATATGATGTGTTAACAAGTCTGAATCTGCTATACTTAAGCTCCTTCCATGCTTGAAATACATCAGTCATTATTATCATGCCGTCGTTGCTGTTAAGAGTAAACAGTACAAATAATGTGTTTACCTTTCGCCCTCAGACGTCTATCGTTTTGGACCCCAACAAAGACTATGAGCTAGCGCTGAGATCGTTTATTTCATACTATTCTATACACAAAATCGAAGACGGTGAAAAATTTTATTATTATAATTTTCCTGCAGGATGCTATGAAATCTGCGATATTGAGGCATTTATTAAGCAGAAAATGGAGTTGGATAATTCAGTGGTACCCAAACCAGCGTTCTCTTTAAAAGCCAATAACAACACCCTTAAATGCGAAATCTTTAGTCAGTATTACAAGATTTCTTTTATTGAACCAAGAAATATTCGCAAAATCTTGGGTTTTTCGGAAAAAAACTCTTAGCCCAGGGCAAACTTATTCATCCGATTTGCCTATAAACATTATAAAAGTATCTTCAATCCACTTTGACTGCAACATTACCTCAGGATCCTTTAGCGGAGACAGACGTGTTCACACTATATACGAGTTTGCTATTTAAGTAGATCCAGGGTACTCTATCGACGAAGTACCTTCGAACTTACTGTATCTGCCAGTCGTACCGCAACATGAAATTACTAACATCACGGTGGTTGCCCTCGATCTGGACGGAAAACCAGTTAACTTTCGTGGAGAAACAAGCACCCTAGTGCTGGAGCTCAGATCAAGAAACCGATGGGATTAGTAATTGATAAAAAAGTTTACACGCCACCAACATCTTCAGTATCAGAAAGACCTTCCAGGCATTGGGAGATTACTTCAGATAATAAAGCATTTCTTGTTTCTCTTGGTTACAAACTTGTACACATTAACCACCCCGTCTGGTTTACTTCCACCCAAAAGAGACAGAAGTGACATTTCCGACGCTATTTCACCATTATTCGATGTTTATCGTTTACCTGTACGCGATGAGTCTATTCGCAAAGCTAAATACAGAACCTATACACCCTTTGTAAAGGCGTTCAAATGCAATAACGTTGTGGAGTTTAACATTAATCAAGTGGACTCTTGCTTTGCTCTGAACGCTTCACTGCTTGCCATTAGAGGAAAATTGAAAATAACTGGAGGAGGTGACGTTTTTTTGCATCCAACTATGGAGCTTTTTTGTTCGATTCTTGCAGCTATAGTGAAAGTGCGAGAGAAATCGAAACAGTACACGATCCTGAAATAGTGAGCACCATCTTACCTGCTATGATCTTCATGATTCTCGAAATTTAGCAATTGCTCGATAGAATTATCCTAAATCACCTGCTTTAAATGACGCTGATAAGTCTTTTAGTTTACTGATGCCATTAAAACACGTTTTTAACGTATTTAATGATTACTCGTTGATTACGTGCAGGCGTCAAACCATTCGTCTGGTTCGAGCACGAAACGATCATGACTGTGTGATTATAACGGAAAAACCAAAAAGTCCTACCGATGCAATTCTCACATCCACAACTGTAAAGATTGTGATTCAAAATATAGAATTGAAAATTAAACCCATCTATCCTAACGATGCAGTAAAGGAGCAGTTGCTAAAATCCATCCAGATGGATAGACCTATACTAATTCCGTTTAGAAAATGGGAATTGAGCGAACTAACGGCTCTCACTTCTAGCGCCAAAAGAGAAATTTGGTCGGTCAAGACCAGTACTGCTGTGGAACGAACTAGTTATGTGATTGTAGCATTTCAAACTCAAAAACGTGATGTTCCTTCAGCTGATCCCACCTTGTTTGACCATGCATCCATTGAAAGTATAAGACTTTCGCTGAACGGTGAATACTGGCCCAACGAACGAATGCAATTAGATTTTTCACAAGATCATTACACCGAAGCTCATTTCAACTACTTCGAATTTTACTCGAGTTACATGAATTGCACTCAAAAGGGCGCTGGATTATGAGACTTTAAAAACTCATGCTCTGTATATAATTGACTTCTCCAAACAGGAAGAAACGATGAAATTGTCAACTGTGGACGTACGATTGGACATCAAAGCTAGCTTGGGTTTTCCTGCCAGCACCAGGGTTTACTGTATCATCGTACACGATTGTTTGATGGAATATTTCCCTCTTACCGAAGTTATAAAAAGCCTTTCCTAGACTGAACCTAGATCAGTCTTCTTCAATATGCGTATCGCACTAGTTGACTTACAGGGATTCACCATTGAGGGTATTTTCTACCTAAAGGAAATTTCCATACAAGTCGTAGATCTTGTCTCTAACTTTCTATTCAAGCCTCCGTTGCCATACTCTCATTTAAGTGAACGAATCAAGCCTCCGTTGCCATACTCTCATTTAAGTGAACGAGATAAAAAAACTGTAAGGTGCCTGGAAAGAAATATTCACTGAATAAATTACACTTGTGGTGAAATTGAATATTCTGAACTCAATAGCATATTGGAAAAGCATTTACTTTATTCTGCGACTATGTCTACGTAAAAGGAAATCAAAAAGCAGATTTTTTAAAAGATAAGTGTGTTGAACTTAAAGCGACAACACCTTGCATTTATGATGTTGTAAAATACGATGGATGTTTTAATTCCACATCAAATTTGAAACCAACCATAACACAGTGTCTCAACCATAGACGAATGACAAAGATAGACCAGACACTTACACGGTGGGACTTTTATTACTCAATTGGTGCAGTATACCGGGGTGCCGTGGAAAAACCAGCGCCTCTCCAACTTTGTATTCCGTACTAAACATTTACAGGGGGATTTGAAACAATATAACGCTTGCGCAGTTTGTCTCTACGCTACAGTGTGGCTTTTCAAATTATTGTATACCGGATGCTCATAGCCACCAATGCAATCGTTCTCCAATCAAGCTACATCTTATAAAATGGTGTTTTGAAAAGTTTTAAATTAAATACATAATGTTAAATTTAAACTTTGCGCGCTGATAAGAATGAGTTATTTTGTGTCAACGCTTAATTTGCCTAAAAACACTCTTTAAACACCAATTAGTAAGGAAGCTTAATTAAAGAATTTTTTTATTAATGGCTACTAGCAACAATAAAAAGGAAGGTTGAATTTTTTAAAATTAAATCTAAGGATTAGAAGTTTGTTTCTCATTGATTTAGGTACATAAATTTCCTTGAGAGGATAATTTTCTAGTAAAAAAAAGGCTCTTTGACGAATATTCTGCAGTAAATTCCTTTTTATTAGTGCATAGAATACATTAACTTAATTATTACAATGCTTTATACATATAGGTTATTTTTCTATCAACGGAAACTTTTTTAATTGTTTTTGAATGAAAAAAATAAACTAATGAATTTGGTAAAGGATCAAGCACACCTCTTATGGGATTTCTGTACTCCGTCAAACTTCATGAAATTTTGGTATGTTGTAGACTGAACCTTTCTTATCAAAAGTTTTTGGGGGCCCAACTCAAATTAATGACCAGTTTTTGAAATACAGGGTGTTGAAAGTGATAATGTTCAAGAAGCATAATGACCCTTTAGACGGCATTTCCAAACATATGCGAAATGGTACTATTACATGTATTAACGATTTATTTATTATTGTTAATCTGTGCTTTTAAAACCGTATCTACAGGATGTTTAAGTAAATATTATTCGAAAGTGTTAATGTGAAACAAGCGTTAGTGTGTTTTAGGTTAAACCTTTCGTATCAAAAGTTCTTATGGGCCCAACCTAAATTAATTACCATTGTTGAAAGTGAGAATGTCCAAGAAGCATTATAGCTTTTTAGAAGTGTTATACGCAATGTTACTATTACACACATTTATTATTTTTTATCTGTGCCTTTAAAACATTATATACAGGGTATTTAAGTAAATATTACTCGAAGGTTTTATTGAGAAACAAGCTTTAGTATGTTGTAGATTGAAACTTGATGATCAGATGTTCTTATGATGGGCCCACATAAATTAATTTCCAGTTTTTGAAATACAGTGTTGAAAGTAATAATGTTCAAAATGCATAATAGCTCTTTAGACGGAGTTTCCAAACATATACGAAATGTTACTATTACATATAGAGAGAGCGGTTATTAGTTTCTTAATGGTTCTTGACTTATTAAGTATTTAATACAGGGTGTTACGGCAAATATCATTTTTTAAATAATATTAAAACATATTTAAGCGTTTTGTACATCTGTACCGTGCCCTGTAAAAGCTATAAAGCTTGTTTCTCAGTAAAAAGTTTAACTAATATTTATTTAAACACCCTGTGGATAATGTTTTAAAGGTATAGATTAAAAATAATAAATAAATCGTAAATATATGTAACAGTAACATTCCGTAAGTGTTTGGAAAATCCGTCTAAAAATAATGCACCCTGTATTTTATAAACTGGACATTAATTTAAGGTGGGCCCATAAGAACTTTTGATACGAAAGGTTCAGCGCCCTGTAGAGAACGTTTTAAAGGTACAGTACATATAATAGTAACATTGCGCATATGTTTGAAAAAGCCGTCTAAAGACCCATTATGCTTCTTGGACATTATCACTTTCAACACCCTGTATTTCAAAAACTGGTCATTATTTTAAGTTGGGCCCATAAGAACTTTTGTTAGGGAAGGTTCAGTCTACAACATACCAAAATTTCATGAAGTTTGACGAATTACAGAAATCCCATTAGAGGTGTGCCTGATCCTTTTATGTATGTGATATAAAAATGTATTTAAATTAAACATTAAAATATATATATAGGGTGTCCCAGAACTAATGGTACATGGTTAAACTGTAGATTCCTTGGGTCAAAATATTACGATTTAGCCATACTTACCTTAGTCCAAAAGTTCGTATTAATCGAGATACAGGGTGTTAAACTTTTTTACTAATTAATATTTTTGCAAAAACTAACCAGTGTGTACGTTTTTTTATAGTTGGCAAGACGACTCCGTTGAAAAATTTGATGTATAGTGTACAGGGTGTTCCTTGGACCACTACCATTGCATAAAAATCAGTATATTTTTTTTGTGCCTCAGTGTATACCAGTTTTTATATAAAATAATGGTTTTTCCATCCTTTTTATGTAAAAAAGTTATACTGTTTTAAAGTCGCCCAGAGCAACGGTTTTTGAGTTTTTTGCAGTTAAAGTTTTTATTGCATGTGAGTAATCTGCCTAATTTATGTATGATACTTTCTTCAATTATTTCTACTAATTAATAATTTTGCACAAGAAATTGGGTTTGGTGATTTTTGAGCATGGACAATTTAATTTTGGTAAAAAAAAATAAAAATATTATACAGGGTGTTCTCGAGCTCGGTACCGTTACATTAAAATAGGTCTTACTTTTTTGTTCCTCGGTGTATACAAGATTCTATAAAACACATTAACTTTTTAATTTTTTTTAAGTGAAAAAGTTATAGCGTTTAGATGTCGCTTAGAGCAACGGTTTTTAAGATATTTAAATTATAAGTTTTTATTGTATGCGTAAAAGATTTTTGATTAAATTCTTACCTACTTCATACATATTAGCTATAATCAATAATTTTTTATAGCATTTTAAAATTGGATGTTTTCTTAAGAAATATTAAGTTAAAAAATATACAAAATGGTTCTTGAATTATCAAAAGTGTGTTAAAACAACAAAGTTATTGTCCGTTATTGCAACTCTGTAGTGCGATGTTTTTAATGAGGAACAAAAAATTCTTCGTATTGGTGTTTTTAAAAATGATGAGTACGTATACTTTATTAATGCAACTTTTTTTTTATTGTTTTGAAAGAAAATTATAATTATTAATAAAAATTAATATTTTATTATTTATTGAAAAAAATATAAAATTTCTTAAGCATGGCGCTCTCAGCAACAAAGTTAAAATTCTAAAATTGACAAATAGTAAATCAAACCTAAAATTGTTTATTATAGTAGGCTTTGAAAATAAAAAACAATAAAATCCAATAAAGTTGCTGTCTGCGTCTATTCTGTCAAACTTTATTAAAACTACAGAACTGTTTGTAAAATTACTTAATAATTAAAATCATATTCTGTTTAAAAACCTGCTTAAGTATACACCGAGGCACAAAAAAAATACACTGGTGATTTTAATGCAATGGAAGTGGTCCAAAGAGCACCCTGTACATTGTACATCAACTTTTTTAACGGAATCGTCTTGCAAATTTCAGAAAAACCTAGTTGTTGGTTAGTTTTTGCAAAAATATTAATTAGTAGAAAGAATTGAAGAAAGTATCATACATAATTTAGGCATTTCACTCACATGCAATAAAAACTTTAAATGCAAAAATCTCAAAAACCGTTGCTCTGAGCGAATTTATAACAGTATAACTTTTTTAGATAAAAAGGATGGAAAAACCATTATTTTACATAAAAACTGGTATACACCAAGGCACAAAAAAAAATACAGTGATTTTAATGCAATGGTAGTGGTCCAAGGAACACCCTGTACATTGTACATCAAAATTTTCAACAAAGTCGTCTCGCCAATTTCAAAAAAAATTACAAGCTTGTTATTTTTTGCAAAAATATTAATTACTAAAAAAGTTATTAAAGAAAATCGAATTGAAAAAATAAAGTTTAACACCCTGTATCTCGGTTAGTACGAACTTTTGGACTAAGGTAAGTGTGGCTAAATCGTAATATTTTGACCCAGGGAATCTACAGTTTAACTATGTACCATTAGTTCTGGGACACCCTGTATATATATATATATATATATATATATATATATATATATATATATATATATATATATATATATATATATATATATATATATATATATAATTAAACATTAATATATAAATATATATATATATATATATACATATTTATATATATATTATATTGTAAGCTTTTTAAATACAGCTGCAATGTCGTGAATGGAATATTGCTTGTTGTTTATTTAATTATACAGGATCCGGCATGATGATCTCCCATATTTTGCACCCCCACTGTGCCCGAATCACTAAGAGAGCTTGGCGTAGTCGGTTGGTAGCTCGCGCCTTGCCATTTTCTTGTCATCGTGCCTTCGCTATCGAAACATTTATTAAAAGTAATAAACGTAATCTGTGATTACGACGCAAAGAACTTTTTGTGCTCACTTCGCACTTGGTAGACATGCTTTCGTTCCAGATCCTTTGTGGATACCTAAACACTAACCCCGAACTATTGACGAATTGAAAGCAGCAATACGTCAAGGAATTACAGGAATATCGCTTTTAAGTTACTGTAGGAGTGAAACTTTCAGAAATCAGCTTCAAATGTGTATCGAAAAAAATGGGCGCCACATGGACTCTGTAAATTTCAAAACTTAATAAAATAGAGATAGAAATATAGAATAGAGTTTCACTAGAAAAAAATCTAAATAGCATTTACAATTGCGTTTTTAATGTGGGAGATCATTATGCCGGACCCTGTATATAAATATAGTGAAGTAAACTATGTTTTTCCAAGCGCGGATTTGAGAGGGGTAACGTGGTAATTACTCCCCTAGAATAAAAAATATGCAATTTTTGTTAATAGTTAAATTAAAAAGAGGAAAATTACGCCCTCTCCCCTTGAAAAAAATATTAATAAAAAAAAATATCGTCGATTATAACCCTCCCCCCCCCCCTTGATTTTGACCTAGATCCGCGCTTGTTTTCTAAATATTAAAATCTAAACTAAACATTTTAAACTTTGTCCTGGTTCAAAGTGTCCATCACACACTATATATTTAACGTACATTTCGTCTTGCCTCAAAGTTAGCCAGTTTTTAGGCCGAAGTATCTCATCAAATAGCTTGGGGTTCCGTTTGGGAAAGCGATGGCGCTTGCTAACGTATTCTTCGCACCCACCAACACAACATTGTTTTCTTTTCAATTTTTTAAGCGATGGATCGCCCCCATCAAAACGCCGAAAATACCGATTGGTCCTAATTTAGCAAAAAACACCATAAAAGTAAGGTAAAAAGTCGAAAAATAACGAAAAACTGCATCCACAAACAAAAAATGTTAAATGAAATTACATCACCGTCATATTTTTATCCATTTCGCCAAAGTCAATGTCAGTCATAATCAAAAACAAATTGTCAAAATATACCAAGAGTAGCGGTTAATATATATTGCGACAGCACAGAACTCTGTCCATAATATTTTTATACCAGGGGTGACGGTCTGTAAATAGCGCCTCTCGAACTTCGTATGTGGCTGAAAACTGTGATATTACCTAACTAAAGTATGAATATTATCAAACTTTTTATTATGCCTTAATAAATAAACATTTTTGATTTTAAATAGCAGTAGTTTTATTTTATTTTGATACATATCCAAAGGTACTATTACTATAACTAGGTTCTGGTACTGTTCTACGCAGCGGATATTAAACTGTCGGAAGACGCCGTTCGGTAAAGATTCTATCCACCAAACTTAAATTTGACATATTTTCCATAACCTTTTTCTAATTTTCGTAAAATTCGATATCCCTATTAACCTTATCGATTCTTTTAACAAAATCCTTAACTTGACGTCTGTACTCCTCAAACATCATTTTTAAACTAGATAATAAGTTTGTTTTGCTATTTAAAAAAACACTATACAAAAGAGACACTGCCGCCAAAGTCTCTTGCACTCTAAAACCCCCCATTTTTCTTACCTCCTATCAAATAAAACATATCCCCCCCTCTTCGCCTCCTAACATCTGAAACCCCTCTTTTTTAAACCTTCTGAAGCCCCCTTACCTTGCATTACCCACTCCGCCTCTTGTCTAAATAAATAGTATTATTTAAATAAAAATTCATTAAATTTAAAATAATTTTTGTTATGACTCATTTCCTGTTGTCAAGTCTCCTGCAACAAGTTAAGACAAGTCCTGACTTGTAACGTTTTAGCTCGACATGTCTCATTTTAAAGTGTTAATTATCATCATCATACCTTTAAATCTGTCGTAGTCTATAGTTTTTTAAAATATGAATTTTTCAAAATTTGACCTTTTTGGTCTTATATTATTTGCTACCCTGAAATTCGCTAAATAACGTTTTTTCCGAATCTTAACACAGGATGTGCTTTTTCGCATGTCTATGACCTCACGATACTGCAACTCGGTGCTTTTGTTGATCTGTATAGTTTTTAAAATATGAATTTTCAAAGTTTGGCCATTTTTGGTCTTATAGGATTCCCTAACCTAAAATTAGCTAAATGACATTTTTCCGATTCTTAACTATGACCCTTAAATAATAAGTTTATTTTCTTAGATTGCTATATAAGTGGGCACCGTGTGGCTAACATACAAAAAACACTCTGTCTTTTCAATTTTCCTTATACTTATTATTGAATTTTTCATACATAAACCAAAGTTCCACTGGAATGTTTTCGAAGTCCCTATCAAACAATAAAAAATATTTAATTTTTAACAAATAAATAAATATTTAAAAAATATATTCCAGACCTCGTTTAAGAAAATTCAATAGCCTATGTAAGACACCAGCTTTGAAAATTTCAAAAATATCTGCTGGTTGCGGTTTGTGGTTTTAAGACTGTTCTGGAAAAATATTTATGATTTTTACATTTTTGGTTGACCAACAGGATATTTTGTTAGTCTAAAACTTCAGTTTTTTTACCAACCCACTAAAAAACGTCACATATTGCATTTGACCTCTAGTGAAAGGCATTGTATCGATAATATACAAAAGACACTATTTTGATACTAGAAACTCTCCCTTCCCATTTTTTGCTACCTAATACGAAAAAACACACATCAAAACCACACCTCTTAACATCTGAAACCCCCCTCCCCCTTTTTTTCTACCTACCACTAAAAACGCACATCCTCTCCGCAACAACCTGATATAATACGCCATTTTACCTACTTTGGTCGACCTAATACGAAAAAAACACATCATAACCACGCCTCTTAATATCTGAGAAGTGCTTCTAAAAGCTCTTCTATTTCATTTCGCAACAAATCATGATATTTTTCTCTGGTTAAGTTACAATTTAAAAATATAGGCCCAATAAATCTGTTATTCAGGGGTACGTTCAGATTGAAACGTCGGGCGAGACGTCTTGCCAAGCGAATGACGTCATGGGTAAATCGCCGGACGTCTTGCCTTTGTGAACGGTATGGATGTAATAAACTAACCCTAAAATATATTTTTTAAAAATTGATAAATTCGATCGAATATATGACACAAAAACTAATAGAAGAGTACAATAAGTGGGGACTAGAGGTTAATCTTAATAAGACAGAGTATATGTGTATCGGTGGAACGAAACAGGATCTAATCTTAAATACCGGGCAGCGAATTCAGTCCTGTGATGAGTATAAATACTTAGGTCTAAAAATTACAGCTGACGGAACACTGGACAAAGCTATAAAAGATCGAAACGTACAAGGAAGAAAGGCAATTACTTTATTAAATGGAATAATTTGGGACCAAAGTATATCAAAACATAACAAAAAGCTTATATATAACACCATTGTAAAAAGTATTATTACATACGGCGCAGAAGTATGGCCAATCAAGGATAGAACAGAAAAAATGCTTTCCGCTACGGAGATGGACTATTGGAGAAGAGCAGCAGGGAAATCAAAAAGAGAAAGAGTTACAAATCAAAGAATAAGAGAAATTATGACAGTGGTGAACGTACTTTAGTGGATGATATAAGAACAAAACAACTGGTGTGGTACGGATATGTACAAAGAATGAATGATGAAAGACTACCTAAACAAATCCTACAATGGAAACCAACTGGCCGAAGAAAACGAGGACGGTCAAGGAAAAGCTGGAGATAAGGAAATAGACAGTGAAATAACAGAAACGAGTGGAAATTGGGTATCGGAAGACATAGAACGTTGTGAAACCGATAAATATATATAAATTCGATCAGATTTAAAAATTTGTTACAGTTTATTTAGTAGAGTTAACATAAACGCAAATAAGTGTTTTTTGGTTTTGAAAAATTAAAATGGAGTATTTTGGAGTACCCGACTTTTGGTGGCTGACAGAGTTTTATTAGACAAATAAAGTTTTGTTTTAGATTTAAAAGTTGTGTTTTCTGTAAATTTATTTTCTTTGTTGTACGTACAAGCAATACAGGTTTTAAGTGCCTGTGCTCAACACTTTTAAAGGAAATAATTAAATTTGAAATTAATAGTTACATGTGCAATATAATATAATAGCGTTTGACAGTGACAATGCGAAAGAAGACAAATTCTCAATCATTAAGTGTTTGCTGGAGCGTTGAGAGATCTTTAATTACATTATGTCAAACCTCTTTATATGGTTACATTATCTACTATTAAATAAAGAATACAAATAAACATAGTTTAAATGTCTTTTATTTTAATTTGAAAGTACAAAGTAATATCTAGATATTATTTATATTCCTATAACAACTTGTCCAAATAAAAATAAACATTCATTCCCTACATTCTCCTAAGTAGAAACTAAACAGTCAAAATGAAATTCTATAAAGGATCCATTTAATTGCATCTGAAAGAGTGTTTTTAAGTAAAAATTCATTATTTATTTATGGAAAATGCCACTTTTATATAATGTTTTCGAAAATATATATATTTTCTTTTAATTGGGGGGGGGGGGGTTGGTTTATATACCTACTGCGCAAGTCGAGCGTTTGTCACCCACCTCATAGAGAAGGGTGTAAAAGGGGATTCGCCCGACGTTATTTTCGACCAATATGAACGAGAGTAACTTTCACCTAGTTTTCAATCTGAACGGATTTGAGCGCGCCCGACCACATCCGACGTGCTATCTGAACGTACCCCAGGAGACCGCACCAAACATGTAGGGATCTGCGTCCTTAAATTTTGACAGCTTATAAAGCATGCGGGTTCTCTCTTGACCAAATATGCTTATTTTTTCTATTGAACATTCCCGCCGCCGCGCCGTGGTGAATGCTGCCTCATCAGTAAAAATTATATCTGACAAATTTATTTGATTTGCAGCTATTCCTCGTTATATTTCCTGACAAAAATTTAATCTGTTTATTTTATTTTCGTTGCTTAAATTTTGCAACGGTAAAAATTTATAAGCCTTGTATTTGTGATATTTTAAAACTGAGTGAATTTTATGCCATGATTTGTTAAAAAATGTTGCTGCATCCAGAATAGACCGTTCAGGATTCTCTAAAATAATAAGGAAAAACATTTTTTAAAATATGATAAACTAACTTATAAAGAAAAACTAACCTTGAAAATATAACAAAATATTTAAGTCCTCTTCAGCGTTTCTTTCGACTGTTCTACATTTTCTTTTAAGTGTTTTTCTTTGATTAAATGAGTTTACTTTATTTACTATGGTTTGGCGGGTTGGTTGCCTTCTGTCGGGAAACTGAATATAATACTGGTTGCGAGCTACAGATGCATTTTTATTATTTGAGTAAAATAATTTAATAATATCCAGTTTTTGTTGCTCGGTAAAAATCATCCTTAACCGCTCTTAAAACTGAATTTGACAAGGTGACAAAACAATAGCATCACTTTTGTGTCAATCGATTGTTTTTTTCATGGCTTCCTTGATGTTTTAAAAGGTAAGAATTTAAGTTTTTTATACTTTTAAACACATATCTCCAAAACTATTAAACGAAATAATCTCAAAAAATCTGAAATTATATATAGGGTGTTTCCTTTAAAAAAACTATCGACCTGTCAAATTTTGACATTTACATTTTTTTTTAACTCCGCTGTGCCTGTCTCAAGCCTGCGGTTCCATTGCACTAACGGGAAAGGAGAAGAGGGGGGAGTAACAACCTCGTAAAAAAAACCAGGGTTCATCTGGCCCGGATAATAGCACCCTGTAAGGGCTCCTGCCTAGGATCACAGGTGAAGAAGATGCTGCCTTGTAGTACCGGCGTTGGAATCGTCAAAGGCTAGGGGAAGAAAACCTCGATCAAAAATCAACTAGTCCTCCAGGTTGGGGGTTGGGGCATCAGACTAACTCTCTGATACCCGGAAAAAATGTACACTGTTAAAAAACCCAATCAAACGCCTCGGAAAGAAAAGAAAAACCTAAGACGAACCAAGCAAAGAAACAGGAATATGATTTTTGGTACATGGAACGTGCAAGGAATGGGTCGAAAAGTTAATGAAATAGTACATGAGTGCAGCATAATGAAGGTAGACCTTGCTGTACTAACAGAAACGAAAAAGAAAAGAAAAGGATCTGAAAACCTAGGACAATATGACCATTTCTATAGCGGAGTGGCAAAAGAATAACATGCTCAACAAGGAGTATCTATTTTGTTCAACAAAAGATTTAGAAAATTTATCACCAACTGGAAAGCAGTAAATGAAAGGTTAAGTAAAATGAATAATAATAATAAAAGGAATGAGACTTACGATTTTTGGAATCTATGCGTATAATAACGATGCAAATGTAGCCGTGAAAGACAATTTTTTTGAAGAAATACACAATGAAATCAGCAGTAAGTACATCTAGAGAAATTGTCATATTGAGAGATTTAAATAGTAGAACCGGTAACAGAGTTAATGATCTGATAGTTGGCCAATATGGAGAAGATTTTGTTAATGACAATGGAAACCGGCTAATTACAGTATGTGAGCAATTAGACCTAAAAATCCAAAACGGTTTTTTTCAACATAAGGAAATACACAAATATACCTGGAATAAACCCTAACAAAACCTGAAATCCGTCATTGATTATCTTATCACTAAACAAAAGACAAAACTAAAAATTCAGAACAAAGCGTGGATCAACATGCGGAAGTGATCACTATTTTCTGGAGTCCAAAATTCTCTTTCCTTATCAAACCCGCAGCCTGCATCAACAAAATCTTGATGATACAGTGATTGACCACTGTAAATATAATCTACTAAGCCTAGAACATGACAGCGTAAAAAACTTATACAAAAAAGACTGAACGAAAAACTTAATACAAGTTCAGGTGAAACCCCAGATGAGGAATACGAAAGTATTACATTAAGCATCCATCAAGCTGCAAAAGAAGCACTAGGATTAGTGGAAGAAACTTCTAAAAGAAGAAAACCATACTGGTGGGATGCTGAGATTGAGAGAGAAATAGAGGAAAAAAGGAAATTATAGAACACCTACTTATCCCAAAAGACAGATAGAAGCAGAGAAGAATACAAAATCGCGCAATCAAAGGTGAGAAGAATGATCAGTGATAAGAAAAATCAATCGTAGATGCAAAAGTGCCAGAAATTTGATTCTTACTTAGGAGGTAGGAGAAGTACCGATAACTGAAAAACTATAAGATCGATTAAAAAAGATTAAAAAATATTTCCAAACTAGTAAGAACCTTTCATTTTGAAATTTGTATTGGAGAACTTGGCTTTACTTTTATCTCAATTCTTTTTACGGAATGCCATTTTCGTGTACTTGGCTTTTTTTTACATGAAATGTTTTTGTTATGATTTCACTTCTTTTTTAAAGGAATTGGATATTACTTAATTTTTAAAGTAGTAAAATATGCGGAATATTGTTCAAAACTTTTGCCATGCCTTACTTAAATTTTTTTCCATGGTTTTATCGTTGTTTCTATTTGCCTTCCAAAGCTCAGCTCTCTAGCGTTTCTGAAAGTGCACAATGTTACTTTTACATAAATTTACATGTATAGGAGAGGGAAATAAATTAAAATTGTCGTGTTTTTAAATTTTGTCCGATAGTTTTATTATAGTTCCTATCAGTCTTCCAATGCTCAGCTCTCTATCGTTTCTGGAAGTGGGTAATGTTACTTTTACATAACTTTACATTTAAAGGGGAGGAGAGTAAATGAAAATATTGGACTTTTTAAATTTTTTCCCATGGTTTTATCATAATTTCTATCAGCATTTCAATGCTCAGCTCTCTAGCGTTTCTGGAAGTGGGCAATGTTAGTTTTATATAAATTTACATTTATAGGAGAGGGAAGTAAATTAAAATGTTGGTGTTTTTAAATTTTCTCATATAGTTTTATCATATTGTCATTCAGTCTTAAAAAGTTCAGTTCTCTAGCATTTCTGCAAGTGGGCAGTGCTACTTTTACATAATTTTACATTTATAGGGGAAGGAAGTAAACTAGAATTTTGGGGTTTTTTTATTTTTTTAATAACTTTGTCATATTTACTATCGGTCTTCCAAACCTCAGCTCTCTAGCATGTCTGGAAGTAGGCAATGTTACTTTTACTTAACATTACATTAATAGGGGAGGGAAGTAAATTAGAATTTTGGGGTTTTTTCCTATAGTTTTATCATTGTTCCTATCAGTCTGCCAAAGCTCAACTCTCTAGCATTTCTGGAAGTGGGCAATGCTACTTTTACATAACTTTAAATGTATAGGGGAGTTTTTGATTTTTCCCATAGTTTTATCATAGTTCCTATCAGTCTGCCAAAGCTCAACTCTCTTGCATTTCTGGAAGTGGGCGATGCTACTTTTACATAACTTTAAATGTATAGGGGAGGGGAGTAAAAGAAAATTTTGGGGCTTTTTGATTTTTTCCAGGGGTTTGATCATAATTTCTATCAGTCTGCCAAATTTAAGCTTTGTAGCATGTCTGGAAGTACAGTAGAATATTGATGATCTATACATGAGTGAGTGAGTGAGTGAGTGGCAATTTCGACGTTTTTTGAAATTTCGTAACTACTTTACTACTCTATGGAATTCCATGAAACTTGGAGGGGTTGTTAACTCCATGGAGGTCTACGGCTGTGCAAAGTTTGAGATTCGTAGCTCATTCCGAAGTAGTCAAATATCGGCTGAAATGCTTCAAGAAAAGATGGTTACGGCGCGCGAACTTGGCGAGGCACTGCCGTGCCCTCAGATTAGAACGATGGGATCTCCAGTACTTCTCACAATCTCTGAGGTTAAAAACGTGTGCAAAACCTTAAAAAGTGGTAAATCTACCGGACCCGGAAATATCCCAGCTGAACTTATTAAATATGGCACTGAAGAACTGTTTTGAAGATTACGGAATCTTTTCCAAAAATATTTAAATGGAACTGTAGTACCAACTGAGTGGAAAACGTCATATATATCCACAATACACAAAAAAGGAAGGAAAGATATATGTGACAATTATAGAGGTAAATCTGTGACTAGTACGCTAAGCCGAATATACGGTAAAATAATAAGAAATAAAGTGGAGAGCGAATATAAAGACATGGAGGCAGAGGAACAAGCCGGTTTCAGGGCAGCTAGATCGACTTCAAATCAACTCTTTTGTATAACCCAAGTTAGTGGAAAGAAAATGGCATACGACAAGACTGCATCTGCTTTACGTCGATTTGCAGAGGCATATGATAGTATACCACTAAATCTACTTTGGAAAGCGTTGGAAAACACAAAATTAAGGCCATCAAAGAGTTATACCGCAATAGTAAGGCAAAAGTTAAAATAAAAGCAAAACTAACCAAAGGCTTTCAAGTAAATAAAGGTTGCTGTATCTCGCCTACGCTCTTCAAGATATACTTGGAACAAGTCCTTAAAGTATGGAAGAGAAAATATCAAAGCATGAGAATTCCGTGGGACAAAACCACCTTGTATACTTTATGTTTCGCCGATGATCAGAGAGTAGTGGCTCAGGATTATGACGACCTCGAATATATGACACGAAAACTAATGGAAGAGTACAATAAGTGGGGACTAGAGGTTAATCTCAATAAGACAGAGTATATGTGTATCGGTGGACGAAACAGGATCTAATCTTAAATACCGGACAGCGAATTCAGTCCTGTGATGAGTATAAATACTTAGGTCTAAAAATTACAGCTGACGGAACACTAGACAAAGCTATAAAAGATCGAAACGTACAAGGAAGAAAAGCAAAAACTATTTAATGGAATAATTCGGGACCAAAGTATATCAAAACATAACGAAAAGCTTATATATAATATCATTGTAAAAAGTATTATTACATACAGTTCAGAAGTATGGCCAATTAAGGATAGAACAGAAAAAATGCTTTCCGCTACGGAGATGGACTATTAAAGAAGAGCAGCAGGGAAATCAAAAAGAGAAAGAGTTACAAATCAAAGAATGAGATAAATTATGACAGTGGGTGAACGTAGTTTAGTGGATGATATAAGAACAAAACAACTGGTGTGGTACGGATATGTACAAAGAATGAATGAGGAAAGACTACCTAAACAAATACTACAATGGAAACCAACTGGCCGAAGAAAACGAGGACGGCCAAGGAGAAGCTGGAGAGAAGGAATAGATAGTGAAATAAGAATAAGAGGCCTAGATGATGAATTTTGGGCAAACAGAAACGAGTGGAGATTGGGTATCGGAAGACGTAGAACGTTGTGAAATCGATAAATATATATACTTTTTTTGACATTCTGACACAGAGATTCTTAAAATTCGTAAAAAATTATGAAACTTTTGTATTTATCATATTTTGATATCTATTCAAATAAACGTTTTAGATACGGTGTAAAAATATACGGGAAAACCCTGTACACAGTGGTCTGTACATTTGACGTTACTTACCTAGCATCTATCTATATGTTTTTCTGTGGGCTATCTAAATGTTGTCAACAAATAAAACTTTTACTTTATACTGTAAAGAAGACCCCTGCTTTATATTTAATAGAGAAAAAATATCCTCTCTACAGTTTGGCTATCTCGTTCTTGACGGTCTTTCCCTGAAAATCCAACTTTAGTGGGCGCCACTCTACGAAATCAAGGAGCTTAGAGTCTCCTGTGGCCAGATACGACTAGCTTTTAAACAGTCGGAGAAATTTTGATTCTTGTAATTCGCGTATATAAATTGGGACACAAAAAATGTAACAAGGGATTTGGTTAAATGATTGTTTTAAATAAATACGGTTTTATTCTACAATTTCAACCCTTAATATCTAAAATGACCCCTAAGATATTTTACGGAGTACAAGATAATTATTTGTTATTGCCTTAGTATTGAGATTATTTCCTGATTTCTCCCACACAAAAGAAAGGACACAGAACTTAAATATATTTAGCACCGGAGGATTTGTTTGGTATGGTTAAATATTGGTTTTATCGGTCCGAGTCGAAAAATGAAATTTGGTAACAAATGTTATAAATCCCTAAATTAGTCCAAAATTGCGAAAAATAGTGAACCTTGCCCGATACACGTCCTCGGTAAAGTTCGGAAGCTTTCGTCGTGCTACTTGTAATTTGTTAGATATAAGATTTCCAAAGCCAATTTCTACTCGGTATACGACCTCGGGTGTCTTCGGTTTTTCGAATAATAATAATAAAGGTCTTTTATAGATCACCAAAAAAAAAATACATGACCCAATTGGGCGAGGTTCAGTTCTTCCGTTTGTTTCGAAAGACCTGTTCTTCCACCAATTAGACATGTAGTGTGCTAAACACAAGATGACCAATCTCTACTCGTTATACGACTACAGTAGAGCTCGGGTATCTTCGGACTACAAAACAATCGATCTTTGTCCGTTATACGACCTCGTCAAAGATCGGGTGTTTTCGGTCTTATGTTTAGAAATGATAGTGTGTCAGAAATAATGTATCTACCTATCTCTGCCCGTTATACGACCTCGGCAAAGATCGGGTGTGTTCTGTTTTCTAAATGTAGCGTGCTAAACACAAGATGACCAATCTCTACTCATTATACGACCACAGTAAAATTTGGGTATCTTCGGACTACAAAACAATCGGTCTTTGCCCGTTATACGACCTCGGCAAAGATCGGGTGTTTTCGGTTTTATGTTTAGGAATGATAAAGTATGTCAGAAATAATGTATCTACCTATCTCTGCCCGTTATACGACCTCGGGAAAGATCGGGTGTGTTGGGTTTTCTAATTGTAGTGTGCTAAACACAAGATGACCGATCTCTACTCGTTATATGACCACAGTAGAGCTCGGGTACCTTCGGACTACAAAACAATCGAACCGAACCTACCGAACCGAACCGAACCGAACCGAACCGAACCGAACCGAACCGAACCGAACCGAACCGAACCGAACCGAACCTTTGCCCGTTATACGACCTCGGCAAAGATCGGGTGTTTTCGTTCTTATGTTTAGGAATGATAAAGTGTGTCAAAAATACTAAAACTACCAATCTTTATTATTATACCTCCTCAGCAAAGATCGGGTGTTTTCGGTAGTCGGATTCTTAATTTGATTGAATACAAAATAACCAATCTCTACTTGATATACCACCTCAGGTAAGATTGGGTATCCTCGGATTCTCACAGAATTAACAATTCTAGAAATGTAGAGTATTACGTGTCAAAATTAAATACTATATATTTACTCACTGGTAATCTACGGATTCTCACTAATAAATCGGTAAAATTAAATAGGTTATATTGTTATCGGTATAGGTATTCTAATTTTAATTCTCTCGCACAGCGGATAAAAATAAACTGGGGCTGTCGCTAGCGATAACTCGCCTTTTATCAACATTCCTCGGTACTCGAGACTAACCGATCACGAACCATTCCGGAGAAAACCAACTGAACCCGACCACGAAGTTATTGTTCGCAAAGTCGATGTTTAACGAGAAATAATTATGATACCGGGTTGGTCAAAACTATTTTACCAGTAAAATAAATATTAATTGTAGAGGAAGACATTTTATACCCCTTCGGTGCTATTTAAATAAATGAAATAAAAACCGAAAATACTAGATAAGACAAGAGACCCTGTATGTTTTACATATTTTAAAGAAACAGAGATTTACAATTTTAATTTTAGATTCTGACCCTTTGTAAAGTTCTTTTATCGCTTTTATATATCTATGATTGATATTAGTTTGTTCTAACACTGTCCATAATTTTTCTACTGGAACAGTATCATATGCTTTTTGTAGGTCCACAAAGGTAACATGAGTCTCTATATTTCTGGCACTCCTTTTCTCAATTACTTGTATAAGATAAAAAACATTATCACTACAAGATCTGCCTGCACGAAACCCACTTTGCTCTTGTTCTTCTTGGTCATGAAAATCATTCTCTATTAGGTCTCTAAGAATCCTAACGTACAATCTACTCAGAGTACTGGTTTCTGAAATTCCTCTGTAGTTGTTGCAATCCAGCTTGTTTCCTTTTTATGTATTGAGGATATCCTATTTTCCAATCATCAGGTACTGGATGCCCGTTTATGCATTGATTGATAATATATGTGAGATTTTCTGGTAGTTTTTCTGATCCATATTTGAGCTTTTCAGCGTATATTCCCCCAGGTCCGCTAGCTTTTTCGGATTTAAGCTTTTTAATACTATTCTTTATAATTTCTTTTTCGATAATACTTCTATGTCTCTCCTCGGAGAGACTGACAGATATTCGGGTCTTGTTTCCTGTAGCAGTCTATTGTAGTGTACTGTCCATTGTTCTGGTTTGATGATCTGGATGTTTACTTTTTCTTTTGTTGGGTTTTTTAACATTGAAATGAATTTCCATACTTCAGAACTCTGCCTACCTCCTACGTGTGTATTTATATCGTGGCATGGCGTATCAGATTTCTTAGGTGTCTTCTGGATTCCCTGTAGATTTCTAGGTCTCTTTGCTCTTTGGTACTAAGCCATTTCAAATATGTTCGTTTTTTCTCCTTGACCATTTCCTGTATTTCCTCCGTCCACCACTGTTATGCCCTCAGTAAGAAAAACGATAAATGCAATGGACTGTATATAATTTAATTAAATGATGCGCGAACAAACATAAATATATTGATATGAAATTACGAAATAATCAAACGTCCATAGGTAAAATATTGGTGCCACACAACGGTAATCAGATACAAATGCACTCACCAGTTTGCAGCCACTTTTTCCACGTTCTAAGGGGCGCCTGATTGGATCTAATGATGTCACCACGTAGCTGAAGGGCTGAAGTTTCTAGTTCTATGCTTCAGTACACCAAAATCGAGCACTTTGAGGTGTAGAAATTTGAAATAGTTGGAGAACGAAATTAACACGCCATTTTCTCGAGGCGGTCGACAAGGATCTCCCTGGTTGTTGGTGCGCATGTCCAAATACGCGAAATGCGCTCTGTCCTTCATACAATTGTGTGGTTTTAAAAATATATAAACAACCGCGAAATTTAGCGGGAGCTAACATAACTGCCCTCCAAAACACACAATTTTAGAATCTCAACCGGACAGATATAGATATAAGAAAAAGAATCGACCGATAAATATAAATGAATGAAAACAGATAAGTATCGTAAGTTTATCTAGAGATAACGAAATCCCGAAAAAGGCAAAACAAACAAACAAAAAGTTCAAAAAAAAAATAAAAATAAAAAAAAACCTATTGTAATACCCGGTAAAAGGTAGAAAATTAAAATTACTTTTAATTTGGCAAGAGGCACAGTTTTACAACTGGCCGCTTATAAACACCGGTAACCGTTTGTCCCGTCGCAACACGCACCTGACCGTCCCCGCCGGGATGCAGTTCGATGACCCGACCGACCGGCCATTTTAAAGGTGATTGAATGTGATCACTGTTTATGATAACCAAATCATTTAATTTGATATTTGGGGACGAATCAGCCCACTTGTGTCGCTGTTGTAGCGTATGCAAATACTCTATAGAATACCGTTTCCAAAAATCATTATGTAGTTTTTGGATTAGTTGCCATCTCGAGAGCCGATTTAGGGGAACCTCGGACAAATCTGACTCCGGAATTTCTGAATTAAGGGGTTCAAGTGTCAAAAAATGCCCAGGGGTAAGAGGTTGAAGATCGTGTGGGTCTGAAGAGGCAGGAGATAAAGGGCGACTATTAAGTACGGCTTCTATGCGACATGTAAGGGTGGACATTTCCATGATGGACAACTTCTGGTCGCCGACAACTCGAACAAAGTGAGTTTTAAAACTTTTGACGCCAGCTTCTGCCAGGCCATTGAAATGTGGACTGAGAGGAGGTCCCAGATGCCAACGAATAGAAAGTCTGGTGGCAGCACTTCTTGCGTAATCAAGTAATTGGTTACGAAACCCTATAAAATTACTGCCTTGATCTGACCAGCATTGCGTCACGCTTCCACGTCTGGAAATGAATCGATGGAATGCACCTACGAACCCTTCGGTGGACAGTTCCATGGTTAATTCCAAATGCACGGAATGTGTGGCCGTACAGACAAACACACAGACATACGATTTGAAAGCTTTACAACCACGGTAACGATGAGGAATCACAAAGAAAGGTCCACAAAAGTCGATAGCTACACTCGAAAAAGGTTTAAGTTGATTGGTTCGATGAGCGGGAAGTGAACTCATTATGGGCGGTCTATAGGGTTTAGGGTTGACTCTCAAACACTGCAAGCACTTGGATATGGTTCTTTGAATTGGCCGTCTGGCAGATAATATCCAAAATTGCTGTAAAAGCAGATTAGGTAATGTTTTAAACCCAGGATGAAGGTATTGTCGATGAGCGGACTCGATAAGAAGAGTAGTTAAACGATGGTTACTCGAAAGTAAGACGGGGTGTTTTGCAGAATAAGACAAAAGGTCAGAATTTTGTAATCTGCCACCGACTCTAATGATATTATTTTCATCAAGAAAAGGTGAAAGTTTTCGAAAAGGTTTCGGTATTGGTTTATCCTTAGATAACGCGGAAAAAAGCTCAGAAAAACAAGAACCTTGAACGCGTTTGATAAGAAGGTATAACGCACTTTGCATCTCACCGGTGGTAGGAAAAACAATATTCTCAAAAATAACTTTTTGGTCCGGCGGCTTAGTGGGTTTTTGAAAAAGGTTAACTATTCGAAGGACATAACAAATGATACATTGAATTTTTGATATAGATGAATATTTGATAAGAAGCTGATCTAAGAATTTGACATCAATTATCGCATTGCAACAGACCTTTGGCTTTTCCTCCAGATTAATATCTCCGAAATCAATCGGCATTTTGATTTATGAAAATCGGGCAATTCGTTTTCGGGAGACCACAAAAACGACGGTGCGTTCCACCACATGTCATGTGACATGAGCTGTGAAGGGGTGGCCCCTCGTGGCGCAATATCGGCTGCATTTAAAGCAGAAGGAATGTAGCGCCACGAGTTTGAGGGAATAATTTCTTGGATTCTACTGACTCGATTTCCAACAAAGGTTTGCCAGCGATTAGGAGGGGATGAAAGCCAGCAATACGACTTGCGAATCGCAGAAAGTAACGAAATTTGTAAAAGTTATTTTTCCTTCATAGCTACATAAAACGAAGTCAATTAATTCGCTTAAAAGAAATGCGCCTAGGAGTTCTAGCCTAGCCAAAGTCTGTGACTTTATAGGCGCGACCCTAGATTTTGCAGATATGAGAGAAACAGATATATTGTTTTCCTCTTCTACACGAAAATATACGACGCCTGCGTAGCCTCGAATTGAAGCGTCACAGAAGCCGATGATTTGACAGGTATTGGTTTTTGACAGTTTGATTTGTCGGGGTAATTGAAAATTGGAAAGAAGCGGGAATTCAGAACGAAGTTTGTTCCAAGAGTCGATGATAGAAGAATCTGGTTCTTCGTCCCAGCCTATTTTTGATATCCACAACTGTTGCAAAATAAATTTTGCTTGTAGCAACAAGGGACAAAGAAAACCTAAGGGATCGAAGATTGTTCCTATGGTAGATAAAATAGAACGTTTGGTTGGGGATTTGTCCTTCATTCGGCATTGATAAGGAAAAATGTCGTTTTTTGGATGCCATTGAAGTCCTAAAACTTTGATAAAGTTGGGTTCCCCCTTGTCGAAAGAGAGAGGCATTTGACGATCGGACTCTGGCAATGTTGCCAATAACTTAGGACAATTGCTTGCCCATTTTTTAAGTTCAAATCCTCCCGACTTCAACAAATCATTGAGTTCTGTTTGAAGGGAAAGAGCTTCAGAAAGCGAAGGGCTAGTTCCCAAGATATCGTCGATATAGATTGACGTTTTTAGAACAGTACTAGCCATAGGAAAACGTTCCTTTTCTCTCTCTGCCAGCTCATTTAATGTACGCATGGCTAGAAAAGGTGAGCATGTCATGCCAAAGGTGACAGTAGAAAGTTCCCACACTGAAAGTGGGTCCTGTGGAGAAAACCTCCACAATATCCTTTGATAAGGACGGTGATAAGGATTGATAAGGACTTGACGGAACATCTGTTTGATATCAGCAATGTAGGCAATAGGATTAAGACGAAACGTAAGGAGTAAAGAAGCAATATCCTTTTGAAGTTTCGGTCCAGATAACAACGTGTCATTGAGATTTATATTTTTTGGGGTGACTGCCGAACAATCCCAGACTACCCTTAATTTTGTACTTAAGCTTTCCGGCTTTAATACGCAATGATGTGCCAAAAAATACGATACGTCGACCTTTGGTTGACTAGATAAAATTAAACTCATATGATTAGAATCGATATAGTCTTGCATGAAACTTGAATAGGCAGTGTACAGATCAGGATTTTTGATTAATCTATTTTCTAGAAGTAAAAATCTACGATAAGCTTGCGGATAATTATTCCTAGGTCAGGGTTTATTTTATCTTTAAACCTAAGATCTACCATGAATCTACCGCTCGGTCACCGTACTACACTAGCAGCATAAATTGATTCTGCTTGTTTTTCTTCCTTTGATAAGATTGGTTTTTTAGGCAAATGTTCGATTTCCCAAAACCTAGGGAGAATGACCTCTAAAGGAGGTGAATTACTCATTAAAAAACAACTGGTTCGTTCCGTAAGACTACCTACTTCGTCAACCCTTCCCATGACGACCCAGCCAAAGATAGTTTCAAGGGTTGAAGGCTGCCCTACCTGTCCAAGAACCCTGCCCTCCTTGAATATCTGTGCGAATAGCTCGCAACCAATAACCAGGTCCACAGGTCTAGATTTGAAATAAGATGGGTCGGCAAGTTTAAGGTTTTCCAAGTGTTTCCACTGATTATCGTTCAAAGTGAATGTAGGCATATTGGAACATAGTTGTGGAACAACAATTGCTTCGAAATTAAGTAAAGGAGTGACTTGTCCTTGTGACTTAATGTGACATTGAACGAGCCCTTTGGAAGTAAAAGAAGACATCTGATTTAATCCGAATATTTCAGTGGTGTAACTTCGCCTAGGAAGATTAAGACGCTGAATACACTTTTCACTGATGAATCCTGTCTGTGATCCAGAATCAAGCAGTGCCCTTACAGGTTGAAAATTTCCGCAACCGTCCATAACATCTATTATGGCGGTGCATAAAAGAAAGGTACCTGAAGGTCCTGAGGTATTTAATGACACATGAAGATTATTGACAGGGGGTGTGTGAATGACAGGACTAGTATCTTGGCTTCCAGACTCTTGATTAGTTTCTAAGATATTAGTTAAAGTATGGTGCCTTTTACTATTGCAAGTCCTGCATGAATATTTTGATTTGCACGTATCTACACCATGCAAGGGATGAAAACACGCTAGACATAATTTTTTCTGCTTGACGAAAGATAGGCGATCGATAGGTGAGAGATCAAGAAATGTTTGACATTTCGAAAGCACGTGACCTTGATTAAACCGGAAACATTTTATTCCCGTACTTGAATTAGTTGAGGTGCCAGCCAGTCCTATAAAAGGCGAATTGGATGATTTATAGGTAGGCTTTTGCCCAAACTGATTTCGCATAGAATTTGAATTTTGATAGGTAGGCTTTTGCCCAGACTGATTCTGCATAGAATTTGATTTTTGATAGATAGGCACCTTTTTGGGTGCTGTTGATTCAGGAAGTGATTCCAAAACTTTACATCTTTTTTCTAGAAATTGAAAAAGTGACTGAAAAGTGGGAATTTCAAAATCTGAACGCGTCGGAATATCCAATTTTTCTAACAAAATGAAAAAAATAATAAAGTCCCAACTGTCAACGTCAAAGTTAAGTAATTTTATAATTTCTAGGTATTCAGAAAAGGTGTCAATTAATTACGCAATTCTTTAGCTGACTCGTTTTTTAAGGTGGAGTTCATAATTGAGCTTAAAGCATCATTTGCGAGGTCTCGCTTGTTTTGATATCTATTGACTAATTTGTCGTAAGCAATTTTATAATTTTGATCAGATAAGCTAATCCCTGATATCAATTTTAAAGGCTCATCCTCGAGACATGAAAATAAATATTGAAGTTTTCGAACGTTACTTAGACTTTGATTTTGATCTATAATGTTATTAAAAAGATCGAAAAAGCTTGGCCATAATTTTTTATCACCTCGAAATATGGGAATACCTAACTCTTTGAGTTTTGGAGTTTCGTTTTGTCGAACATATGATCCCGAAAAGGATGGGGCCTCAACCGGAAATATTTTAGAGTAAACCCCCTTACACGCATAAAAATATTTACGAGCTTCTGAAAGGATCGCATCCTGCGTTTTAAACTCCTCGTCATCCGCGTCGCCTATCAACATAATGACGTCATTATGTGCCAGCATGCATTTATCGAAGGTTTCATCCAAATCGGAATACCTCACTTGAAACTCGTTTCTCGCTTTTTCATCCTTTGCCGCGGTCTGTGAAAACACATAACACTCGGTTATCGCAGATAAAAAACCCTTGCGTTTTTGCACGGCTTTTTTGACAGACATGATTTTACCTTTGAAATGACGAAATTGTCGGTAAATATACAATTAACGCTAAATTAATGCTTCTGAAATAGAAAAATGACGAATTGTCGAAAATATGCACTAATTTATCGCAATTGATGAAAATTGTTTTAAATATCGAAATGATATGGAACACCTAACACATAAATGAGAAATGTTGTTTGTTTTGTTTTGATTCCTTCGCTTTGTTTACTAAATCGACCACGCGATAGACACCTGCACTGCACCGACGACTTTCTCTCGTTTCAAATACGATGCGAAAAATTCAAGGCCGCCTTGTTTTTCGGCGTGAAAATAATTATTAATACCGTCGTATGGATTTAATATTTAAAATAATTCGGCTCGGAAGGAACACTTATGTTATGCCCGCAGTAAGAAAAACGATAAATGCAATGGACTGTATATAATTTAATTAAATGATGCGCGAACAAACAGTAATATATTGATATGAAATTACGAAATAATCAAACGTCCATAGGTAAAATATTGGTGCCACACAACGGTAATCAGATACAAATGCACTCACCAGTTTGCAGCCACTTTCTTTACGTTCTAAGGGGCCCCTGATTGGATCTAATGATGTCACGACGTAGCTGAAGGGCTGAAGTTTCTAGTTCTATGCTTCAGTACACCAAAATCGAGCACTTTGAGGTGTAGAAATTTGAAATAGTTGGAGAACGAAATTAACACGCCATTTTCTCGAGGCGGTCGACAAGGATCTCCCTGGTTGTTGGTGCGCATGTCCAAATACGCGAAATGCGCTTTGTCCTTCATACAGTTGTGTGTTTTTTAAAAGATATATAAACAACCGCGAAATTTAGCGGGAGCTAACACACCACATCTTATTGTTATTTTTCTTATCTTGGTATCCAACATCTTCTTTGCTTGGTTCCTTTAAGCTTTTTACTATGTTTATATATATCTCTTCAAAAGAATGCTGTGTGTTTATTAATTTTTCATCTAATCGTTTCTGATACAATCTTTGCGTACTTTCGATTTTTAGACTTCCAAAGTTGTATTTTTGATTTCCTTCGATGCATTCTAGGTTTTCACTTTCTCCAATTTCGTCTTTATTTGTTTTTCTTACAGGGAATAATATTTTTGCTTTTACCAGATGGTGGTCAGATCCACAGGTAACATCACGAATTGCTCGCACATAATCAATGATTAATCTAAGATTTCTTGTTGGCTGAATCCAGGTATATCTATGAATTTCCTTATGTTTAAAAAAAAACATTATTTATTTTTAGATTATGGGTTTCACACATTTGCATCAGTCTCAAGCCATTATCATTTGTTACTTCCTCTTCAAATGGTCCTACCACTTTGCTTTTGGTTTGTCTACCAGTTCGACTATTAAAATCGCCAAGCATAGATATTTCCCTGGTATTGCCGATTTTACTGATAGTCTCATCAAGTTGATCGAAGCACATTTGTTTTATAGCTACCGTTTCGTCATTTAATGGTGCGTAGGCTGCTATTATTCTTATATTGTGTCCAAGCATCTTCATGTTAACTCGAAGTAAGTTTTCGTTAATGCATTCGTGGTCTATAATCTTATGTTTAAGGTTTTTCTTTGTTAATATGTATACCCCTCTAGCTGCTCTCCTTTTTTTTTGGGGCTCCAGTGAATAAGTGAACAAAGTTACCGACACTACTTGTACCTGTTCCTTTCTTTTTTGTCTCTGTAAGTGCAATAATGTCTATCTTACTATTCTGCACTTTGGTTGCAATAATGTCTAACTTTTGGTTTACTCCCTGTACGTTCCATGTAGCTATATTCAGAGTCCTTTGTCTTTGCTTTTTTCGTCTTTGAGAATTTCTGTCCATTGCTCCGAGGCTTTGTTTAGGCTTTTTGGTAATATCTTTGTTTTACAAGTATTAGAGAACCAGTCTAATGCATCAACCCCTTACTTGGAAGGCCAGGGTTTTTGATTTAGGTTTTTCTCCTCTAGCCTTTGACGAGCCAACGCCAGACTGAAAGGCATCAGTCTTTTATACTATCCGTAAAAGAAGGGATGCCACCTACTAGGTCCATCCTCTCCGTCTTTCATACCGATGTGGTCTTCTCCCGTAACCCTGGGAAAGGGACCCTAGACAGGTGCTAACTCTCCGGGTCAGAGAGTACCTGGAATCTACGGAGGGCAGGGGTCGATTCATTTCCCCTGACATCTGACGAGGTCTACCCCGTACCCCTTAAGATAAGACTACCCTCAATTAAAAAAAAATCAGAGTCTATTTTAACACTGCGCAGAACTACTTTATAAATCCACGTTTACATTATTCATAATTTTTTTTAATACATTTTCATAACTGCAATTTTCAGAGTTTTGCACAACTGATTTAGTTTGCGCGAAAGATTGGAACGTTTATTTATTTAATTTTCTCTAATTTTTATGGTGTACGGTCAAAATGAATCCCGCATTCGGATTCAGCGAACCGAAGAACTAAATTGATAGGTAGGTCTGATCAAAGGTACAGACCACTTTTCGCGTGCCAGTTTAAGCTTTCATATATTTTTAAAATTTTAAGTTTTTTAAAACATAAATTAATATGTTCAATTTTTTTTTAATTTTAAAATTTTATGACAGTTTTAATATAAATACTCTCGTCTTTTTTGTGGCGAAATAGTCTAATAACCTAACGTGTTACTTTTTTAGATGAAACATTCGAATTCTAGAAGCTTAACTTTATATGTGCGCCCTTTTCGGTGTGCGCTTTTTCGGTGTGCGCTTTTATCCATGTGCAATTTTTGAGGTGTGCGCTCTTTTCCTATGAAGACCTTTCTTGTGTGCTTTTGTCATATGAGCTTGTTTCCTGTGCACTAATTTACAGTCACCGCTTGACCGTTACCCCCTCCCCCCTCAGTATTTGGCTCTAGAAGCGCTCTTGCTAAAAAATATATAATTTTTGGAATCTTTAAAAAAAAACGGATAATTTAATGAAAACTAGTTACTATATTTAAAAAATTAAGTTTATTAATGTTAAATCAAGATTTGAAAAAAAAACTACTAAGTCTGGCAATAATTACCGCAATTTTTTTGCAAAAAGTTGCGATTTTCTGGAAATCTAAACCCCTCAGAATTGGTAGCTTTGGGTTGTTGTATTTAATGAAAAAGCGTCCAAACCCCGAGATGAAATAAAAACGCATTGATGTCGAATATTTATATGCTTCGAACTCATGTGAAACATTGGATGTACGGACAGACAGCACTTTGATTATCGTTATAAACTCCAGTACATTGCTTTTTGCGTGTTAGGTTCTGCATTAAATTTTTCAAATATATAGCCTTTTTTGCACATTCTGACATGGCCATATATTCAGCTTCCATACTAGACAAAGCAGCCGTTTTCTGTTTAGAACTCTCATAAGAAATCACAGAACCATTTGGTTTAAACAAAAATCCCGTGTATGAACGTCTTATGGAGTACTGCCCCAGTCTATGATAACATACCCTTTGCTATTTTCTTCGGAAAAACATAAACTATAATCTTTAGTTCCCTTAAGATGGGGATGGGACTATTCGCCGCGACCGATCCACCGCGGCCGATTCGCCGTGGGACAATTCGCCGCCGGCCGATTTGCCGCGGGGAAACTTTGCCGCGAGATTTTTTGTTTTATGATATTACCATTTGTTGTTTAAACATTTTTATTTAGCTTGATTGTGGTTGGTATACAATGCAACATTTTTTTTATTAAAAAAGTAAATAAAATGGTGGATCCAAAATGGCGGATTTTCCCATTTATGGACCGATTTGCATCAAACTCGGAACTTTGAGATTTTTCAGGTGGCTGATTATTATTTTTACCCTAAATTTAAAAAAATCAAAATGGCGGTTCCCAAAATGCCGACTTTCCCATTTATGAACCGATTTGCATCAAACTCGGAACTTTGAGATCTTTCAGATGGCTGATTATTATTTTTACCCTAAATTCATAAAAATCGGTGCATAAATGGGAAAATCCGTCATTTTGGAACCGCCATTTTGACTTTTTGAAAGTTTAAGTTAAAAATCGTAATCATCGACCTGAAAGATCTGAAAGTTCTAAATTTGATGGAGATTGGTTTATAAATGGGAAAATCAGGTTATTAAATTTGAGTTAAAAATTGTATTGTGTTCCCTTAAGCGCGGCGATGTGTCAAGTAAGTTTGAGACAAATCGATTTATAAATAAGGAACTGCGTCATTGTGGAACCGTCATTTTGATTTTTTAAAAGTTTAAGTTAGAAATTATGATCAGCAACCTGAAGCATCCCAAAGTTCCGAATTTGGTGCATATTGGTTCATAAATGGAAATGTCCGCCATTTTGATTTTGAAAAAATTTAAGTTTAAAATAATAATCAACGACCTGAAAGATCTCAAAGTTCCGAGTTTGATGCAAATCGGTTTATTAATGGGAAAATCCGCCATTTTGGAACAGTCATTTTTTTTTTTATAAGTTTAAGTTAGAAATGATAATTTTATTTATTTTTTTAATGAAAAAAATGTTGAATTGTATACTAACCACCAAATAAAATTTTGAAAAAGTTATAACCAAACAAACAAACAATTATATTATATGAAGTCAGGCTAAATAAAAATGTTCCAACAATTGCCAATGGTAATATCATAAAACAAAAAAATCTCACGGCAAATTGTCTCCGCGGCGAATCGGCCGGCGGCGAATTGTCCCGCGGTGAATCGGCCGCGGCGTATCGGCTGCGGCGAATTGCCCCCTACCCCCTTAAGTTATATAAGAACTCTCCTAGCAGCTTTTCAATGAACACTTTTATAGTTCCCATTGAACTGACTTAAGAAACTAACGCTATACGCTATGTACGGCCTTGTAAGAACAGCTAAATACATTAAACTTCCTATCAACTGTTGGTAAGGTACATCTAATTTTTAACCCAGCTCTGTTAAATCAAATTTACTCTCTAATGGAGTAATTGCTGTCTTACAATCTGCCATATTGAACTTTTGTAATAACGGTTAGCAAGTATATTTTTCTTGGCTCAACTTAATGACATTTTTTGTCTTATCTATGTCAATCATCATTCCTAGCATTGTTTTGCGATTCCGAGATCTTTAATTTTAAATTTTGAACTTAGCTCTTGTTTAACAAAATCTCCTTCTTGTTGATTGTTCGAAAAAACCAAAAAAATCTTCAACATATAATGCAATGACAGTTAAATCATGATTATTTTTGTTTTTGATAAACAAGCATGATTCCAAATTAGATCTCCCATAACCTAAATCCTGCAAAACAGTGTTTACTCTATCATTCCATGCTTTAGACGCTTGCTTAAGCCCATAGATGGCTCTCTTCAATCTTAAAACTTTAGATTTATCGATTCCTGAACAGTTAAAACCATCTGTCTGTCTCATATAAACTGTTTCTTTTAAGAAACCATTTGAAAAAGCCGTTTTTACGTCTAGATGTACACACATATATGTTTAAATCTAAACTTACTGACAAAGATATAAGCATGCGCAATGTTGAGTGTCTTACCACTAGTGAAAAAGTCTCATCATAGTCCACTCCCTGCTTTTGAGGAAACCCTTTTGGTACTAACCTTGCACGGTATTTCACTTCACCATCACTATTTTTTTTTCTTTTAAACACTCATTTAAGTTGCACACACGTAGTTCCCTCTGCTAAATCTTCAAACACCCATACGTCGTTCTCCTCAAAAGACTCTAATTCTTCCTCAATGGTACATTTCCATTTCACAGAATCATCTCTTGACAAACTTCTTCGACACTGATCGGTTCACCTAATCCACTTTTATCAAATGACATAAATGTCACATAATCATCAAATTTTTGTCCCATTTACACCTTTTCTCTTTCGGTATATGGACCTTGGCCTCGCTGCCAAAAATTCTTAGATTACTTATATCTGGTTTGTGTCCATTCCATATCTCATAAGGCATTTTTCCATCTACTCCTGATGCTAATGATCTATTCCGCAGGTACACTGCAGTATTAACTGCCTCTCCCCAGAATTTCTTATCCATTTTCCCATCAAAAAGCAAACATCTGGCTCTTTCCACCACTGTCCTGTTCATGCGTTCTGAAAAACCGTTCAGCTGTGGGGTGTGTGGATTTGTGATCTGATGAATTATGTCTCCTTTCTTTAAAAAACTGTCAAATTCTTTATTGCAAAATTCACCCCCTTCATCTGACCTCAAAGTTTTTATCTGTAAATTTTTCTGGTTCTCTACCATAGCTGTAAATTCTTTGAATTTTGAAAAAGCCTCATTCTTGCTCTTTAAGAAATAAACAAAAGCCATTTTACTAAAATCATCTTCCAAAATCATAAAATATTTGGCACCTTTTGACTTAACCTCTATAGGTCCACACAAGTCTACATGAATTAATTCTAATAAATTTTTAGCTCTTGAGCCTTTATCTGGGAAAGGTAATTTTGTTTGCTTACCTTCATTACAGACTTCACAATTCAACTTACTTAGCACACTTAGCTCCAATGTAGCTAAAACCATTTACATCTCTTTTTCATTTTTGCCAGATCTCTGGAGTTTAGGTATCCCAACCTTCTGTGCCAGGTCTCACCTGAAACACTTGTGGAACTGCTTAACAAACATATACTATAAACAACAAGTGAAATTAAAGAAAGAAAAATAAGAAAAAAGTTTTTGCTTCGGCCGGAACTCGAACCCGGGATCTCTTGCTCTGTACGCAAACATTCTAAACATTGAACTACTGAAGCCACACATAAATTTTTGCTAAAACTTTCATCTATGCAGGCTGCGGTGTCTCAATACAAGAACGAGAGACTCTCAGGGTATTAACTCGACCAAGTCACCAAACTGATTTCTATAATTCTTCCTTCCCACTGTTGAAGGTATGAAAAAACAGAGCAAGAGGTCCCGGGTTCAACTCCCGGCCGAAGCAGAAAACTTTTTTCCTATTTTCCTTTCTTTAATTTCACTTGTTGTTTATAGTTTTAGGTTCTTGCATTATTTGCAATTTGGTATTTGAAAACATATACTATCTTGTGTACTCAGTTTGTATACATTACTTTCGAGTGATGCTGTAGCTACTAACTCATGTTGCCCATTAAAAATCTTGCAACCCTCAGTTTGAAAACCTACATTGTTGCCATTTTTAATCAACTGGCTCCCCGAAATCAAGTTTGTGGTCAAGTCAGGTATGCACAAAACATCTCGCAATGTAAAGTCACATGTACCATTGTCCACACATGTTTTAATGTTCAAATCACCTGAACATTCTACTGAAACTGTAGATTTATTTGCCACTACAATCTCACAGATTTCGTGTTCTTTTTTGTTGGCCAGCCAATGCATATTTGGTGTCATATGCATACTAGCACCCGAATCTATGTAAGTCATCTTTACCGTACTGACCCGTCAGAAAAACTGCACTGTAAACCGCTTTTTTTTTATTCGAATTTTCTGGTTTTCCCGGCTTTTCCCGTTGCTCCCGTTTTTCCGGAAAGTTATATTTGTAGACCTTTCTGATTACAGTCAAAGCACGTGACTTCTTTTTTCGCGCCGCCCGCACTCGATCTACACTCTGCAAATCAGCCCTTGTTCTTTGTCATTTTCTTGTAAAATTTTGGTCGTTTTTCATCAGGTTCCATATCTAACAATTTAGTTTTAATGGCGTCAGTGGTAGTCTGGATGCCACTATGTTCTATGGCTATTGTCACTGGTGAGTACTTTTCGGGAAGGCCTTCCAGTAGGAGTGACCCTATCTTGAAGCCAGTGGCTCTCAAACGCTGCAAATTTCTTGGTTACATAAGACTCCAGATTTTCGCAGTCTTCTAAGCGTGTAGATATTAAGGATCTGAGTAAACTGATTCTTCTAGAGAACGCTGTATCCGCCAACATGGTTTTTAACTTGTTCCATAGTTCTTCTGCAGTTTTTACCTCCTTAATAAAGACATACAAAGACGTGTCTATAGTCAGGACTAACATTGCTATCGCCTGGCTAATCTTATCAGCAACTTTTTCTTTGTCCGAGATATAATCATGTTAGTCGTCTAACAACACAAAATTATCGACTGTTAACGCCCAGTCCTCATAGTTTTCGCGACCCTTCAACTTAGGCACACTCGCGAGAAAACTACCACCCGACGACGACATCTTGAGTTTTTTACTCACTCAAACGTCTGAACGAATCTATCACGATTATTTTCCACTCAGGCTAGGCTAAACTGGGTCAAATAACCTGTTGAATTTAATTAAAAAGCGTCCAAAACCCAAGATGAAGTAAAAACGCATTCGTTCGGTTTGACAATTTATAAAAAATTATTTATTTCATATTTCTCTACGTAACTACACAAATCACAAAATATACTAAGGTTAACAGGCACCTACTAAAGCCACTGCCAATAAGGCTCACAGAGAAACATTGTGTACAAGGTACAACGATTTATCGCTAGAGTGCGCAATGAGTTCTAAACTTAATTAAATATTATTTTTGAACTGTTTGCTTATTTTTAACAATAATTCTAAAATTAACACACTTTATTTTTTAGTGTATGGTTCACACGTGGTATCTACCATGCGATTTCCACTACTTTATCGTAGCTATACCACTATGCATTGCGATCCACAAAAGCAAAAGTATTGGACTGAGCCTCTTAGGTCTTTTAACAATTGTCTCCATTTTGATCCCATTTAGTATTATTTACATACACCGTCGACCAGCAGTATTGTTCTTCTATTTAGACTTCATAAGGTAAATTTGCAATGCATTGCACCTTCAAATTTAGCATGATATACGCCGGGCTCCCATTCTCGTGTATTTGGCAAGTACGCAAATATTTGCGTACTTGGGCATACTTGGCAAGTACACCAATTCAGTAAACCCCCCAAAAGACGATGCCGACGACAAAGTTCTAACTTCAATTACACAAGTGCAGCGCTCCCACTACTCGTTTATTTGACAAGTACGCCAATACATACATATGTACTTGGCAACGCACACGCGACCGAAACTAAAAACAGAATAAAACTAATAACTGCCAAAAGATTTGCCGAACAAGCAGGCAAATAGTGAGTGTGCATCAACAAGCATGAACTTGTCAAATGCGCAAATAATTGTAATCACTTTGGCTTACGTAATTTTTACCGACAACCGCTGGGACTTCGCCAACTGTACAACTATTGGCCGAGTATAGCACTCCACTACTTGACAAATATTTTGCCAAATACACGAGAATGAGATCCCGGCCATAGGCCAACAAACAAAATATAGAGTGCGGACCTAAATAGACCCCCCCACCCCCCTTCTGACTATTGAAAAAAAAGAGATATCGATTTCTTGCAAAAAGTCTTGTTAATGGAATAATTTTTAAGGATATTTAAGCTAACGTGACAGTTATGTCTCTTTATTCTGTTGAGATTGCTTAAAAAAATGCTTTAACTGTGCTTTAACGTTGCGAAACTGGGCGATTGATCCTCATTGGATGGAAAGTCCGAGTATACAAAAATACCTCTTTTAAAAGGTATTTAGATTCTCTATATAGCGCACTTAAAAAATCGTCGATTAATTTCGTTAGGAAGGCCATTTTAATTTAGATGGGATTTCTATACAATTCCTTTTTTAAAATTTAAAGTAGAAGGGATGACAAATTTTAATAAAAATTTGTTTTCGTAGAATGAGGTTTGTTGATTTTTTCGTAATTTAAATGTTGATACTTTTACATTTAAAATCTAGAAAGAAGAGGGAGGTCTATTTACGTCCGCACTGTACGAGGGTGTACCAAATATAAATAAGCCTTTGTTTGTAAACTAGTTATTTAGAAACATGACACAAAACAGAAATTTTTTCTACTTCTCTACACATCCCCCTTCTCTGTTAATACACTTTTCCCAACGGTTTGACAGTTTCTAATCCCGTTTTCATAAAAGGAAGCTGGGCGGGTATCTAACCAGTTGCGCACGAATGAAAATGCTCGCCTCCTAATGAATCTTTGAGTGGGCCAAACATATGTATTATTCCACTCCAGCAGAGTCCAGTGCATTTAATTGATTTTGGCCTGTGTTAAAACTGCTGTATTAGGTCTAGCGTTGTCATGCAGGAGCAACACGTCTTGGATGGGGTGTGCTCTCCTTTTTTGGTGATAATCAAGCTTTACCTGGTCGAGTAAGTTGCAATAGTAAGCCGCGTTTATTGTTATTCGCTCGTGCAAAAAATCGACCAACAAAACTCCTCTCCAGTCCCAGAAAACGGTCGCTAAAACTTTTACTGCAGAAATGATGGTATGGACGACGTGGTTGACTCACGTTGTCGACACGCTCACAGCCGTCGTTATTTGCTTTGCACCAAGGTTTCACAGGTACCCACGAAAGCGTCTTATTGCCGAACTGTGCTCGCAATCTGCATCGATTTCAGCAGGTTTAAGGTTTTCGCGTGTAAGAAATTTAATGATTATTCTTTGCGCAATACTGCTGTGTACCCTCTTCTCGCTCATTGCGATTGCTTCTGGCCAAATGAGCATCGCGGCACTACCAGCCGCCTACATCCTGCTGAATATCCCTACTTCAAAATTATAATGGCCACGTTCATCTTGAATGACTTTTCCGTTAGTAAGTTTAAAAGGCTTGCTTATATTTGATCCAACCTCGTATACATTTTTATATTAAAGTTAATGTAAAAAACTTTAAAGCAGTATTTACAACTAAATTTGACAATGGTAATAAATTATTAATAAGGTATTTTAGATATTCACGGCAACTTAACGGTAAATATAATACTCAAGTTTAATACATTAGGGTGAGTTTGGTCAGGCTTTTTGCCAGTCTGTTACTCTATCACCTACTTTTTACCTAATTCTTCCACCGCGTCAGGTTGTCAGTAGTAGTTCGATAAGTTGCGAATAGAATAGAGAATCGTATGTGGTCTCAATTTAGGATTTTTTAAAATTTAAATACAGTGTTTTTGGCCAGGTTTTTTTGTCAATCTGTCACACTTACCTTTATTCTACGCGGGCGCAGCAACGCTCTGCCATGCTGTTATCTAAAAAATGAAAAACTATAAAAAGAAATAAACTTTCTAACCTATAAATCTACTATATCAGAATCACACATTACAATAATTTGTTTGGTTTGATACGCGATACATTTGGTTTTGGATGCATGGCTCTCTCACGCTAAAGGTAATCCTTACTTGGCTCTAATTAGCGCTTACCTTCAATAAAGATAACAGCATCACAGAGCGGTGCTGCGCTCGCGCAGAGTAATGGTAAGGGTAACAGAGTGGCAAACAACGGATCAAAAGCACCCTATTTACTGTAATATACAGCACACTACAATCATAAATAGGTCCTCCTTTTTAAAACTTTTAAAAGTTAGAAAAGAATAGAACGTTTTAAACATATTACGAATATTAAAATTTCTATATAGGGTGTCTCTAAAACAGCTTACCTTATATTTGCAAGGTCAAAATAACCTGAAAAGGGTGGTAAAGTAAAAAAATAAGAATGGAATATTTAAAATATTATTCGTTTGAAAAAGACCCTTTTTAGCTCCAGCTTGCCTATTTGTGATACAATAAGGTGCAATATATCACAATTCCAGACCACTACATCAATCTGCAACCCGTAGGGGGTCACCAACCGCTAAACTTGACGTGATTTTTTTTTTTTTTTAATATCTGGTAAAAACAACTTTGAGAAATGGATGTTGATAAAATTTTGTAGGCGCATTCTAAAGTACAATGTCAGAGCTTTTATTTGGTATATCGCTCATCCATGTCGTCCGAACAGTAACACTTCTATAGGGTCTCGAACTAGGGGTAGTCTTTTAAAAATAACGTAATTTATTTTACAAAAACTTTTGAAAATCGATCTTGAAGAAACTAAAACTGTCTACAAAAAACATACAACCTAGCCTCTTAGTTAAAAGTCGTAGCCCTCCAGGACAGCTTCAATTTGTGTTATATAAAACACAGATTTCTAGACAACCAATAGGAGATACGTCAGAGTTAGTTATAACATGTTTTATGGCCCGTAAAATTTTCTACATAGCTACATGAGCACAACTAAAAGCAGTACTTACACTTGAGTGACGTTTACATTGTCGAAATACATTTAATTAAAAATCAAAATCTCGAACTCTTTATATCGAAAATCAAAATCTCGAACATTCAAAATGTCGAATAATTAAAATGTCGAAAATCAAAATTTCGAAAAATCAAAATGTAGAAAATAATAATATCGAAAGTTAAAATATCGAAAATTAAAATGTTGAAATAAAAAATGTCGAATAGTTAAATTATCGAAAAACTAAGATATCGAAATTACAAAATATCGAAAATCCAAATATCGAAACATCCCATTCTTTGTCTGGTATTGGTGAAATTATATCTCTGCATGTTTCTTTTTTAATCGATCTTATAGTTTTCCAGCTTTCGGTACTTCTCCTACCTCCTAAGTAAGAATCTATTTTCTGGCACTTTTGCGTCCACGATTGATTTTTCTTATCACTGATCATTCTTCTCACCTTTGATTGCGCGATTTTGTATTCTTCTCTGCTTCTATCTGTCTTTTGGGATAAGTACGTGTGATATAATTTCCTTTTTTCTTCTATGTCTCTCTCAATCTCAGCATCCCAAAAGTATGGTTTTCTTCTTTTAGAAGTTTCTTCCACTAATCATAGTGCTTCTTTTGCAGCTTGATGGATGCTTAATGTAATACTTTCGTATTCCTTATCTGGGGTTTCACCTGAACTTGTATTTTCGTTCAGTCTTTTTTTGTATAAGTTTTTTACGCTGTCATGTTCTAAGCTTAGTAGATTATATTTACAGTGGTCAATTTCTTCAATCACTGTATCATCAAGATTTTGTTGATGTAGGCTTTGGGCTTGATAAGGAAAGAAAATTTTGGACTCCAGAAAATAGTGATCACTTCCGCATGTTGATCCACGTTTTGTTCTGACATCTTGAATTTTTAGTTTTGTCTTTTGTTTAGTGATGACGGATTTTAGGTTTTGTGAGAGTTTGGTCCAGGTATATTTGTGTATTGCCTTATGTTGAAAAACACCGTTTTGGCTTTTAGGTCTAATTGCTCACATACTGTAATTAGCCGGTTTCCATTGTCAGTAACAAAATCTTCTCCATATTGGCCAACTGTCAGATCATTAACTCTGTTACCGGTTCTACTATTTAAATCTCCCAATATGACAATTTCTCTAGATGTACTTACTGAGCTGATATTTCATTGTGTATTTCTTCAAAAAAATTGTCTTTTACGGCTACATTTGCATCGTTATTATACGCATAGATTCCAAAAATCACAAGTCTCATTCGTTTTATTGTTATATTCATTTTAATTAACCTTTCATTTACTGCTTCCCAGTTGGTGATAAATTTTCTAAATCTTTTGTTGACCAAAATAGATACTCCTTGTTGAGCATGTTTTTCTTCTGCCACTCCGCTATAGAAATGGTCATATTGTCCTAGGTTTTCAGATCTGATTCCTTTCTTTTTCGTTTCTGTGAGTACAGCAAGGTCTACCTTGCACGTTCCATGTACCAAAAATCATATTCCTGTTTCTTTGCTTGGCTCGTCTTAGGTTTTTCTTTTCTTTCCGAGGCGTTGGATTGGGTTTTTTTAACAGTGTACGTTTTTTCCGGGTATCAGAGAGTTAGATGATGCCCCAACCCACAACCTGGAGGACCAGGTGATTTTTGATCGAGGTTTTCTTCCCCTAGCCTTTGACGATTCCAACGCCGGTACTACAAGGCAGCATCTTCTTCACCTGTAATCCTAGGCAGAAGCCCTTACAGAGTGCTATCATCCGGGCCAGATAAACCCTGTTTTTTTTTTCGAGCTTGTTACTCCTCCCTCTCCTCCTTTCCCGTTAGTGCAATGGGACCCCAGGCTTGAGACTGGCATAGCGGAGTTAATATCGAAATTAAAATGTAGAATTAAAAACATTACAATACAATAAACATTACAAGAAAATATCAGAACCTAATCTAACCTAACCAATCAACCCAACCAAACCTAACCAAACCTAACCAAACCTAACCAAACCTAACCAAACCTAACCAAACCTAACCAAACCTAACCAAACCTAACCAAACCTAACCAAACCTAACCAAACCTAACCAAACCTAACCAAACCTAACCAAACCTAACCAAACCTAACCAAACCTAACCAAACCTAACCAAACCTAACCAAACCTAACCAAACCTAACCAAACCTGACCAAACCTAACCAAACCTAACCAAACCTAACCAAACCTAACCAAACCTAACCAAACCTAACCAAACCTAACCAAACCTAACCAAACCTAACCAAACCTAACCAAACCTAACCAAACCTAACCAAACCTAACCAAACCTAACCAAACCTAACCAAACCTAACCAAACCTAACCAAACCTAACCAAACCTAACCAAACCTAACCAAACCTAACCAAACCTAACCAAACCTAACCAAACCTAACCAAACCTAACCAAACCTAACCAAACCTAACCAAACCTAACCAAACCTAACCAAACCTAACCAAACCTAACCAAACCTAACCAAACCTAACCAAACCTAACCAAACCTAACCAAACCTAACCAAACCTAACCAAACCTAACCAAACCTAACCAAACCTAACCAAACCTAACCAAACCTAACCAAACCTAACCAAACCTAACCAAACCTAACCAAACCTAACCAAACCTAACCAAACCTAACCAAACCTAACCAAACCTAACCAAACCTAACCAAACCTAACCAAACCTAACCAAACCTAACCAAACCTAACCAAACCTAACCAAACCTAACCAAACCTAACCAAACCTAACCAAACCTAACCAAACCTAACCAAACCTAACCAAACCTAACCAAACCTAACCAAACCTAACCAAACCTAACCAAACCTAACCAAACCTAACCAAACCTAACCAAACCTAACCAAACCTAACCAAACCTAACCAAACCTAACCAAACCTAACCAAACCTAACCAAACCTAACCAAACCTAACCAAACCTAACCAAACCTAACCAAACCTAACCAAACCTAACCAAACCTAACCAAACCTAACCAAACCTAACCAAACCTAACCAAACCTAACCAAACCTAACCAAACCTAACCAAACCTAACCAAACCTAACCAAACCTAACCAAACCTAACCAAACCTAACCAAACCTAACCAAACCTAACCAAACCTAACCAAACCTAACCAAACCTAACCAAACCTAACCAAACCTAACCAAACCTAACCAAACCTAACCAAACCTAACCAAACCTAACCAAACCTAACCAAACCTAACCAAACCTAACCAAACCTAACCAAACCTAACCAAACCTAACCAAACCTAACCAAACCTAACCAAACCTAACCAAACCTAACCAAACCTAACCAAACCTAACCAAACCTAACCAAACCTAACCAAACCTAACCAAACCTAACCAAACCTAACCAAACCTAACCAAACCTAACCAAACCTAACCAAACCTAACCAAACCTAACCAAACCTAACCAAACCTAACCAAACCTAACCAAACCTAACCAAACCTAACCAAACCTAACCAAACCTAACCAAACCTAACCAAACCTAACCAAACCTAACCAAACCTAACCAAACCTAACCAAACCTAACCAAACCTAACCAAACCTAACCAAACCTAACCAAACCTAACCAAACCTAACCAAACCTAACCAAACCTAACCAAACCTAACCAAACCTAACCAAACCTAACCAAACCTAACCAAACCTAACCAAACCTAACCAAACCTAACCAAACCTAACCAAACCTAACCAAACCTAACCAAACCTAACCAAACCTAACCAAACCTAACCAAACCTAACCAAACCTAACCAAACCTAACCAAACCTAACCAAACCTAACCAAACCTAACCAAACCTAACCAAACCTAACCAAACCTAACCAAACCTAACCAAACCTAACCAAACCTAACCAAACCTAACCAAACCTAACCAAACCTAACCAAACCTAACCAAACCTAACCAAACCTAACCAAACCTAACCAAACCTAACCAAACCTAACCAAACCTAACCAAACCTAACCAAACCTAACCAAACCTAACCAAACCTAACCAAACCTAACCAAACCTAACCAAACCTAACCAAACCTAACCAAACCTAACCAAACCTAACCAAACCTAACCAAACCTAACCAAACCTAACCAAACCTAACCAAACCTAACCAAACCTAACCAAACCTAACCAAACCTAACCAAACCTAACCAAACCTAACCAAACCTAACCAAACCTAACCAAACCTAACCAAACCTAACCAAACCTAACCAAACCTAACCAAACCTAACCAAACCTAACCAAACCTAACCAAACCTAACCAAACCTAACCAAACCTAACCAAACCTAACCAAACCTAACCAAACCTAACCAAACCTAACCAAACCTAACCAAACCTAACCAAACCTAACCAAACCTAACCAAACCTAACCAAACCTAACCAAACCTAACCAAACCTAACCAAACCTAACCAAACCTAACCAAACCTAACCAAACCTAACCAAACCTAACCAAACCTAACCAAACCTAACCAAACCTAACCAAACCTAACCAAACCTAACCAAACCTAACCAAACCTAACCAAACCTAACCAAACCTAACCAAACCTAACCAAACCTAACCAAACCTAACCAAACCTAACCAAACCTAACCAAACCTAACCAAACCTAACCAAACCTAACCAAACCTAACCAAACCTAACCAAACCTAACCAAACCTAACCAAACCTAACCAAACCTAACCAAACCTAACCAAACCTAACCAAACCTAACCAAACCTAACCAAACCTAACCAAACCTAACCAAACCTAACCAAACCTAACCAAACCTAACCAAACCTAACCAAACCTAACCAAACCTAACCAAACCTAACCAAACCTAACCAAACCTAACCAAACCTAACCAAACCTAACCAAACCTAACCAAACCTAACCAAACCTAACCAAACCTAACCAAACCTAACCAAACCTAACCAAACCTAACCAAACCTAACCAAACCTAACCAAACCTAACCAAACCTAACCAAACCTAACCAAACCTAACCAAACCTAACCAAACCTAACCAAACCTAACCAAACCTAACCAAACCTAACCAAACCTAACCAAACCTAACCAAACCTAACCAAACCTAACCAAACCTAACCAAACCTAACCAAACCTAACCAAACCTAACCAAACCTAACCAAACCTAACCAAACCTAACCAAACCTAACCAAACCTAACCAAACCTAACCAAACCTAACCAAACCTAACCAAACCTAACCAAACCTAACCAAACCTAACCAAACCTAACCAAACCTAACCAAACCTAACCAAACCTAACCAAACCTAACCAAACCTAACCAAACCTAACCAAACCTAACCAAACCTAACCAAACCTAACCAAACCTAACCAAACCTAACCAAACCTAACCAAACCTAACCAAACCTAACCAAACCTAACCAAACCTAACCAAACCTAACCAAACCTAACCAAACCTAACCAAACCTAACCAAACCTAACCAAACCTAACCAAACCTAACCAAACCTAACCAAACCTAACCAAACCTAACCAAACCTAACCAAACCTAACCAAACCTAACCAAACCTAACCAAACCTAACCAAACCTAACCAAACCTAACCAAACCTAACCAAACCTAACCAAACCTAACCAAACCTAACCAAACCTAACCAAACCTAACCAAACCTAACCAAACCTAACCAAACCTAACCAAACCTAACCAAACCTAACCAAACCTAACCAAACCTAACCAAACCTAACCAAACCTAACCAAACCTAACCAAACCTAACCAAACCTAACCAAACCTAACCAAACCTAACCAAACCTAACCAAACCTAACCAAACCTAACCAAACCTAACCAAACCTAACCAAACCTAACCAAACCTAACCAAACCTAACCAAACCTAACCAAACCTAACCAAACCTAACCAAACCTAACCAAACCTAACCAAACCTAACCAAACCTAACCAAACCTAACCAAACCTAACCAAACCTAACCAAACCTAACCAAACCTAACCAAACCTAACCAAACCTAACCAAACCTAACCAAACCTAACCAAACCTAACCAAACCTAACCAAACCTAACCAAACCTAACCAAACCTAACCAAACCTAACCAAACCTAACCAAACCTAACCAAACCTAACCAAACCTAACCAAACCTAACCAAACCTAACCAAACCTAACCAAACCTAACCAAACCTAACCAAACCTAACCAAACCTAACCAAACCTAACCAAACCTAACCAAACCTAACCAAACCTAACCAAACCTAACCAAACCTAACCAAACCTAACCAAACCTAACCAAACCTAACCAAACCTAACCAAACCTAACCAAACCTAACCAAACCTAACCAAACCTAACCAAACCTAACCAAACCTAACCAAACCTAACCAAACCTAACCAAACCTAACCAAACCTAACCAAACCTAACCAAACCTAACCAAACCTAACCAAACCTAACCAAACCTAACCAAACCTAACCAAACCTAACCAAACCTAACCAAACCTAACCAAACCTAACCAAACCTAACCAAACCTAACCAAACCTAACCAAACCTAACCAAACCTAACCACCAACCAAACCTAACCAAACCTAACCAAACCTAACCAAACCTAACCAAACCTAACCAAACCTAACCAACCAAACCTAACCAAACCTAACCAAACCTAACCAAACCTAACCAAACCTAACCAAACCTAACCAAACCTAACCAAACCTAACCAAACCTAACCAAACCTAACCAAACCTAACCAAACCTAACCAAACCTAACCAAACCTAACCAAACCTAACCAAACCTAACCAAACCTAACCAAACCTAACCAAACCTAACCAAACCTAACCAAACCTAACCAAACCTAACCAAACCTAACCAAACCTAACCAAACCTAACCAAACCTAACCAAACCTAACCAAACCTAACCAAACCTAACCAAACCTAACCAAACCTAACCAAACCTAACCAAACCTAACCAAACCTAACCAAACCTAACCAAACCTAACCAAACCTAACCAAACCTAACCAAACCTAACCAAACCTAACCAAACCTAACCAAACCTAACCAAACCTAACCAAACCTAACCAAACCTAACCAAACCTAACCAAACCTAACCAAACCTAACCAAACCTAACCAAACCTAACCAAACCTAACCAAACCTAACCAAACCTAACCAAACCTAACCAAACCTAACCAAACCTAACCAAACCTAACCAAACCTAACCAAACCTAACCAAACCTAACCAAACCTAACCAAACCTAACCAAACCTAACCAAACCTAACCAAACCTAACCAAACCTAACCAAACCTAACCAAACCTAACCAAACCTAACCAAACCTAACCAAACCTAACCAAACCTAACCAAACCTAACCAAACCTAACCAAACCTAACCAAACCTAACCAAACCTAACCAAACCTAACCAAACCTAACCAAACCTAACCAAACCTAACCAAACCTAACCAAACCTAACCAAACCTAACCAAACCTAACCAAACCTAACCAAACCTAACCAAACCTAACCAAACCTAACCAAACCTAACCAAACCTAACCAAACCTAACCAAACCTAACCAAACCTAACCAAACCTAACCAAACCTAACCAAACCTAACCAAACCTAACCAAACCTAACCAAACCTAACCAAACCTAACCAAACCTAACCAAACCTAACCAAACCTAACCAAACCTAACCAAACCTAACCAAACCTAACCAAACCTAACCAAACCTAACCAAACCTAACCAAACCTAACCAAACCTAACCAAACCTAACCAAACCTAACCAAACCTAACCAAACCTAACCAAACCTAACCAAACCTAACCAAACCTAACCAAACCTAACCAAACCTAACCAAACCTAACCAAACCTAACCAAACCTAACCAAACCTAACCAAACCTAACCAAACCTAACCAAACCTAACCAAACCTAACCAAACCTAACCAAACCTAACCAAACCTAACCAAACCTAACCAAACCTAACCAAACCTAACCAAACCTAACCAAACCTAACCAAACCTAACCAAACCTAACCAAACCTAACCAAACCTAACCAAACCTAACCAAACCTAACCAAACCTAACCAAACCTAACCAAACCTAACCAAACCTAACCAAACCTAACCAAACCTAACCAAACCTAACCAAACCTAACCAAACCTAACCAAACCTAACCAAACCTAACCAAACCTAACCAAACCTAACCAAACCTAACCAAACCTAACCAAACCTAACCAAACCTAACCAAACCTAACCAAACCTAACCAAACCTAACCAAACCTAACCAAACCTAACCAAACCTAACCAAACCTAACCAAACCTAACCAAACCTAACCAAACCTAACCAAACCTAACCAAACCTAACCAAACCTAACCAAACCTAACCAAACCTAACCAAACCTAACCAAACCTAACCAAACCTAACCAAACCTAACCAAACCTAACCAAACCTAACCAAACCTAACCAAACCTAACCAAACCTAACCAAACCTAACCAAACCTAACCAAACCTAACCAAACCTAACCAAACCTAACCAAACCTAACCAAACCTAACCAAACCTAACCAAACCTAACCAAACCTAACCAAACCTAACCAAACCTAACCAAACCTAACCAAACCTAACCAAACCTAACCAAACCTAACCAAACCTAACCAAACCTAACCAAACCTAACCAAACCTAACCAAACCTAACCAAACCTAACCAAACCTAACCAAACCTAACCAAACCTAACCAAACCTAACCAAACCTAACCAAACCTAACCAAACCTAACCAAACCTAACCAAACCTAACCAAACCTAACCAAACCTAACCAAACCTAACCAAACCTAACCAAACCTAACCAAACCTAACCAAACCTAACCAAACCTAACCAAACCTAACCAAACCTAACCAAACCTAACCAAACCTAACCAAACCTAACCAAACCTAACCAAACCTAACCAAACCTAACCAAACCTAACCAAACCTAACCAAACCTAACCAAACCTAACCAAACCTAACCAAACCTAACCAAACCTAACCAAACCTAACCAAACCTAACCAAACCTAACCAAACCTAACCAAACCTAACCAAACCTAACCAAACCTAACCAAACCTAACCAAACCTAACCAAACCTAACCAAACCTAACCAAACCTAACCAAACCTAACCAAACCTAACCAAACCTAACCAAACCTAACCAAACCTAACCAAACCTAACCAAACCTAACCAAACCAACCAAACCTAACCAAACCTAACCAAACCTAACCAAACCTAACCAAACCTAACCAAACCTAACCAAACCTAACCAAACCTAACCAAACCTAACCAAACCTAACCAAACCTAACCAAACCTAACCAAACCTAACCAAACCTAACCAAACCTAACCAAACCTAACCAAACCTAACCAAACCTAACCAAACCTAACCAAACCTAACCAAACCTAACCAAACCTAACCAAACCTAACCAAACCTAACCAAACCTAACCAAACCTAACCAAACCTAACCAAACCTAACCAAACCTAACCAAACCTAACCAAACCTAACCAAACCTAACCAAACCTAACCAAACCTAACCAAACCTAACCAAACCTAACCAAACCTAACCAAACCTAACCAAACCTAACCAAACCTAACCAAACCTAACCAAACCTAACCAAACCTAACCAAACCTAACCAAACCTAACCAAACCTAACCAAACCTAACCAAACCTAACCAAACCTAACCAAACCTAACCAAACCTAACCAAACCTAACCAAACCTAACCAAACCTAACCAAACCTAACCAAACCTAACCAAACCTAACCAAACCTAACCAAACCTAACCAAACCTAACCAAACCTAACCAAACCTAACCAAACCTAACCAAACCTAACCAAACCTAACCAAACCTAACCAAACCTAACCAAACCTAACCAAACCTAACCAAACCTAACCAAACCTAACCAAACCTAACCAAACCTAACCAAACCTAACCAAACCTAACCAAACCTAACCAAACCTAACCAAACCTAACCAAACCTACCAACCTAACCAAACCTAACCAAACCTAACCAAACCTAACCAAACCAACCAAACCTAACCAACCTAACCAAACCTAACCAAACCTAACCAAACCTAACCAAACCTAACCAAACCTAACCAAACCTAACCAAACCTAACCAAACCTAACCAACTAACCAAACCTAACCAAACCTAACCAAACCTAACCAAACCTAACCAAACCTAACCAAACCTAACCAAACCTAACCAAACCTAACCAAACCTAACCAAACCTAACCAAACCTAACCAAACCTAACCAAACCTAACCAAACCTAACCAAACCTAACCAAACCTAACCAAACCTAACCAAACCTAACCAAACCTAACCAAACCTAACCAAACCTAACCAAACCTAACCAAACCTAACCAAACCTAACCAAACCTAACCAAACCTAACCAAACCTAACCAAACCTAACCAAACCTAACCAAACCTAACCAAACAAACCAAACCAACCAAACCTAACCAAACCTAACCAAACCTAACCAAACCTAACCAAACCTAACCAAACCTAACCAAACCTAACCAAACCTAACCAAACCTAACCAAACCTAACCAAACCTAACCAAACCTAACCAAACCTAACCAAACCTAACCAAACCTAACCAAACCTAACCAAACCTAACCAAACCTAACCAAACCTAACCAAACCTAACCAACCTAACCAAACCTAACCAAACCTAACCAAACCTAACCAAACCTAACCAAACCTAACCAAACCTAACCAAACCTAACCAAACCTAACCAAACCTAACCAAACCTAACCAAACCTAACCAAACCTAACCAAACCTAACCAAACCTAACCAAACCTAACCAAACCTAACCAAACCTAACCAAACCTAACCAAACCTAACCAAACCTAACCAAACCTAACCAAACCTAACCAAACCTAACCAAACCTAACCAAACCTAACCAAACCTAACCAAACCTAACCAAACCTAACCAAACCTAACCAAACCTAACCAAACCTAACCAAACCTAACCAAACCTAACCAAACCTAACCAAACCTAACCAAACCTAACCAAACCTAACCAAACCTAACCAAACCTAACCAAACCTAACCAAACCTAACCAAACCTAACCAAACCTAACCAAACCTAACCAAACCTAACCAAACCTAACAAACCTAACCAAACCTAACCAAACCTAACCAAACCTAACCAAACCTAACCAAACCTAACCAAACCTAACCAAACCTAACCAAACCTAACCAAACCTAACCAACCTAACCAAACCTAACCAAACCTAACCAAACCTAACCAAACCTAACCAAACCTAACCAAACCTAACCAAACCTAACCAAACCTAACCAAACCTAACCAAACCTAACCAAACCTAACCAAACCTAACCAAACCTAACCAAACCTAACCAAACCTAACCAAACCTAACCAAACCTAACCAAACCTAACCAAACCTAACCAAACCTAACCAAACCTAACCAAACCTAACCAAACCTAACCAAACCTAACCAAACCTAACCAAACCTAACCAAACCTAACCAAACCTAACCAAACCTAACCAAACCTAACCAAACCTAACCAAACCTAACCAAACCTAACCAAACCTAACCAAACCTAACCAAACCTAACCAACCTAACCAAACCTAACCAAACCTAACCAAACCTAACCAAACCTAACCAAACCTAACCAAACCTAACCAAACCTAACCAAACCAACCAAACCTAACCAAACCTAACCAAACCTAACCAAACCTAACCAACCTAACCAAACCTAACCAAACCTAACCAAACCTAACCAAACCTAACCAAACCTAACCAAACCTAACCAAACCTAACCAAACCTAACCAAACCTAACCAAACCTAACCAAACCTAACCAAACCTAACCAAACCTAACCAAACCTAACCAAACCTAACCAAACCTAACCAAACCTAACCAAACCTAACCAAACCTAACCAAACCTAACCAAACCTAACCAAACCTAACCAAACCTAACCAAACCTAACCAAACCTAACCAAACCTAACCAAACCTAACCAAACCTAACCAAACCTAACCAAACCTAACCAAACCTAACCAAACCTAACCAAACCTAACCAAACCTAACCAAACCTAACCAAACCTAACCAAACCTAACCAAACTAACCAAACCTAACCAAACCTAACCAAACCTAACCAAACCTAACCAAACCTAACCAAACCTAACCAAACCTAACCAAACCTAACCAAACCTAACCAAACCTAACCAAACCTAACCAAACCTAACCAAACCTAACCAAACCTAACCAAACCTAACCAAACCTAACCAAACTAACCAAACCTAACCAAACCTAACCAAACCTAACCAAACCTAACCAAACCTAACCAAACCTAACCAAACCTAACCAAACCTAACCAAACCTAACCAAACCTAACCAACCCTAACCAAACCTAACCAAACCTAACCAAACCTAACCAAACCAAACCAAACCTAACCAAACCTAACCAAACCTAACCAAACCTAACCAAACCTAACCAAACCTAACCAAACCTAACCAAACCTAACCAAACCTAACCAAACCTAACCAAACCTAACCAAACCTAACCAAACCTAACCAAACCTAACCAAACCTAACCAAACCTAACCAAACCTAACCAAACCTAACCAAACCTAACCAAACCTAACCAAACCTAACCAAACCTAACCAAACCTAACCAAACCTAACCAAACCTAACCAAACCTAACCAAACCTAACCAAACCTAACCAAACCTAACCAAACCTAACCAAACCTAACCAAACCTAACCAAACCTAACCAAACCTAACCAAACCTAACCAAACCTAACCAAACCTAACCAAACCTAACCAAACCTAACCAAACCTAACCAAACCTAACCAAACCTAACCAAACCTAACCAAACCTAACCAAACCTAACCAAACCTAACCAAACCTAACCAAACCTAACCAAACCTAACCAAACCTAACCAAACCTAACCAAACCTAACCAAACCTAACCAAACCTAACCAAACCTAACCAAACCTAACCAAACCTAACCAAACCTAACCAAACCTAACCAAACCTAACCAAACCTAACCAAACCTAACCAAACCTAACCAAACCTAACCAAACCTAACCAAACCTAACCAAACCTAACCAAACCTAACCAAACCTAACCAAACCTAACCAAACCTAACCAAACCTAACCAAACCTAACCAAACCTAACCAAACCTAACCAAACCTAACCAAACCTAACCAAACCTAACCAAACCTAACCAAACCTAACCAAACCAAACCAAACCTAACCAAACCTAACCAAACCTAACCAAACCTAACCAAACCTAACCAAACCTAACCAAACCTAACCAAACCTAACCAAACCTAACCAAACCTAACCAAACCTAACCAAACCTAACCAAACCTAACCAAACCTAACCAAACCTAACCAAACCTAACCAAACCTAACCAAACCTAACCAAACCTAACCAAACCTAACCAAACCTAACCAAACCTAACCAAACCTAACCAAACCTAACCAAACCTAACCAAACCTAACCAAACCTAACCAAACCTAACCAAACCTAACCAAACCTAACCAAACCTAACCAAACCTAACCAAACCTAACCAAACCTAACCAAACCTAACCAAACCTAACCAAACCTAACCAAACCTAACCAAACCTAACCAAACCTAACCAAACCTAACCAAACCTAACCAAACCTAACCAACCCTAACCAAACCTAACCAAACCTAACCAAACCTAACCAAACCTAACCAAACCTAACCAAACCTAACCAAACCTAACCAAACCTAACCAAACCTAACCAAACCTAACCAAACCTAACCAAACCTAACCAAACCTAACCAAACCTAACCAAACCTAACCAAACCTAACCAAACCTAACCAAACCTAACCAAACCTAACCAAACCTAACCAAACCTAACCAAACCTAACCAAACCTAACCAAACCTAACCAAACCTAACCAAACCTAACCAAACCTAACCAAACCTAACCAAACCTAACCAAACCTAACCAAACCTAACCAAACCTAACCAAACCTAACCAAACCTAACCAAACCTAACCAAACCTAACCAAACCTAACCAAACCTAACCAAACCTAACCAAACCTAACCAAACCTAACCAAACCTAACCAAACCTAACCAAACCTAACCAAACCTAACCAAACCTAACCAAACCTAACCAAACCTAACCAAACCTAACCAAACCTAACCAAACCTAACCAAACCTAACCAAACCTAACCAAACCTAACCAAACCTAACCAAACCTAACCAAACCTAACCAAACCTAACCAAACCTAACCAAACCTAACCAAACCTAACCAAACCTAACCAAACCTAACCAAACCTAACCAAACCTAACCAAACCTAACCAAACCTAACCAAACCTAACCAAACCTAACCAACCTAACCAAACCTAACCAAACCTAACCAAACCTAACCAAACCTAACCAAACCTAACCAAACCTAACCAAACCTAACCAAACCTAACCAAACCTAACCAAACCTAACCAAACCTAACCAAACCTAACCAAACCTAACCAAACCTAACCAAACCTAACCAAACCTAACCAAACCTAACCAAACCTAACCAAACCTAACCAAACCTAACCAAACCTAACCAAACCTAACCAACCAAACCTAACCAAACCTAACCAAACCTAACCAAACCTAACCAAACCTAACCAAACCTAACCAAACCTAACCAAACCTAACCAAACCTAACCAAACCTAACCAAACCTAACCAAACCTAACCAAACCTAACCAAACCTAACCAAACCTAACCAAACCTAACCAAACCTAACCAAACCTAACCAAACCTACCAACCTAACCAAACCTAACCAAACCTAACCAAACCTAACAAACCTAACCAAACACCACTAACCAAACCTAACCAAACCTAACCAAACCTAACCAAACCTAACCAAACCTAACCAAACCTAACCAAACCTAACCAAACCTAACCAAACCTAACCAAACCTAACCAAACCTAACCAAACCTAACCAAACCTAACCAAACCTAACCAAACCTAACCAAACCTAACCAAACCTAACCAAACCTAACCAAACCTAACCAAACCTAACCAAACCTAACCAACCTAACCAAACCTAACCAAACCTAACCAAACCTAACCAAACCTAACCAAACCTAACCAAACCTAACCAAACCTAACCAAACCTAACCAAACCTAACCAAACCTAACCAAACCTAACCAAACCTAACCAAACCTAACCAAACCTAACCAAACCTAACCAAACCTAACCAAACCTAACCAAACCTAACCAAACCTAACCAAACCTAACCAAACCTAACCAAACCTAACCAAACCTAACCAAACCTAACCAAACCTAACCAAACCTAACCAAACCTAACCAAACCTAACCAAACCTAACCAAACCTAACCAAACCTAACCAAACCTAACCAAACCTAACCAAACCTAACCAAACCTAACCAAACCTAACCAAACCTAACCAAACCTAACCAAACCTAACCAAACCTAACCAAACCTAACCAAACCTAACCAAACCTAACCAAACCTAACCAAACCTAACCAAACCTAACCAAACCTAACCAAACCTAACCAAACCTAACCAAACCTAACCAAACCTAACCAAACCTAACCAAACCTAACCAAACCTAACCAAACCTAACCAAACCTAACCAAACCTAACCAAACCTAACCAAACCTAACCAAACCTAACCAAACCTAACCAAACCTAACCAAACCTAACCAAACCTAACCAAACCTAACCAAACCTAACCAAACCTAACCAAACCTAACCAAACCTAACCAAACCTAACCAAACCTAACCAAACCTAACCAAACCTAACCAAACCTAACCAAACCTAACCAAACCTAACCAAACCTAACCAAACCTAACCAAACCTAACCAAACCTAACCAAACCTAACCAAACCTAACCAAACCTAACCAAACCTAACCAAACCTAACCAAACCTAACCAAACCTAACCAAACCTAACCAAACCTAACCAAACCTAACCAAACCTAACCAAACCTAACCAAACCTAACCAAACCTAACCAAACCTAACCAAACCTAACCAAACCTAACCAAACCTAACCAAACCTAACCAAACCTAACCAAACCTAACCAAACCTTACCAAACCTAACCAAACCTAACCAAAACTACTGGTTTTACAAAAAAAAACATAAAAAATAAAAAATATGCAGATTGTTATGATGTATTCATGATGGATCTAATATTTGCTGTAGATTAAGCGGTTCTTGAGTTACACTCAAAAAACCACTAAATTGGCCTATACCTACCTAGAATTTTCATATTTTCACCAAAGTCATGAAAGTTACTAAAAAACTATACAGAAACTGATACTAAGGTAGATATGGCGGCTTAAACATGGCCGGAGCGTAAATTACAATTTTATTTTTGAGGCTAATTTTCTTATGTAAAGCAAACCCCTACGGGGTCAAAATGTACCTCAGCTCAAAGACAATTTAATTATCTTTAAAAAAGGATATTACACTTTTTGTCGTAAAGTTAATTGTTTTCCTGAAAAAAAAAAAAAAAAAAAAATATGCGGCATACATAATTCGATGTTTTCGTTCCATAGAAGTACGACAATGGCATGGGTCCATTAAGGGAAAAAATAATTTATGCACAGATAAGCGAACCCGCAGTTACATATTTAAACTCAGCGTCAAAAATCTTACAAAAAACATATTAGATACTTTTCTGTTAAATTGACAGGTTGTCACGTGATTTTGACAACTTCTTAACGGTTTCAGCTAGAGACTTGGTTCTTTTTTTGATTTGTAGACAAAATTATCCAATTTTAATGACAAAAACATATTTTTAAACATTTTGAATACGGTGCCGCCTGGCGCCCAAAACAAATTTTATAACTAGTCGATTTCGATATTTTAACGGTTGCATAATTAAAATATTATACTTTTCCAAATTAGTTTTTTGAAATTTTCTGAAAAAAATGTTAATATTGGTATATTTTCCTTTGTTCTTGCGGTAGCATTTCTGAAGTGAAACTTTTATTTGAAACTGGTATCACCCTCTACAATTCGCCAAGAAAAAAAATGCTTTATACGCTACTTTTCGTACTTTTTTTTAGGCCCGATCTGCCACTTTTTATCCCTGATTGTCACTTTTCATCTCCATATCAATTGGCACTATTTCTAAGTTCATTGTCCATGAATTTTCAACACCGAGAAAATAAACAGGGTGTCCCAGATAAAGTTCGATTTTGAAAACTGTGTAAGAAATACAATTTTGGTTAAAATGATACAGATGCTCTATAGAAGTTAAACATATTTACAGGGATTTTTGTAATGTCGAGCAATAAATAAGTATATAATAATAAAGACAATTTTCAGTTTCTGCTTTTTTTACATTTATCCCAAATTGTATTTCTGACATAAATCTCCATAAAATAAGTAGGTAAATGTATCTGAAATACATACTATATTTAATAGGTAGGTAAATATTTGATTTATTTCACCTAAAAAAGTAAATTCGTAGTGTTTTTCCCTGATAAATGGATAAAACGAAACAGCCATCGATCATTTCGTTTACGAGTTACATCAGTTTAAAAGGTTTTTTTTAATGGACCCACTCAGAGAGGCAAACACATATTCATATATATATATATATATATATATATATATATATCTATATATATATATTTATATAGTTTTATTAGTAACCTAAGTAATAGTCGTATAGTTTGTTTTAATATTGATTTTAAAAATGTTTCGTAAAATAATGTGATGTGTCTTTTTGAACTTGTGTTTTTTGTATGTCGTTTTGATTAATGTAATGTGAAATAGTGAATGTATGAATGTTCGTAAGTAGGTCTTTAGACCGAAACGTTAATACATGTAAATTAAAAGTTGCTAGTTGATTAATGAACCACATTCCCAAGAAACCTACAGACCTAAAAAATATTAAATATATGGTTCAAGAAAATAGAAAATCCAAAAAAAAATTAAAAAAAAATATATATATATATATATATATATATATATAGATGTCCGCTGATCGTTGTGACATCCAGGAGTAAAAATTTTAGATATCTTGTGACATCCTTCGACGCCGTGGCATCCAAATTCGGGTGTCACAACCTTTTTCCATGTTTTTGGTACAGTCCTGATGGGGAGGGCCCGGGTGTACCTAAATTAAATGGATGTCATAGCATACCATGAGTCTGATGAAGAATACAGCAAAATTTTTAAAAAATTTTGACGGCAAAATTTCCGTGTATTTTGGCGCGAGTATATTCAAGAATCGATCCAATTGATATTCATGACTCTGTGACATCCAATGTATATTTTCATCTTAATTGCACGCACTCGTAACATCCGTCAAAGCGACAACCTTGCATTATGCCTATTTTATTAATTAAATTTGGTTTATTTTTTATTTTGGGGCGGCTGTTGCTATGTGGTCCAGCGATTCACTTGACTTGCATCTTTGTAAAAATATTTAAAAATGTTAGCATAATAAATAATGTTAGCTAGCTTATTGGGAACATAAATATAAAATATAAATAAATGTTTCTTCATGTACCTCAGAGCAAAAGTGAATTAACTAACGGACTTGGATAGGGACTTGATACTATTTGTGAATTGCTATCTCCGTCCTCCTTTTTACCATGTGGTTAAAGTCAGATGAGTAAAAAGAGCGCTAAATTTTAATCTAGATACGTCAAAACGTACTGATTTATAATAGTATATTTTTAACTCTATTCAGTGATTTTTTTACAAAAACAAATCTACTGAATTAAATTAGAATTCTTATAAATCAATCAATACATATATACCGGGTGGGCCAAAAAAAAATCGCACAAATTTTTTTCATTATAACTTTGGGACAAACTGCGCTTGTCAGAGAATTAATCAGAGTTTTGACTAACTATAATTATTTGTTTGCGATCTCAAAATGCAAGATGGTGGACAATATTAAAATGTACCCTTTAAAGATGCTGGTTTATTCTTATGGTGCAAACACGTTTGAATTATTTTTTTAAATTAGTAGAAAAGCTGCGTTCCTGCCACGCACAAGGTATGAATCAGCAAAATCGGTTTGATGGTTCTAAAAAAAATATTTTTGTTTCAACCATTGTTTTGAAAATTATACGATTGCCTTGCCAATCATGTCTGCATTTATTTCCTTACAAATTTATTACTACTGAACCTTTGACTTTGATGAAATAAAAAACATCCTGGTGAGAATTGATTGTTTTTTAAAGATCATGATCAAAATTTATCGCCATCTTAAAATTTAAGATGGCGGACAGAATCATACTTGATTCTTAAAAATGGTGGGTTAATTCTTATTTTCCGGAAATATTTTAGATTTTTTTTAATTTATAGAAAAGCACTACTTTTCCCGTGCACAACAAGGTACAAATTAGCAAAATCGGTGTATTGGTTCTCAAAAAACCCATTTCTGTTTTCGTCATTGTGTTACAGATTATACGATTGCGTTGCCAAACCTGTCTGCATTCATTTCCTTATAAGTCATTATTACCAAACCGATTTTAGTGAAATAAGAAAAATGATGGTGAGAATTGATTGTTCTTTCAAGGTTATAATTGAAATTTGCCGCCATCCTAAAAGTTAAGATGTTGGACAGAACCATACTTAATCCTTCAAAGAGGCACTTTTATTCTTATTTTTCGAAAATGTTTTAGTTTTTTTTATTAATTTGTTGGAGTACTACTTTTCTCCCACTTAATAAAGTAAAATTTAATAAAATCGGCGAAGTGGTTCTCACAAAATCTGATTTTGTACAATTGTTTTACCAGTTATGCGATTGCATTGGCAATTGCTGTCCGACATCTTAAATTCTAAGATGGCGGCAAATTTCGATTATAATCTTTAAAGAGCAATCAATTCTTACCACGATTTTTTGTGTTTCACTAAAATTGGTAGAATTTATAAGAAAATTAATGCAGACAGGATTGGCATTACAATCGTATAATCTCTAAAACAATGGTTGAAACAAAAATAGATATTTTGAGAACCACCACACTGATTTTAATAATTTTTACCTCGTTGTGTGGGGAAAAAGTAGTGCTTTTTCATAGATTAAAAAAAATCTAACATTTTCGGAAAATAAGAATAAACACGTCATTTTAAAGAATCAAGAATAATTCTATCCGCCATCTTAAAATTTAGGATGGAGATAACTTTGATCATGATCTTAAAAAGCAATCAATTCTCACCAGGATGTTGTTTATTTCATATTTATATTTTAAATAAATGCAGACATGATTGGCAAGCAATCGTATAATATGCAAAACAATAGTTGAACAAAAATATTTTTTTATAGAACCACTGAACCAATTTTGCTGAATCGTACCTTGTCGTGCCTGGGAAGAACGCAGTTTTCTTACTATTTTAAAAAAATAATTAGAACATATTCGCAACACAAGAATAAAGGAGCATCTTTCAAAGGTACATTTTAATTTCATCCGCCATCTTGGATTTTGAGCTGGCAGACAAAAAATTATAAATTAGTCAAAACTCTGATTAATTCTTTGGCAAGTGTAGTTTGTCCCATTAATATCGATTGTATAGTTCAAAAGTTATAATAAAAAAAATGTCCAGGTTTTTTGGCCCACCCTGTAAAGGAAACGAGTTCAGAAACTGCTTAACCGATTTTATAGAACCCCCCCCCCCTAATTGCGCCTCTAATATATTTATTTATTTATTTCCAAGGAGTAGCACATATAAGAAAAATTCAGAAGAATTATTTAGGTACCTAAAAAAAAGTAACATATGGGTTAGCCGATTTGGAAAAAAAATATAGATATAAAAGAAAAGAAAATGGGAATAAATTGCTAGACTAAATAATGAAAATCTTATATTTTTATTTTATATTATTTGCATATTAATTAAGGGCCTTAATTCTGCCAAAGTGGCGCCAGCGTCAGTAAATAAAACATATCCAGCTAGGTATAGAGCTACATAATTTATCAAAAATTCGCTGAACATAGGTAAGTACCTAGTCCAGATTATCTAGATTTTTTTTTTAAATCTAGGTACTGTAGTCATAGATTTTACTGGAATATCGGCCATTTTTTGTGTACCGAGCAAAGCCGATTAGTAATCAGTTTCTATCTGACTATGCTTGGGGGTGCTTCGCACCTCCCTATTTACGTCTTGGAGGTGCCCTAGCTAAGGACACTCATCGTAAAGGCAAGCTTTATAGGAAGCGAAGCTAACGTCAAGCTTTCTATTTTTTGGTTATTATTTTTGACATGTTTTCCTCGGTTTCGCATTGGCGGTTCTGTTTTATTTTGAAGATATTGTTTTACACAGTATGAAGGTACCTAAACTATATATAATTATGTAATTAAAAAGTTATGCTGCAAACTATCTTGAAACTGTTTCATTATTAAATAGATTTTTAGACTATGTTAAAAAATTACAACCAAAAAATATAAAATCAGAGTTAGGCTTCGCTACCTGTAAAACTTGCTTGACGATGATTGACCTTAGCCCTAGACCCTTACTACCCCCGTAGTGGGCGCCCCTGTAGGTATTCTATTTTTGCAAATGGCCGGTCCGCATTCGGCCAGCCCTGGGCTGAGTTGAGTATGTATACTTCAATTTAAATTTGTCTCTCTGTGACATCCACACTTACATAATCATGTTTTCGTTTTATTTGTGACCCCGCGTAGAAATCGAGCAAAAGCTGTTCCGGCAAAGTGTTTTTTTGGTTTTAATCAAAGTTTATTGAATTTAAAGTGAGGTAGATCTGAGGGCACGGCAGTACCTCGCCAATTCGCGCGCCGTAACCATCTTTTAGATCTCCATGGAGTTAACAACCCCTCCAAGTTTCATGGAATTCCATAAAGTAGTAAAGTAGTTACGAAATTTCAAAAAACGTCGAAATTGCCACTAACTGACTCACTCACTCACTCACTCACTCACTCATGTATAGATCAATATCTACTGTACTTCCAGACATGCTACAAAGCTGAAATTTGGCAGACTGATAGAAATTATGACCAAACCCCAGGAAAAAATCATAAAACCCCAAAATTTTAATTTAGTCCCCTTCCCTATACATTTAAAGTTATGTAAAAGTAGCATTGCCCACTTCCAGAAATGCTAGAGAGTTGAGCTTTGGCAGACTGATAGGAACTATGATAAAGTTATAGAAAAAAATTAAAACACCCCGAAATTCTAATTTACTTCCCTCCCCTATAAATGTAAAGTTAAGTAAAAGTAACATTGCCTACTTCCAGACATGCTAGAAAGCTGAGCTTTGGAAGACCGATAGCAACTATGATAAAGTTATAGAAAAAATTAAAACACCCCAAAATTCTAATTTACTTCCTTCCCCTCTAAATGTAAAATTATGTAAAAGTAACACTGCCCACTTCCAGAAACGCTAGAGAGCTGAACTTTTTAAGACTGAAAGACAATATGATAAAAAATTTAAAAACTCTAACATTTTAATTTACTGCCCTCTCCTATAAATGTCAATTTGTATTAAACTAACATTGCCCACTTCCAGAAACGCTAGAGACCTGAACATTGTAATGCTGATAGAAATTATGATAAAACCATGGGAAAAAATTTAAAAAGTCCAATATTTTCATTTACTCTCCTCCCCTATAAATGTAAAGTTATGTAAAAGTAAGATTACCCACTTCCAGAAACGCTAGAGAGCTGAGCATTGAAAGACTGATAGGAACTATGATAAAACTATAGGACAAAATTTAAAAACACGACAATTTTAATTTATTTCCCTCCCCTATACATGTAAAAGTAACATTGTGCACTTTCAGAAACGCTAGAGAGCTGAGCTTTGGAAGGGTGATGGGAACTATGACAAAACCATGGAAAAAATTTAAAAAAAGCTCAAAAATTTAAGTAAGGCATTGCAAAAATTTTTAACAATATTCCGCATATTTTACTACATTAAAAATTAAGTATTATCCAATTTCTTTAAAAAAGAAGTGAAATGATAACAAAAACATTTCATGTAAAAAAAAGCCAAGTACGCGAAAATGGCATTCCGTAAAAAGAATTGAGATTAAAGTAAAGCCAAGTTCTCTAATACAAATTTCAAAATGAAAGGTTCAGACAGACAGACAGACAGACGGCGCAACAAAAAATTTCAAAATCAGCTGAAACGCAAAGAAATATAAACTCACACTACTATAGTATAGTAGTCGTGTGAGCTAAAATCGTGGGACGCTTTGTGCCATATTTTCTTTGTATATCGAGAGCCCGACTTTTTTTCACAATAATACTAGTATTTTTCGTTCATTATTGTTTTCAACTAATATTAAGAATTATTTTTAACTGTTTAGTTGAAGCGTGTTTTTTAGTTTTTTTAACTTTATTTATTTTTTACTTTTAGTTTAATGTGCTGTGAAATCGTGTTTTTTAATTAACTATATTACGTCGGTATACTGGCCTGTCCGTTACAACCAAATTTAAAAAATACATTAAATCACAGACTTCACAAAATCTATAAAATATTAGGTTGTCTTCCGCCAGCTAGAAGTAGTAGTAGCCGCTCGTTTCGGAATTTTTAAGTTGTGGGTACATGAAAAATGAAAAAAAAGGGGTGTGAGAATTTGTCTCTTACAACCACCTACACAATACAATACATGATTTAATTGGGACTACATTACAATACATGATTTAATTGGGACTATATTATGTATTACATCTAAATATCGTAGCATTTTATCACCTCACAATTCAGAAAATTAAGTAACCTATTACCTTAGAATTTTTCTTAACTTACGGATAGTTAAAATTATATCGTAGTCTAGTTTTTTATTTTCAGGTTTCGGTCTTATTAATGTAACCCCTACTCTACCCGAACAGCTTAAGAAATAAAAATAACAAATTTCGTGAGAAAGTACAACGTACTGCAATTCCCATATTAACATTTTTTGTTTTATGGCAAGGTGATGGAAACAGTTTCTTTCCTTAAAAACGTATTTTTTTTCCATTGAGAAAAACCCAAAACAAAATAAAACAATAATTAATTATTATTCCCACAAATTTACGATTTTTAATTTTCTCTAACACAAATTCATTTTCATTTCGATTACAAGATTACAAGATTATCGTGCTGCAATAAGCAAGTTCTTGGAATATTATACCGATCTCCGGTCAATGTCGTTTAACAAACTTTGCATTTTATTCCATACACAGATTCTCTTATAAGGCCCTGGTAATTTGAGTATTATTTAAGTTAAATAATAACGTTTCGAGGCGATGTTGTCAGTCTTCTCGTGAAACTCGGAATAGGGGGTTGAGAAATATGAAGGGTTGTCACCCCCAAGGAACCTTTCCTGACTTTAAAAATTTTTCATACACTCTTGACAGAATTGTCATTATTTCGTATGTGCTTACGACTCTTAGATTAGTTGCAGTGTATGAAAGACTTAGGATATCCGATTCAGATTGGCCCTATGTTAAGAATGGTGTATTCCAACACAAAGTGACTTTTTCCACGTTTGTGCCAACAGCACATGTCAGAGCCACTTTTATGCCTGATTTGACTACTTAGTCAGTAGTGGGTTTAATTCTTGTTATGAATATAGAACTTGATGACTCAATAGGAGAAATAATTTTTAAACTGTTTTGTTGTAAAGGGGGCGGATAGATTGCAGACAAAAGTACTCTGACAGTAAAATGGTAACGTGATTGATATGGTTGTTGGTGAAACGAGACTTTTTGGGAGAGCCATCAATAAATTCTAAATTGCACCATTGATCGCCAACGTTCGAGTAGAACGTGGTGCTTGGAAAAGGCATGAATTAGGTACCTCTTGTTGAATGATCTAAAAAAGAAAATGTTTCTTTAGCAACTATTTCAACTTTTGTTTTTGTTTTTCTGTGTTTGCGATTTTTCTTCGATTTTTGGTGTCGTCGTGTCGAGCAGGTCTCATTATAAAAATTAATCTTCGTGAACTATGTATGATGTGTTTGGCAACCATGTGTTCCAAAGAACATCTTTTAGCTTATGTTTACCTAGATTTTTATCCAGTTGTAATTTTTTTCGTATCGTACCGACGTGATTTTTTTTTCCGATGATCTATGTTTAACAATGTGTTAGTTTCTTTTGTATTTTCCAACAACGTGGAGAGAATAACGTCTATGTCTATAGTGAAGTGTGCGTAATATAAGAATTGTGTGTGAATTTTCTTAGTGTTCGATTTTTGTGGTTTTTGGATTGCCTTTTTCAGTCATCAAGAATGGTCCAGAAGACTTATATTGGTTTATTCAGGTAAGTGTATTTTTTTTTGTTAAATATTATTAGAAAACTTTATAACTAACTCATTTATTACGTATTGGTTTCTTGGTGTATAGAATAGCATCTGGACCAGCGAATACAAGGCTGATGTACCTGTATCCGCGAATTCTGTGTTTCCCCATTGAGTAAATTTTTATTTTTATTTTTTGTTCTTTTTTTTTCCTAAAGTTATAACTGTGTCAAACTATTCAACCATCTGGCCCATTGCTAACTTGCTTGCTTGTTAAGCAGGGAGTTACTTACAAAAATTATCCGTTAGTTTAGTCCCAACTACTTTCATAAGTTCAATTAATATTAAAACATTAGTTTTCCATTAATTGTATCAGTCCCATTGATTCTGATTAGTTATTTAAAAATGAGTTTCCCAATAATCACATTTTTCCCAATCATTTTTATTAGAGATTTCCAGTCTCACCCAGTATACATATATATTTATTTTTTACGTAGAGATAAAATTTTCCGTTTAAGTTTGGTATCTAAAAATGACCAGTAAATATCCAAATTTTCAGAAAAAGTCCAATACGTGTACCTTAAAAAGAAAATTGTAGGCGCCTACCTAAACCTATAATTTATTTTGCCTAATTTTTCCCAAGTCAAGAATACAGTGTAAATACTTTTTTCCTATATACAGAGTCATTTCAGCCATAATTGTCAGCTTTAATTAAAAAACAATTCCTGTCCTAATTATTTGTTACTATGTTACTATATTTATCAATAAGAAAAAATTGCCTCCGCTTTTTCTGACCTGTCTGTCGAAATTACTTATTCCAACCATTTGCTATCAAGAACCCAAAAAGAAATCAAGTTTTACCTATTTCTTAAGTTTTTATGATAACATTTTTATTCCAACAATTTGATATCATAAACAAAAAGAAACCAAATTACATTTTTCTCAGTTTTTACATTAATGTTTTGTTCGTCTTCGGACGTAACTGTCCAGAGGGAGGGGAGCTTGGTTTGATACCTAACGCGTATCATCAAAATCGGGGAGTCCTTTTTTTTAATTAGGCTGAAGATGCTTCAGCCTAGACACAATCATTAAAAGTCTTTCAAGCTTTCCCTGAAACACAATTCGTGGAATACAATTTGACTTTGGAATCTTGATAGCCCTCGTTTGGTTCGTCCTTTAAGCACGGATCAAGGTGATCTGTGCTTTAAGCCTTAGTTTTGGCTTTTAAAAAATAAAATAAAAATATATTTATTTCTATTAAAAATGTAAATGAACATTATGACTGAAAGGTTTTTAAATGTGGGACATTTCCACTTGTTTTCGGCATCACATTTTTTAAATTTATTTTATACCTACACATCGGTGTGTCCGCGGCCTGCTTTTTCCTGCATACCCAGAAAAATGTAAGCTGCGTCTAATATCTTATCTAATATTAATTACAATTAAAGTCTGGAAGTCTAGAACACCGGGTATTAAATATTTAAAACTCTTTTACGTCCCCATGAAAAATTAAATCTAAATTAAACTAGCTAAATGTGACTGTTGGTTTGTGTGTCCGTCCGTCTGTTCTCGTATAACTTTTATAGCAGTGAATCGTTTTTGCTGTTTTTTCTTTTTTCTTTTATTACCAGCTTTTATGGGATATTTTTCTACCTTTTGTGTTTCGTATTCACTCTCTCCCTCTCTCTCTCTATACTCGACCATAGGGAGATAGGTATGCTGAGTATTGTAAAAGTATGAACCCATTATCGCAGTGCAGGTCTATATTATGGAAAAAGCTTATATTCCAATTACGTAACCGTAAATTTAATTTTATTAACAATTTTAATTTAGAACAATTTTAATTTAAAACTTTTAATTAATTGAAATGCTCAGATGCTATGTTTTCGCTACCGTGTGTAATTAAGTCTGGGTTTTGCAAAAAAATGCTTACTGCACCGTATAGGTACCATACAGGTATTTATATTTTTTTTTTGAAAATTTTGTGGCCTGTAGGGACAGAGATCTAATAAGGGTGGAAAAATACACCATGGCTTGTTGGGTATCAAATTAAAGCTAATTTTGTCTAGTTTCCAATAAAAGTATGCTTTTATCTTGGTTTAGTGGCTGGGAAAAAATTTATATTACTTATTTTTGTTAAACACGAGGTGCCTGCACAGCGTTAAATGCTGCGCTAGCAAAACAGTTCAAGAATATGCTTTAATAATAAACGATAGAGAATTAGACAGGTAATGGGTTAGCCGGTCGTTTCTGGGTATTTGTAAACAAGTAGGTACGCATTATATAACAACCTCTTGCGAATTCCTTACTCGTTCGCATTTTTTTGGTTCTCGTAATTTTTTACTTTTCTTAGGGATATATTCCCGTAGTGTGCACTCAATATTGCTTGTTGATGTCATTTTTAACACATCGTCCTTACCATTAATTTCTAAAATGTAGGATTTTGATTGATTATCATTAGTACTAATGAGATTACCGAATTCCAAATAATCATGATTGAGTCAGTGTGGTAGCCGTATTTGTCGCTATAAGATAGGGGTGTGGGTAATTCGTGAATTGATTTAATTACCTCTTCGATGGTGTCTTGACTTGAGCTTATATTTATAAAAGGAGTATGGAGAGTCCATTTTTTGTTCAATATTTCATTGAAATCGGTGTAGGTGGGTGGGTTCTTATTTATAATAGGGTTAAGTTTAAAACTTTTAAGACTTGTCCAGACCGCTGGCAATACATGAGTTATTTCTAATTGTTTCAGATTTTCAAGAGGACATGGAAAACGCTTTGGGATCATCAATGCATCCGCTTCCCATAGCTCGCAGTTGCAGGGCAGTTTAATTTTAACTGCACCTGGGGCAAGAAGGACATTTTTTGGTTATTCCTGGATTTGTGATTGGCAAACGATTGATGTTTGCAGTTTGGGATGAGCAAGAATAAAGATTGAGTCATCGACTTCAGAAATAAGCGTCGCAGTGGACTTATAACAACGGAGAGTACAGTGTTTTGCAATATCTTGGACTGTGCTACCTACATAAAGTTTTCTGGCGCAAGTTGGGCCCTGTGTCGTGTCGGCCGAATATCGCGGTAAGTAGCACAATTTATCATTATAGGGTTTGCAATGATGGAGCCCTACTCCACTAATAAGCCTTAAGTTATCTCCGTTTTTATTATTTTGAGTACCAGTTACGGCCAGGTAAACATTTTCGTGGTCTATAATACATGTTTCCTCCCCCCATTTAAACGGTGCAATAACCAGTTCGAATATTGTCCACACCACGAATTTTTTTGTAATTGGAATTTTGATATGAATTATTATTTTATCGTGTGACAAGGTGCAGTCGCACAGTGGTAACTGGTACATCTTCGAGATGTCTTTTAATGAAATTGATATTCTTAGCTAGCTTTTTCAAGTTCCTGATTTAGTTTTATTAGGTCACCATGAAGAATCTCTACACTAACTACAGCTGCAGGGATCAAATTATTCTTGCAATCACCAAGAATATCTTGTTTTTTAAATTCTCTCAGTAACTGCAAGGTTCTTATGTTGTTATTAAATTGAAAGCTTAATACTATATTACCAAGTTGAATTGCCTCGTCTTCCGACTTTGAGACAGTGGCTGAAAATTGTGACAAAAAGTTTTCTAAATTTTTTATTTTGCTTTCTGTTTGTTCAAAATTATAAGTATAGTCTTTATTTAATTTTTCTAATTTTCTTGAAGTATCCCCTAAAATTTTAAGTGACTTTTCCAACCCTGAATTAATTTTGTTAATGTTCTCCTGCAGCTCATTTTCGTTCATCACTAACGAATCCAATTTCTTTTGTGTTGCGATATTACAGCACCACGAAAAGAAACTGCCAATTGATTCGATGTTTCTTACGACTCTTGTTGGTACGTAGCTTAGCGAGATATTCTGCATAATTGACGTATTCCAGATTTTCGCGACCGCGTTAAATTCATTTTCAATAAGTGTGTTCAAATCATCAATCTGTTTTATGGCGGCATAATATTCACTTTTTATTACCCCGTTATTCCTGCAAAAGCTGCTTTTTACTTTAAGGACTGACCTTCCATCTATCCAATCCATTGTATAAGTGATTGGGATAGATGCTTCATAGGTTATAGTTTCAGGCAGCGGCTTCCAATATGCCTCCGCTGTAACCTCCACTTCCGCTCCTTGTATACGCCCGGTGACAAGAATTGTTACGGTAGCAAGAAGCTGATGATGTGGTGACATTCTGTAACAACAAAATGTGTGTGTGTGTGTTTTTATATGAAAAGATTTGTATGCACTGTTATTTGTTGAAAATAGGTGTTTACTATTTTTAGCACAAATTTTTAGTTTTACTATATAAATCTGTCGAAATTTTATCCTAACCTAACCTAACCTAACTTTTTATATTTTATCGTATACTGCTACATTACCGCGTAGTACGTCATTGGGATATAAAAAGAACTGCGTATGCATATTTCCCTATGCAGATAAATCCGACAACAAATTTAAACTATTTTTAGTAATCATTTATCTATTTTTGCCGGCCGGGCTTATTTTATATTTTTACATTTCTTACGCGCTAAAATAAAACTGCTTTTCCTTTTCAAACCGAGATACATAATATACACAGAGTCAAGTGGTACTTTTTATCCCGAGGTGCAATGCTTGCCGCCCGAGCCTAGCGAGAGCTGGCAAATACTGATTTTCATTTAATCAAATATTTCAGAAATGTTCATACTACCGGATCATGACATTTATATACAGGGTTTTTTAGGGTTTGGTATCCAATTCTACCAACAAAAAATATTTTTCTTAACTTTTTCGTTTTTATTTAATTATTTACTTTAGTTTATTTAGGTTGAACAAGTTATCTAACCACCTTTTACTTTCGATGTCTCTTTCTTGTTTTTTCCTGTAGTTCGTTTTGCATTATTCTGCCCAGGTCTCTGTTACCGGCTTGCCGTTTAATTTGACCGTCCGACGTTTCCTCGTCTTCCGGACTTTCGATCTTGCCAGCTGTCCATCCGTCATTGTAAGGCAATATTCTACTTATGTGAACTCTTTCGAATTTTGCATTCGCTCCTGTACCTTTTCTGACCATATAATCGACCTCGCTAATTTTTTCTTCTATCGTATATGGTCCAAAATATCTTAATAATAATTTCTCTGTTTTCCCCTTCTTTCTGATAGGGGTGAACACTTTGACTTTCTGTCCCCGTGTAAAACTTAATGGGCTGTGTTTCTCATCATATAGCCGTTTGTCTTTTTTCTGTCTCTCCAATATGTTTATTATTGCTTGGCTTCTTACTGCCAATGCCCTTTCTCTAATTTCTTTTACTGACGATTTGTAATCGTCCTTGCTTAGTTGTGCTTCAGTTGGTAATACCGACAGTCTGCCGTATACCAACTCAAATGGCGCGTACTTGCTCGCATCCTGTCTACTTGTATTGTACGCGAACTGACAGAATGGTACATATAATGCCCAGTCGTCTTGCCTGGTGTTAGTAAACTTAGACAACATGTCTACTAATGTCGCATTAAACCTTTCTGTCAGTCCGTTGCACGCAGGGTGGTAGCTTGTCGTGAAACGGCTACATGCCCCCATCATTTTCAGTAGCTCCTGGACTAGCTCTGACCTGAAGGACAGTCCGAGGTCACTCACCACTTCCTTTGGGGCTCCGTGTCTAAGTAGTATATTTTCCAGGAGAAATTTTGCCACCGATTCGGCCTTACCGTTCGGTAAGGCTTTGCATTCCACGTATCTTGTGGCATAGCAAGTGGCTACTACTATCGTATTGTTTCCCTCACTTCTCACGCTGAAGGATCCTAGTAAGTCTATTCCAACTTTCTGAAAGGGCAGTCCGATTTCTATGGCTTGTAGGTTGCCTGCCGGCTTGTCCTTAGTGCCGTTTCTAGCTTGACAATCCCTGCATCCCCTAACGAACTTAATAACATCTTTTTGTAACATTTCCCAATAGAATCTTTCTTTTATTTTGTACAACGTTTTTGTTATTCCTAGGTGGCCAGCCGTCGGATCTGAGTGTAGTTGAATCATGATCTCCCGTATTAATTTTTTAGGTATGACTAATAGTTCCTTGAGACCTTGTAGTGATAAATTTATTTTATATAGGACGTCGTCTTTTAATTTAAATTGCTTTAATCTTTTTGATTGCGCTATTGATAGCTCATTAGGGTTTTTTAGCGCTCCTTTTATTTCTCTAATTTTGTTGTCTTTTTCCTGTAACTCCTTTGTTTCTTGGGGTTTACCTAGCAACATAAGTGTTCCTAGGCTTTCCAGCGCCTTGGTTTTTAAGCTAAAAGTGGGTAGCTCGTCTACGTCTATTGTTCTTTGTGACTCCGTGAGTTTGTTCAAAGGGTATCTCGATAAGAAATCTGCATCTCTGTTGTCACAGCCTTTTCTGTGTTCTATGGTGTAGTCATACTCTGATAATTTCAAGCTCCATCTTATGAGTCTGCCTGAATTTTTGATATTTTTAAACCAACATAGTACTGAATGATCGCTTATTATGCGTATTTTTCGACCAAAAATATAGTGTCTGAGATATTCTATAAAGTATACCACTGCTAGGCCTTCAGTTTCTGAGATGGTATAGTTTTTTTCATTTTTGTTTGGATGTGGTACCCCCTTGTCATCTTCTTGCAACAAGACTGCTCCTATTCCTGTTTTACTTCCATCGACATGTAATATTGTGTCTTTCTCTGGGTTGAAGTGTTGTAGTACAGGGGCTGTGGTAAGTTTTTCTTTCAAAAAATCAAATGATTTTTGTTGGTCCTCCCCCCAATAAAATTTTGTGTCCTTCTTGGTTAGATCATTTAGCGGTCTTGCTATTTTTGAAAAGTCTTTTATAAATTTTCTATAGAAATTAGCCGCTCCTAAAAATGATTGAAGTTCTTTAATTTTTCTGGGTACTGGGAATCTAGATATAGATTCTGTCTTTTCTTTATCTGGGGAGATGCCATGCTTATTTACCACAAAGCCTAGCAGTTTTATCTCTTCTTTAAGATATACACATTTTTTTGGTGAAAGTGTTAGTCCGGCGGACCTTAGTCTTTCGAAAACTTCTTTCAGCGTTTCTAAGTGGGACGATATGTCCGGGCTGTGGATATATATATCATCTAGATAAATAAGGACTTTTCTCCATTTCATTTCTTCGAAAACTTTGTCAACTAGTGCTTGAAATGTATTCGGCGCTGTGCAGAGGCCAAATGGTAAAACTTCAAAGCGGTATTGCTTCATTCCATCTGCGACAAACGCCGTATAATCTTTGCTATTTTCGTCCATTTCTATTTGCCAATAACCACTTAGTAGGTCAATGGATGTGAAGTATTTGCTCCCTCCGAGGTAACTGGTTATGTCCTCGATATTCGGCATGGGCCAAGCACTTTTATTTGCTGTTTTTGAGTTAATTTTTCTAAAATCTACACAGAACCTCGTTTTTCCGACTTTTTTCCTTACCAAGACAATGGGACATTTCCTCGACTTGTTCGGCTATAATTTCCCTTTCCTGATGACTAACTCTGTATGGACGAGATCTTATTGGGATTGTATCCATAAGCTCGATTTTGTGTTTTACTAACTGTGTACGACCCATATATTTTGTGCTCTTTGCAAAAATATCATTGTATTGTGTTAATAATTCTATTAATTTTTGCCTTGCGTTTTTTTCCTGAATGTGTGTTAATTGTTACTTTTTCTTCCTCCTGGTCCGCTATTTCTATCGTCAGCAAATTATCTTTCCTTTGTTCCAGGTGCAAGAAACCCACACATGAGTCCTTGTCTAGTGGTGTCGGCATGCGGCTCTCCGATGTTACGTCCAACAATAATTTGCCGTTATTAAAATAAGGTAAGGATTTTAATAATATGTTTCGTTTTGTCAAATAGTCATTTTTTGGCTCAAAATTTGTCAGGTCTCTGTCTTCATTTTCCCTGCTATACCCTACTTCTAGCGCTAGGGCTGTTTTTTTCTGCGGCTCTAATAGATAAAAGTCTGCAAGACGTACCTTGATTTTATTCTTTGGTTGCATGCAACTGTCTTCTTCCGCCATTGGCCAAATATAATCCTCAACTTTATTTTCTTTTATTTCTGAGCTACTTTTCGTCTGACACATAAAGTCGCTTTTCCCCCTATTCTCTGGTGGAATCCAGCAGTTTTCGACCATCCAGTCTAGCATTGGTTCTTTTTCGTCGTCTATCAACACTCCTATTTGTTTTTCCATTTGTTGTACTTGATCTTTGTGTTTAGCTCGTGTTACTGGGTTTTTGGTTTTTTGGGTCAAATTGCAAGGTACTGTTGCGGTTTTTTGGGTCAAATTGCAAGGTACTGTTGCTGTTTTTTGGGCAATCGTTTGTTTCGATAATTCTAGGCTACTGTTATGAGCAGGAGGGGGGGGGGTATACTCCGATTTGGTCGGTTTCTTTGGCTTCGCTTCGTTTTTTCCCTCTTGGTGTATTTTAATAATTTTTTTGTTTTCCTCCCTCCAGTTTTCTTCTATGTTTTCTCTATTTTGGGCCTTCTTTGTACATATAACAATTTCTGCATTTGTGTCTGCAAAAATAAATTTTATCATGTCCAATACTATCGGCCACTGTAGTTTGTCTACTCCGCAACCTATCTTAGGCATTGCTAATTTCGTGATTTTTTCGGCAACCATATGATTTTTCATGCTAAGGAGGCATTTGAACAGGCTTTTATAGATAGGTTTATTCTTCGCCTTCTCTTTCGTTATTAAGTTGTAGATAAACCTTTTTTTATTTTCTAAGGGCACTACTCTCCCTATCTCTGGATTTAGTGACCTTAGCCATTCTATGTTGTTGAATCTTTTTTTGAACTCAACTGCGATACCTTTGGATATCTTAAAGGTTTTATCAACACAGTGGCACAAGCAATATTGTTCAGGCATAGAGAATAAATCTCGTTCTTTTACTGTGATTTTGCATTTTATTTTTGGTAGGCTGTGCGTGTTTGAACAGTGCCAAAAATCATCAAATTGATTTAATAATTTATTTTCGGCTATTATTGGGGTTTGATTCTTATTTTTGTTTTTATTTAGACATTTTTTTATGTCTCTAAGAACTTCTTGTTGGTATAGAAACCTAAAGTAAAAATCTGGCTGGACTGTGCCGATTGCTGTTTTTCGCACCAAGTGATTTTTGAACTTCAAATTTAAATTTTGTCCATCTTGGCACAACTTTATCGTTCCTTCTTGGAAATTAATTGTGGCCTGAACTCTGTATAAAAAGTCCATCCCTAAGATCAGTGGGTATGGGGATTTTTCTATCATTTCTGCCTCGCATTCGATTTTCATGTTTTTAATTTGAATATGTATGTCCACCTGCGGTAATGAGATTTTTGCTGGTTTTAGGTTTCAAGGCACCGTTTACTATATTTTGTCTCATGACGTTTTTTACACTTCCTGTATCTATTAATGCCTCTGAAAACATACCATTGATTTTTAATTTAATTATTATCGCTGGTGGGTGGCCTGCTGTGTTAGGGTAGGTTGTTTCCCCATGGTGAAGGGCGACCGGGGAAGTTAATTTTGTCGCCCTCGGCCATTTGGGCATGAGGTGGCGTAATGTCCCACATGATTGCAAGCAAAACATCTTGGGCGATTGTCTGCGCTCCGTGTGTTGGGTAGGTTATGTTGACTTTGTCTTCTAGGTCCCTGTTCCTGATTTGCGGGCCTTCTTACTCTTGTTTCCTGTGTTTCAACTCGTATCCTGGGACTGTTTTGTCCCGCCGTGTTCCTGTTTTGTCCCTGTAAGCTCCACTCTCCTCTTTGATTACTGTAAGATGTATTTGGGTATCCTCTTCCGCTCGGCCGTTGATCCCTATTGTACAGTTCATTCCTTGGTGCTGCTCTAAATGTAGGGTCCTGAGAGCCATTTCTTGGGCTATTTGGACTAACGTATTGCCGGTTGCCCCCGTCTTCCCTACCATTTTGGTAACGAGATGCCGTGTTTTGGTTGTACGACTGCTGTCTCGTATCCGGGTCTCTCCTGTTTACGTAACCTGTAAATCTTGCGTTGTATGGTGTTTGCGGGCCCCTTGCGTTCACATAGCGGTTTTCGAAACTTCCTGTATTGGCAACGAATGAGTTTCTTCCTCTTTCCCAGTTTCCGGTATATTGCCTTCTGTCTTCCTCGAAAAATCTTCCAGTCGGTAGGTCCTGTGGTGCCCTATCTATAGCTTTTGCTACGTCCTTTAATTCCTCGAAATCCCTTGGTGTCCTGTTGGGATTTGTGAAAAGAAAGTATTGTCGTGCGGCTTCCCTCGTGATGCCTTCTTCGAAATATTCCAAAAAAAATTCAAAGTCTAGCTGTCTATCGTATAAGCTATATAGGTAGAGTAGTTCGTGATAATATTCCAGGGTGCTTTCATTTCTTCTTTGTTTCCTACGTTCAAGGCTCTTTTTCGCCTCTCTCCTTCCCGTTGTTTTTCCCCATTCCTTTAAAAAATCTGCTTTTACATCCTCCCATATTTTATCTAAATTTTCTTCCCTCGTTGAGTAAAGGTCATACCATCTTAAGGCAGCTCCTTTTAAAAACGAGCTAAAATAAAATAATTTCAGCTCAGTTGTCCATGCGTTTGCCATTGCGCACCTTTCAAAATTACTAATGAATCTTGATGCCGACTGTCGATTTGGTACAAACGTATCGGGGCTAATAAATGCTGGTTCAGCCGGGATTGACGTTCCTGGGGCTGTCCTACAATTCCTGATCGTTGCGTCCAAATTTTCAGGTTGACGGCTGGTTCCCGTCATGCTAGAGTGATTGTTGCCTCGTGTGTTCCCGTAATCTCCCATTTGATCTACATATATTCGGGGTGGTTGTGTGGTTGTGTGCCGAAAAGTGCCTTCGTTGGCCCTTCCGCTGTGTTCCTGCCTCTGTACTCGTCTTTCCATCGGGGGTGGTGCTACTTCCCTGTATGTGAATCTAGGGGCAGTCCGCCGTTCTTGCTCTCTGTTATTTCGATTAAGGTGAACTTCTACGCTAGTGACTTCCGTGCTCCTGTGTCTTGGCAGTACTTCTCTTTGAGTATTCCTTGAGCCAACTGGCGCTTTTTGTCCTTCTCCGTGATTTTTCTTCCGTACTGTTTTACGCGAAGGCAGGTCATTTTCGTCTGCCGATAACTCCCTTTCCGATGATTCTCGTTCCGATATTTCGCTGTTTGAGGTTTCGCTCCCTGAGATATCGGGTCCTCCAGGAAGTTTTCCCTTCTGATCCCATGTTTCCAGGTATTCCTTCGATGTTCCTGCAAAAGTTACATGCCCTTTGCTTCTACTTTTCTGGTTCTCTACGTTCTCGTTCATTTTATTTTGCTCCTTAGTCTGAATGTTATCTTTTTCTTGCTGTCCTATATTTTCCGAGTCAACATTGACTAATGTTTCTTCTGTTTCTACTTTTTCTTCTTCCGTTTTATTCACTTCTTTGTTGTCCTCGATTTCCTGGATTTGCCCTTCCCTTCTTGGCGGATTCATTCCTTTGGGGTCCTTTTTCCGTCCTCTACGCTCAATCGCCGTGAGGTCAAGATGTTCAAAAATATCCGCCGCGCCCCCAGACCTTGTGTGTCGGGGGGTCGTATTAGGGGTGCTTGTCGAGGTCCTGATTTGGCCCACTTGTCCGTCTCCCAGTACGGGACTTCTTTCCACTTGGGAACGCCGTCCAAACACGTCATCTTCCGAACTTCCCTCTTGTCGCGGTTTTACAGTAATATTAAGCTTATTTCCCGCCATAATAATCTTTGGTTGTTATTTATAACTATTAATACTATTATTAAGCAAGGACGGGTTTTGTAATAAGTAAACAAGTCGGTTTTGGCGCGGATCAGTGCCTGCTTGCAGTTTTTCCTTAAACACCACTCGATTATTTTATGTGTGCAAGAAACTAGCCGCTAGGTTTAATAGGCTAAAAGAAAATAAACTATGGTGGCAATCTGACTTGTTTTAGAAATATTTAAAAAACTATTTATGACCGAAGCCCTTAAGGACAACAACAAAAAATTATTAATGCTTATACTTTCTCTGGATTTCCCTTTTCATAGCCCGTATTTTTATCTGACTAGTTTTATTTTATTCATCTAGTTTTGTAATAAGCCTCCCAATACCACATTAAAGAAATGACTTAAGTTTTACCTAGAATTCAAAAACCCTTTATAACAAAAAAAAATCTATCTGATTATTAGGTTTTACCGGGGTACTTTTTTTTCCAAAAGAATTTCTAGTTAATAATTTAATTTCACCAACTTTGGTTTCTAAAATATCTCAAAAATTTATTCTCTTGGGTTTACGGATTTTATTTGACAATAATGGGCACCAGGTGTAGATTTTTATCGAATTTCCCTATTATTTCATCGTCATAGTAATTTTATCTTAAATTTGTGACGGCACTGATGCGGGTCAAATACCTAAGGAAAATACCAACTTTGCAAAAAATATAATGGCCGTCGCCTCGTATTTCTATTTATTCTACCAATGTTTTAATTTATCGTCAATGAGTGCATTTTTTATTAAAAAATAATTTACCTAAAAAAAAATTACTATTTTTTGTAAAAGTTATCAAAACAAAAAGAAAAAGGTTCTTCCTAGTGTCCTTCAGGATTAATTGTTATTTATTTGTTCTTCTTTCAGGGCTCGAGACTTCGCCGAGGAGGCACATAGAAGTGATCGAACGTGTGGTTAGTGGGTCCATTTATACGGTATAAACTATTTTCTTAGACTACAAGCTATTTATATCACTTTTAGCCTGTCAATATAATCAATCAAAATAGCCTACATCTGTTTATTCTTTTTCACGCAATATAAAAAATTTGGGCAAGGGGGGTTAAATATGTAAAATATGATAACAATCGGATCCATACCTAAATAAAATCAAACAATACCCTAGGAATGGTCATTAGTATTATATTTACCAAAAATCACCAAATACAGGGGGTGGGTCAACGTGGGGTAAGCTCCTACAAGCAAATACCAATTTTTTTTCCTCTGGGGTAAACTACCAAGTTTTTCTTGACTAGGTTAAGCTACCATTTTTTTCTGGGGTAAATCGACGCCTTTAAACAAACATAACAAACAAGCCCATTTTTTGTTTGTGCATTATTATTAAATTCTTTATATTACCAATTCTTTTTCAAAAAATTATCTAATTGAAGGTCTACCAATTTTAATACAAAAACCATATAGTGCCTTCCAAATTTTAAGTGCTACCAAATAAATGTGTACATTAAAATAAACATTTGAGGTTATTCCGGTGCATTTTGGTAAACAAAAATAGGTAATGACCCTTCGCTAGGATGACAAAAATAACAATAATAAATAAATAAATATGCCTATTGTGAACCAAAACCAAGCATTTCTTATACTGCACAAACTATCCTTCTTTCTCTCGACTCACGAACGCCTAGCCCTGAATAATCGCCCTCAAGGTTTGCGCCTCCACCATGTCACGCTTAACGGCCTTCGAAGCCTTCAGGGCGCTAATTCTCCGTCGCCTTCCAAGACCGTACAAGCTTGTTTTTTTCCCCCTGACCACTTTTAACTCCCGGATTGTGTCAACAGGGTTGGCACAAGCCGCGACGGTTTCCGGGTCCTTCGGGATCGTTCCCTTAAGAACGAAAGATCCAGGGACTACAAACGCTGTCCAGAGAAAACAGGATATTGGTTGTACAAATTATAATGCTTGCTTTGGGAATAAATACAATAATAATAAGGGTTATTACTCACATTATGGTTGTACCGGCACTGCACTTTTTGGAACTTCTATTCACGCCCCTTGACTCCGCTATTGTTTCGGAACACTTCTCGCCCTCTCGATTTTTCTGCCCTCGGCCACTTGACGTGGTTCCCTTCTGGCCTCCAAAAACTGAATGCCACGACCCCCCAAAAACTCACCTTCTCCGTTCCGCTTCCACGTCCGTCCTTTTGCGTGACAGCTCACTTCCACGTCTCGCAAAAGTCCAGTATGTCAACGTTCTATTGGTCAATTCACGCAAACCCCGAAATGTTTTCGATATCTGCAGGGTCAGCGTAACCTAGTTTTTCGCCTAGGAACCCAGAGCAACGAACTCATTACGATATTTGCGTAATTGTTTAGAATAACTGCGTCACCCAAAAATTCCACATGCAATATATAACTTTGAAGGAATATTAAATGCCTTTTTGGGATAATCGTCACACTATAAACCTTGGTTTAAAAAAAAATCGAATAAATCATGGAAAAAACATGGATATTTTTTGACTTTTTTAAATAACTTCAATTAACGGACGCCGCTGTAGAGTTGATAAATAGTTGACCCCAATCGAGTTGTACCTTTTTCAAAAGGAAATTTCATTGTCTACAGTAAAGTGTATTACACATTTCTCTCTTAGAAGCGTATTTTTTGAGAAAATTTGAGAAAACCTAAATATGTTAGATTTTGGGGGGTCTGGGGGGGTTTTGGAAGAGGTGGTTAGTTTAAGGAGGTGTTTGACCTCTAAGTTCTCTTACCTTTTTGTACGTCACTAAATTTACACATAAAAATAAAAATAAATAAAAAACGTGCCGTTTAAAGCACTACATTTAAAAAAAATTATTATTTTCTAACTTACTTAATTTAAGTTAAAAGTTACTTCCACTCCAATACAATATTTAAAAAAACATTTAAAGAATGGATTTTGTAGCTGATAAAATTCTCTACAAGATATGTTCTTAGGACTTTTACCCTAGAACAAAGTATTTCGGAGCTTATGCCGTCTAAAGTAGAAAAAGTCTGAAAATTTGCCCAAGCACGTGATTTTAGTCATTTTTGGAAATTCCCTAGCTCCGTTACTAGTGCACGCAGAACAACCATTGTACCACTCAATTGTAGATAATTATATCTTCTAAAAAATTTCATATAACTCTTTTTGCAATTTAGTGAACTGTAACGAAGTTACACGCAAAAAAATACAAAAAGTGCCAATTTTTGATGGTTTTTTGAAGATGGCGGAGGAAGCACAGGGGTGGGGGTGACGAAAACTCAGATTTTTAACTACCCTTTCGACCTTAATAACATATCCAAAATTCAGAACTGCCGGACCTCTTGTAGGGTAAAACTCTTCTATTCATTGTACTACTATAGCAATAACCAATATTGCTGCGCTTGCACTAATTTCGTCTATAAAAGCCGATGCTGAATAATAGACCGGCATCACTCTAGCAAGTGATCAACCCAGTATACCACTGAAATACGTGGTCCCTACTAAACACACCCAGTACACCACTGAAATACGTGGTCCCTACGAACCCAGTACACCACTGAAATAATGTGGTCCCTACTTAACATACCTAAGTAAAACCTCACCATGGTGGTTACGCTTTATGGCCCATAAAGCCAACTCTCTACGGCCTATAAGGTCTATTTCTTATGGCCCCTAGGTCAACTCTCTCCAGCCAGCATCCCTCTTTTTACATTATTTAATTATTTATAGCAATAACCTCTATTCCTGTTAATCTGTTATCTTATATAAAATACATGTATAAATGTGGATTATTTATACTTAATTTTCATATTCCCCTAAATCCCTCACTCACAAGGGCACTAAATAACAAACCTTGTGACATATATAGTAGAGATACCACTTGTCACAAATATAGTCGTGACAATATTAGCTTACACGGACACTATAATTAAAGTACCTAGTGTGAGCGGAGGTGCCCATACATTAGCAGAGTATTTTTTTTAGTCCTTGCCATATATTCATCTTGTAAGCCTATTATGACATCAATAACGTGCTTGTATATTTTATTTGTTATTTTCTTCCCCGTGACATCCAGTGTATATTTTTCTTATTTGCATACATATATCTGTAACATATTTGCACACATTTGTGACATCCCTAACGTCTTTGTATATTTTATTTGTTATTTGTTTCCTCGTGACATCCAGTGTATATTTCTTATTTTTATGGAGGTACTTGTTACATCCGTTATTTTTATGAAACGTTGGCAACATTGCTGGATGTCACAAGTTAACACAAATATTTAGGGATGTTACAACGTCAAAATTTTTTGTATATACAATGGACGCCACAAAGATATGAAAAATTTTATTTCTAAGTTTGTGAGGTTATACAAATATTTTTATGAAATTAAAAATAAAATACTTTTTATTACATTTCATTTTTTTATTTTTGGATAACACCAGGTTTTAAAGTGGATGTCACAAAAACCGACTTTTTGCTGGATGTCACAAGATACAACGGTCGAGTATATATATATATATATATATATATATATATATATATATATATATATATATACAACATTTTTAACATTTAAGTAGTGTAATGAAAAAAACTTACACTAACGCTGTTACCGGTATCATATTTCTATATGAATTTTTTTGAACCCATTTAAAATTATTATAAAATAATTCTTTTTAATATGTTTTGGTTTATTGAAAATCCAATCTTCTAGTATAGCCTTTTTAACTGAATTTGCCGTCAACTTTTAGATGGCTCTTTATTTTTACTATTTGTTAAATCGGCCGGGAATGCAGTCTTGCCCGAGGTCTTTCCTTTCCTGAGCTGATTACTAAGAATTCCTTGTGTTTTGTATTATTTCTGCTCTTCCTGGCACTAAAATTAGCCAAGAGAGTAAGAAGGAGATGCCAGCAGAGTGAGCGAAAACAAGATATATATATACAGGGTGTCCCAAAACTCTGACTCCACTCAAATATCTTCTGAGCTATTGAAGATAACTAAACCATATTTGTCGGTAATCGATAACATCAAGAGATCTATTTTATGAAGGGGCGGTTGTGCTGCCCCTGTATTAGGGGGCGGCATTGGGGCGATCAACTTTAAATTTTTAATTATAAGTCCTTGTCGATTGATACCTCGTTTTGAAGGTATTTTAAAATGAAATATTTTGATATAGCCGTTAATTGTCTATACAATCAAATATGTCAAAATTATGGACTTTCAAAACTATTTTTTTTAGTTTTTGTCAAAATTCACAGGTTTTTTTTAAAACAAAAACCCTATTGAGAGATATCTTGTTTGAGAGGTCTTTGAAAAACCATGTACGCCCTTGCCTATGACAAAAAAACGTGTCAAAATCTATCGACTGTCAAACTTATTCTTTTATCATTTTTAAAATTTTTTTAACCATAGCTATACCCGCCATCTCCCATACGTGGGAATTTTTGACACATATTTTTTTATTGGTATTGCCATGTAGTGTAAGGTTTTGGTTGATTGCCTCTGATCAATTACAGCATACCCGGGAAAAACATGGAAAAGCTTGGAAATATTGATAAAATTACTTATACAGTCTTTGTCTATGAAAGGTCAGTACAACAGCCTAGAATATATTTCTAAGGTCAAAATAAGACAATTAAAAGCCATTTACTTTAGTCCGACATTGCTCCGTTTTCGAAATACAGGGTGTTTTTTAGAAAATAAAAATCGAATAAATAGCTAAAATATAAATATAACTTTTATGTATTTTTTAATCTTTTTTTTTAATATGAGCATAAAATAAATCTCTCGATGTCATCGATCACTACCAAATATGGTTCAGATATCTTCAATAGTTCAGCAGATATTTGGGTATACCCGGATTTTTGGGACACCCTGTACATATTTTTACAAATTTAAAAACATGCCAGTGGTGATTAATTTTGATCGGATAATTTTGTCTACAAATCAAAAAAAGAACCAAGTCTCTAGCTCAAACCGTTAAGGAGTTGCCAAAATCACGTGACCACCTGTCAATTTAACAGAAAAGTATCAAATATGTTTTTTGTAAGATTTCTGAGGCTGAGTTTAAATATGTAACTGCGGATTCGCTTATCTGTTCATAAATTGTTTTTTCCCTTAATGGACCCATGCCATTGTCGTACTTCAATGGAACGAAAACATCGAATTATGTATGCCGTATATTTTTTGTTTTTTTCAGGAAAACTATTAACTTTACGACAAAAAGTGTACCATCCTTTTTTGATTCAAACTCCTTTTCGCTATCTTTAAACCAAGATGGCGGGTTGTTTATGCAGGATTTTCGCAGGTATCTCCATTTTTTTTGGGACATGATCTTATGACGAATCGATTAAAATATATTAGTATCGGTTTGCAATTCAAGCCCAAAATCCTACTGGGCTCTTATACTATTGGTTTAAAGTGCGAATTATCGTCCTAAATTAGATTTTATTTTATAAAAAACATTTTCAATGGAAAACGGATTCTCCAAAGCCGATAGCTCCAACTTGCCAATGCTGAATTCCTTTATGGTGGCAGGCTTCTTTGCCAACAACAGTGATTTTTGTTCTGCGGAATTTAGAAACGTTAAAATGTTGATGTATATGTATTCGATGAGTTGTTTTGTATATAACTGAAAGTTTTTTTACGATATTCTTCGCCTACTTTTACTCATTTAGATTTTAAGATTAGGTTATATGTTTTGCTTTTTTGTTTAATATGCCACTTACAATAGATTCAATTAAAAACCCAATCACTATTATTTTAAGCATTGAAACAATCAAAAATTGCTTTTTTAAAATAAAATTTTCTAAATACATTTTGTTTCAAAGAGTTCTTATGACCGTTCATAACAAATTTCAAAACGCCGAAATTATTTTGACGTGAGCTTTCATATTTCTGGGCAAAACTCCTGGTTTCATTCTTATTTTAGTTACTGAACTCATTAAATGGTACTCCATATAATTTTCCATATCATTGAGCAACTGTAATAATAAATTAATTCACAGAAAAAAAAAACAAAAATAAAAATCATGTAATAAACCGAGGGGGGGACAGGTAGGGCAAAAAGTATACAACAACCAGCAATACTTAAATTACTGCATAGGATATACTGCATAGTCCTGCGTAGGTACTGCCTAGTCCTGCCTATGCACGGCCTAGTCTTGCATATGCACTGCTCAGTCCTACATTTAGCCTGAATGTGTACTGCCTAATCCTGCATTTAGAGGTACTCCCTAGTCCTGCCTAATAACTGCCTAGCACCGCCTAAAAATTTGTACTCCTTTCTGCCTATTATAATTGTTCTCCTCTTGTAATAAACATAACCTCAAAAATGTCATCGTCATTTACGAAATAGTTATATATATTATTGACAAAGTGAGAAAAATTAATAGAAGCAATTTAGTTTATACTCATATCAAAGTGATCTTCACAAATGTATTGGATCTCTTCGAGATACACTTGAATGCCGTGTATCTGACCGCAAGTTTACTGCACTGTGACGTCATTGAAACGCCATGCTAGAAATGAGCGTTTTAGAAAAAAACTTGATTTTAAATGTAGTCATGAAAAAATATGTATATAAATGATTGTTCGAGATTTTGATTTTCGATATAATGAGTTCAAGATTTTAAATTTCGTAATAAACATAACCTCGAAAATTTCATCGTCATTTACGAAATGGTTATATATATTATAGACAAAGTGAGAAAAATTAATAGAAGCAATTTAGTGATACTCACATCAAAGTGATCCTCACAAATGTATTGGGTCTCTTTGAGCAAGTTCTAGCCACTTTTTTCGTTCTTTTACTGCTGTAGGCACATGAATAAATAGTTTTTCCGGTTTTTTTATGCTAGTATTTGGACACCGAGGCACTACACACCAATTATAGGACATTTTTTTAACATAAAAAATAGTAAAAACACAGACCAAAAACAAATAAACACTTGAATGCCGTGTATCTATCCGCAAGTTTAATGCGCTGTGACGTCATTGCAACGCCATACTAGAAATGAGCGTTTTAGCGGCAAATTCAAATCGGAAATTAGAAAACTTGATTTTAAATGTAGTCATGAAAAAATATACTATTTTAATAATTTTGCGTAGCAAATTAGGGATCTATGTATCATTCTAAACTCTTTTCTAAAATTTGTCAAATACCCTATTAGTGGGTACAAAAGCAATGGCAATTAGCACTTTAATTTCTAACTGAAATTTCATGTCGCTATCATATAATTTTTTTAAGCCAGAAAAGCAAACTTTTTTGTATATACTTTGTTTAAAATGAAGGTTACACCCTTTATTAGTTGCCAGTGGGAACAGAAGTTTTGAGGCTGATATGGCAGCTGTTTCAAAATCCGACATTATAGTTGTTACTTTTGGCCAACTTAATAATTTTCTTACTACCTCAAATGTAGTTATGTAGCTTTTGTCACTTTTATTTGGTAAAAATGCGTATACCAATGGATAATATTCCTCGTTTACCTTTGCGTGAATGGTCTACATTTGATAAAAAAATATTACATTGAAAGGTACCATCAAGGTACCATTCACTACTCTCATTTAAAATTGATATATTATTGTTGATACTAAAGATAAGTAATCTGTTTTTATTTTTGGAATCAAATAAAAGAAAATTCTCACCCTTTCTTGTTTTTGTTAATACTTAGAAGATTACTAAATCTTCTACCGTGCTTGGAACACTAATTCCTTGATTTTTTTGTTGTCTTGCACGTCGCACGGATTCGCTTAAGCCACTGACAGTAGGTAGAGATGCACAAACAACCTCACCAGCTTCAGAACATTGCCTTGAGATGATGGCTCTTGAAGCATCACGGGATGTAGTTGCGTCCGATTTAATTGCATTCATAACTTTGTTGGCTTCAAATTTTTGAGGATTACCTTCATGGTTGTGATCATTTTTTAAATCGTACTCTGTATTTTGGTTAATTATCCTGGCTTTGCATCCACTTGTATAGTTAGTGCACCTTCAATATATTGTGTGGCCACTACTTTTCTCTTGGTTGAAAAGAAACCGTTCAAATAGATTTGCTTTTTGCCTTTTTGATTTAAAATAAATTGAAGATCTTTTTTGTCCATGACGTTGCACAGTGGGGCAGAAGCACAAAAAGATGCGATAAAGTCCCACAGTGCAATGGATGTATTCCTTTGTAGTCAGGAATGTTTAAAATGAAATACTTAGTGATCCAAAAGAAAAAAAAATTGACCCAGAGCTGTTAGTCGAGGTATAAGGGGTCGAATAAGCTTCAAAATATTTCCTAAAATACTATGTACGACGGCAATATTTACAAAATATTATATTATGTTGTCGACCCTACAGAAACGGAAAGGTCAAGTTTGCCCCTCCCCAATAACTAATCGTCCCCCTGAAAAATGAAAACACCTAAACCTACCCAAAAAAAAATTGACAGAACCGACATGAAATTTTTACACACTCTTCTTCTTTCTGACTTTCGCCATTTTTAAAACGACTTGACAGAAGCTTTCAGTGGCATATAAAGGGGGGGGGGCCTGGGGGCCCGGGCACCCCCCAAAGCTAAGATTTTTCTAGATATTTTCCACATATTTCATGAATACAAACATAAAACAGCATAAAATACGGCCTCATGGGGTCTTGCCCCCACACCAAAACTGTCTCAGGCCCACCCCGAGACATTTTTCTATATACGCCACTAGAAGCTTTCTTTGTTTATAAATAATCATATTTACATATTATACTAAACAGAACAAAAAATAATTTAACTATATTAATAAATTAAATAATAAGTTAAAAAAAAGATCGGTCTGAAAGTGTAAAATTAACTTATAAACCTCGGTATAAAAGAGTATTTTTATCCTTTAACAAATTGTGCTAAAAACTTTTTGTTTAAAAAAGCAATTCCAAACTAATAAAAACCTTTCATTTTGAAATTTGTATTGGAAAACTTGGCTTTATTTTTATCTCAATTCTTTTTACGGAATGCCATTTTCGCGTACTTGGCTTTTTTTACAAGAAATGTTTTTGTTATGATATTATTATTTTCTACGTTTCGATTTTTCGAGATTTTGATTTTCGACATTTTGATTGCTCGAGATTTTGATTTTCGATATAATGAGTTCAAGATTTTAAATTTTACATTGTGAACGTCATCCTTCATCCGCTCCATGCAAGAATTAAGTATATAATCAAAATTTATAAAGCTGGAGAACAAACAAAGATACGAAAAATGACCACGAAATCGAAAAAAAAAAACAATACAAACACAATTCAATGAACGGATGGGTCCCAAAGTTGATTGTATTAAGCAAGGAATGGGAACAACAAATCGGCTAACATCAGAAATAACTGGTGCGGACCAAGAATGGATACACAGATTCTCTATCATTCTGACAACCCTAAATTCCGGGTAGCCGAACAAAGATCGAAAGACAAAAGATCGAAAGACAAAAGATTGAATACAAAAGATCGAAAACGCAAAAGATTGAAAATACAAAAGAACGAAAAACAAAAAATCGAAAGACGAAAGACGAAAGACGATAGATCGAAAATACAAAAGATCGAAAAACATAAGATCGAAAAACAAAAGATCGAAAATACAAAAGATTGAAAGTACAATAGATCGAAAGACAAAAGATCAAAGGGCAGTAGATCGAAAATCAAAATATCAGACATAAACAGTTTAGGCAAGGTCAGGTAAGGTAAAATTACCTAACCATTAAATAAACCAATGGGTTGCCATACTTAACACAAATCATACAGTTCGATAAAAGGGCTTTTTCAATCATATTTAAAAAAAAAACTTTCCTGATTTCTTTTCCGGGATCCTAGAGGGTGTGTAACCGAACGGGACTGAACCGACCCGAATCGAGAACTGAACCGGTTTGGTTCGGTTCGGTTTTATACCCTGTAGGATCGGGAAAGTTTTTTTTTGAAAAAATATGTTAGAAAGACAAACCCATAGTCGAACCGGTTCGGCTCGGTTCGGTTTAGTTACACACCTTCTAGGATCCCGGAAATGAAATCAGGAAAGTTTTTTTTTTTTAACTATGTAATAGCGATATTTTGAAACGCGCTTTTTTGATAAGCGCTATTTTGATCTTTTGTTTTTCGATCTTTTGTATTTTTAATCTTTTGCATTTTCAATCTTTTGTTTTTCGACCTTTTGTAGTTTCGATCTTTTGTTTTTCGATCTTTTGTCTTTTCGACGTTTTGTATTTTGACTTTTGTCTTTTCGATCTTTTGTATCCGATCTTTTGTCTTTCGCTCTTTGTTCCGCCACCCCTAAATTCCAATAAGTCCATCGATCCCGAGAAGTTTGGAACATACTGCTTCCAGACTGCCGAGCTTTTTGTTTCTTTATATGGGTGGTATTACATGCCTAATACGGTCCATAAGATTTTGATTCATGGGAAAAACATAATTTCGGCTGCCATGTTGCCAATTGGATTTTTAACCGAAGAGGCACAGGAGGCGAGAAATAAGGACATTAGAAAATTTAAATTGGATTATGTTCGAAAATGCTCTAGAAAATCTACGAATGAAGATGTTTGTTGTGTGCTACCTCAGATCCATATATATATATGGACTCAGGACAGAGCCAAGTCTGTAATCACTGGAATTACCAGAAGATGTTAAATTATTATTATCAGAAGAATAAAGGTTCATTTCTTTTATAAATATATTATTTATTTGCGTTAGGTTCTAGAATATGTTTTTGTTTGTTTAAAATAAAATAGATTACCCTTTTTTATTTTTCCTTCTATTGTTGAATTTGTTATTCTTGTTAATTTAATTTTTCAACTGTTGTTTGAGCGTAAATTTGGAACATATTTTTATTTAGGTTCTGTTCAATCAAAGATATTGCTTCTATCCTATATGGGCTATTGATTATTTCTCATTTTGATTGAGAACAATAATTTCTATTCCTCATTTCCTAGCCTACAATTCCAATTGACAGCTTCTCTTAATGACAAATCTGATATTTTCTCAAAATTCATTGAATGTCCTGGGTTATCTTTCAAGTTTTTTTGCAAAAAGTGGAACAATTTAATCTGCCTGAAATTCGTTTTAGACAAAGGATTTTGTTTTACTGAATTATTTTACTCAGTTAGGTACTTCCTTGGAAAGAAGTGTGATTAACAAAAATGTCGAGTTTCAGCATATCGTACCATGAACTTAGCGAAATTATTATTAATGATAAACGTAATATAGATTCTTGTTGCGAAGTTGTGGAATGAGTAAATCCTGATATAAGTACTGAACTTTTAGAATTATTTAGAAGAGAAGTTCAATAGCATTTTTTGGCCAAGTTTATGGAAAAATGGACGGCATCTAATGGAACAAGGGATAGATTTTTGAATAACTATGAAAACTGGTCCTGGGTTATCTTTTAAGTTTTTTTGCAAAACAGTGGATCAATTTGATCTGCCTGAAATTCCTTTTAGTTCGGGGCCTAAGAGGGAAATTTAGGGGCTTGTCTGCATTTTCGCGTAATGGGCCCGATTCTTTGCAAAACGCCAGTAAAACTGACGCGTCAATTATGCGGCAACGCCGCTTCGCCGCCAGTCACCACCAGCCATAACATTTAAAGCCTTATGCTTCATGCGTCGTTTAGCCTTGGTCACGTGTTTTCTGCCGGGTAAAGGCGAATATTCCTGCTTTTCTCTCTTATTTAATCTTTTAACTAACTTTAAGAAAGTGAAAAATAATTCTCATAAGGGAAATTTACATCAAAGAAATAATTTACATAAAAAGCGTTGTGGTGCGACTATGCGAAGCTAAAAGTGATTTCACAACTACATAACTTTTTCTTAGATTTGTGGATGTAGATCAGAATATGGGACACATATTTTAATTATATATGGCGGCTGTGCTAAGTAAAAATGTGTCAAAAATTCGATTTGTGTTGTCCCACGACAACTTGAAAACTACTAATCCATTTTCACAATTATTACGTCTGTTGGTTAAATGTGGATCGTTTATAATCATTCCAAGATACTACATAATGACTACGCCTGTTTATAGTTAAAGTTTAAACCTATTTTGATGCGTACCTTAAATGAGCTGGCAGAGAGAGAAAAGGAACGTTTTCCTATGGCTAGTACTGTTCTAAAAACGTCAATTTACATCGACGATATCTTGGAAACTAGCCCTTCGCTTTCTGAAGCCATTTCCCTACAGATGGAACTCAATGATTTGTTAAAGTCGGGAGGATGAACTTAAAAAATGGGCAAGCAATTGTCCTGAGTTATTGGCAACATTGCCAGAATCCGATCGTCAAATGCCTCTCTCTTTTGACAAGGATGAACCACACTTTATCAAAGTTTTAGGCCTTCAACAAACCCCCAACTAAACGTTCTATTTTATCTATCATAGGAACAATCTTCGATCCCTTAGGTTTTCTTTGTCCCTTGTTGCTACAAGCAAAATTCATTTTGCAACAGTTGTGGATATCGAAAATAGGCTGGGACGAAGAACCAGATTCTTCTATCATCGACTCTTGGAACAAACTTCGTTCTGAATTCCCGCTTCTTTCCAATTTTCAATTACCCCGACAAATCAAACTGTCAAAAACCAATACCTGTCAAATCATCGGCTTCTGTGACGCTTCAATTCGAGGTTACGCAGGCGTCGTATATTTTCGTGTAGAAGAGAAAAACAATATATCTGTTTCTCTCATATCTGCAAAATCTAGAGTCGCGCCTATAAAGTCACAAACTTTGGCTAGGCTAGAACTCCTAGGCGCATTTCTTTTAAGCGAATTAATTGACTTCGTTTTATCTAGCTATGAAGGAAAAATAACTTTTACAAATATCGTTACTTTCTGCGATTCGCAAGTCGTATTGCACTGGCTTTCATCCCCTCCTAATCGCTGGCAAACCTTTATTGGAAATCGAGTCAGTAGAATTCAAGAAATCATTCCCTCATACTCATGGCGCTACATTCCTTCTGCTTTAAATGCGGCCGAGATTGCGTCACGAGGGGCCACCCCCTCACAGCTCATATCACATGACATGTGGTGGAACGCACCGTCGTTTTTGTGGTCTCCCGAAAACGAATGGCCCGATTTTCATAAATCAAAAATGCCGATTGATTTCGGAGATATTAATCTGGAGGAAAAGCCAAAGGTCTGTTGCAATGCGATAATTGATGTCAACTTCTTAGATCAGCTTCTTATCAAATATTCACCTATATCAAAAATTCAACGTATCATTTGTTATGTCCTTCGAATTGTTAACCTTTTTCAAAACCATTCCTATCAAAAACCCACTAATCCACCGGACCAAAAAATTATTTTTGAAAATATTGTTTTTCCTACCACCGGTGAGATGCAAAGTGCGTTATACCTTCTTATCAAACGCGTTCAAGGTTCTTGTTTTTTTGAGCTTTTTTCCGCGTTATCTAAAGATAAACCAATACCGAAACCTTTTCGAAAACTTTCACCTTTTCTTGATGAAAATAATATCATTAGAGTCGGTGGCAGATTACAAAAATCTGACCTTTTGTCTTATTCTGCAAAACACCCCGTCTTACTTTCGAGTAACCATCGTTTAACTACTCTTCTTATCGAGTCCACTCATCGACAATACCTTCATCCTGGGTTTAAAACATTACATAATCTGCTTTTACAGCAATTTTGGATATTATCTGCCAGACGGGCAATTCAAAGAACCATATCCAAATGCTTGCAATGTTTTAGAATCAACCCTAAACCCATCAGAATCAACCCTAAACCCATAATGAGTTCACTTCCCGCTCATCGAATCAATCAACATAACCTTTTTCGAGTGTAGTTATCGACTTTTGTGGACCTTTCTTTGTGATTCCTCATCGTTACCGTGGTTGTAAAGCTTTCAAATCGTATATCTGTGTGTTTGTCTGTACGGCCACACATTACGTGCATTTGGAATTAACCATGGAACTGTCCACCGAAGGGTTTGTAGGTGCATTCCATCGATTCATTTCCAGACGTGGAAGCGTGACGCAATGCTGGTCAGATCAGGGCAGTAATTTTATAGGGTTTCGTAACCAATTACTTGATTACGCAAGAAGTGCGTCCACCAGACTTTCTATTCGTTGGCATCTGGGACCTCCTCTCAGTCCACATTTCAATGGCCTGGCAGAAGCTGGCGTCAAAAGTTTTAAAACTCACTTTGTTCGAGTAGTCGGCGACCAGAAGTTGTCCATCATGGAAATGTCCACCCTTACATGTCGCATAGAAGCCGTACTTAATAGTCGCCCTTTATCTCCTGCCTCTTCAGACCCGCACGATCTTCAACCTCTTACCCCTGGGCATTTTTTGACCCTTGAACCCCTTAATTCAGAAATTCCGGAGTCAGATTTGTCCGAGGTTCCCCTAAATCGGCTCTCGAGATGGCAACTAATCCAAAAACTACATAATGATTTTTGGAAAAGGTATTCTGTAGAGTATTTGCATACGCTACAACAGCGTCACAAGTGGGCTGATTCATCCCCAAATATCAAATTAAATGATTTGGTTATCATAACGAGTGATCACATCCAATCACCTTTGAAATGGCCAGTCGGTCGGGTTCTCGAATTGCATCCCGGCGGAGACGGTCAAGTGCGTGTAGCGACGGTACAAACGGCTACCGGTGTTTACAAGCGGCCAGTTGTAAAACTGTGCCTCTTGCCGAATTAAAAGTAATTTTAATTTTTTCTACCTAAGTCAATTATTACAATAGGTAATTCTCTATTATTTTTTTTTTAATTTTGTTTGTTTGTTTTGACTTTTTCGGGTTTTCGTTATCTCTAAATAAACTTACGCTACTTATCTGTTTTTTATTCATTTATATTTATCGGTCGATCATTTTTCTTATATCTATATCTGTCCGGCTGATATTCTAAAATTGTGTGTTTTGGAGAGCAGTTATGTTAGCTCCCGCTAAATTTCGCGGTTGTTTGTAAATTTTAAAACCACACAATTGGATGACAGACAGAGTACATTTTTCGCGCATTGGACATGCGCACCAAGAATCAGTGAGATCCTTTTCTACCGCCTCGAGAAAATGGCGTGTTAATTTCTTTCTCCAACTATTACATATTTCTACACTTGAAAGTGCTCGATTTTGATGTACTGAAGTATAGAAATAGAAACTTCAGCCCTTCAGCTACGTGGTGCCATCATTAGATCCAGACAGGGGCCCCTTGGAACGTGGAGAAATTGGCTGCAAACTGGTGAGTGCTTTGTTTCTGATTTCCGTTGTGTGGTACCAACAATTAACCTATGGACCTTAATTATTTCGTGATTTCATATCAATATATTTATGTTTGTTCGCGCTTTCATTAATTAAAATATATACAGTTCACTGCAGTTATCGTTTTTCTAACTGCGGTCAAACTTATTAACGATATTGTTATTGTTTTTATTTTTTTAAGCGAAAACCGTGCATCGTATTAAAGAAAAAATCAAGTGACCAACTTTGATTAGAAATGATTGGGGATTTAAAAATAATTTTTATTTTAGGAAAAATCAGTGGCGTGCCATCAATGTCTGCCAAAATATGCAGGTCAAATTACGTACGAACGCCAGTGATGGCAATTAAAAAAAAGTGATACATTAAAAAATGCCTCTTAATTCATAGCACATGTATGACATATTTCATTAAAATATCTGAAGTGGTCTTGTAGATATTAATAATAAATGATTTATTTTTGAAAACTTTACCACCCTGTATCTCAAAAGGTAAAATGTCTAGGACATATGTTCATATAAAGTTTTTTTCTTAAAATGGGCCCAAAAATCACCCTCATAAATATTGACATTCAATTAGGAAACACCCTGTATATTAAAATATCTTTCACATCTTTTCGATTGATTTTATTGATATTTTTTTACAGGTTTTTTTGAAAATACGACTAAGATAAAAGAAACAACTTAAAATCCTACTTAAAACTAAGATATCTTTATAAGTTTTCTTCAAGTTTTTAAAAACCCAGTTGAAAAGCTTAAAAGAACTTAATGATTTCAACAAAATATGTTTTACCTACTATGAAAAAAACTCATACGACAAGTTGCCCTGCGGTGAAAAGCACTTAATCAGAATATTTTCGCACGTCTCTCTCACTCTCTCTCTCTCTTGCAAATTCAAATAGTAAAAATATGAATCACTTCGTAAGCTCCCAGTAGCGTGCATATAATGTAGGAGGAAACACGTTGCCTACCCTTATAGAAATCCAAAAATGTGTTTTTTTTTCATTTTGTAACATTTTAGTATCCAACCCAAGACATATATCCATCAAAAATATGCATAAGAAGCATTTTTAAATAATTTTTATTTTACAGATTGGGAATACATATTTCCGTTAATTGCATATACTGCATTACAGCGCATTTCTCATCTAAAATTTTCCTAATAGGCGCTCCATATTATTCTCGTGAAGGCTGCATATGATTTAGTTTCTATTATCGCTAATGGGATTTTAAAGGCTGCGCCTTTTCGATTCTCTAAGAGACATCGTGTGGTTTGTTCGCCTGTAGTGATGGTCGTGTCACGTGACACGAATATTCCTGTGTACCATGCATGCTTAAATCAACTTCTGCCTACCAGAGAAAGGTGCTTTTTCAGAAAGCAGTAAATATTTTGTAGAATTTTTAGAATAAATAAAGTAAATTATTGCTTTGTTAGGTTGAATTTAGGCAAAGATATAAAATAAAGACAAAGGACTATGAATATAGCTACATGGAACGTACAGGGAGTGGATCAAAAGTTGGACCTTATTGCAATCGATGTGCAGAATTGTAAGATCGATATTATTGCACTTACAGAGACAAAAAAGAAAGGAACAGGTACGAATAGTGTCGGCAATTTCGTCCATATATTCACTGGAGTCCCAAAAGAAAGAAGAGCAGCCAGAGGGGTATCCTTGTTAATGAACATGAAGATGCTTGGTCATAATATAAGCATAATAGCAGTCTACGCACCATCAGATGACGAAAAAGTAGCTACAAAACAACTGTTCTTTGACCAACTTGATGAGACTATCACCAAAATCGGTAATACCAGAGAAATAATTATGCTTGACGATTTTAATAGCCGAACTGGTAGACAAACCCAGAGCAAAGTGATAGGACCATTTGGAGAAGAAGTAACAATTGATAATGGCTTGAGACTGATGCAATTGTGTGAAACCCACAACCTAAAAATAAATAATGGTTTTTTTAGGCATAAGGATATTCATCGATATACGTGGATTCAGCCAACAAGAAATATTAGATCAATGTGGACAACACTCGCAATTAAAATGGTATGATGTGCGAGCACTTCGTAGTGTTACCTGTGGATCTGACCACCATCTGGTAAAAGCAAAAATATTATTCCCTTTAAGAAAAACAAATAAGGACGAAAGTATTGAAGAAAATGAAAACCTAGCATGCATCCAAGACAATCAAAAATACAACTTTAGAAGTCTAGAAATCGAAAGTACTCAAAGATTGTATCAGAACCGATTAAATAAAAAATTAATAAACACAGAACACTCATTTCAAGAGATATATACAAACATAATAAAAAGCTTAAAGGAAGCAAGCATCGAAGCTGTTGGATACCATGATAATAGAAATAGCAGGAAGATGTGGTGGACGGAAAAAATACAGGAAATGGTCAAAAAGAAAAAACGCACATACTTGAAATGGCTCGGTACTAAAGAACAAAGAGACCTAGAAATCTACAGGGAAACTAGAAGACAGCTAAGACATTTGATACGCACTGAAAAAAATGAAATGTTAGAGCTCAAATGCCTTGATATAAATACACACGTAGGAGGTAGGCAGAGTTCTGAAGTATGGAAATTCATTTCTACAGTAAAAAACCCAACAAAAGGAAAAGTAAACATCCAGATTATCAAACCAGAACAATGGACAGAACACTACAAGGGACTGCTGCAGGAAACAAGACCTGAATATCTGGCAGCCTCTCCAAGGAGAGACATAGAAGTACACAGAGAGGAAGTAATCATCGAAAAAGAAATTATTTTACAGTATTAAAAAGCTTAAATCCGGATAAGCTAGCGGACCTGGAGGAATATATGCTGAAATGCTCAAATATGGATCAGAGAAACTAGTCGAAAATCTCACATATATTATCAATCAATGCATAAACGGACATCCAGTACCTGATGATTGGAAAATTGCATTCATATCCTCAATACATAAAAAAGAAAACAAGCTGGATTGCAATAATTACAGAGGAATTTCAGTAACCAGTACTCTAAGTAGATTGTACGGTAGGATTCTTAGAGATCTAATAGAAAATGATTTTCATGAACAAGAAGAAGAAGAGCAAAGTGGGTTTCATGCAGGCAGATCTTGTAGTGATAATGTTTTTTGTCTTAAACAACTAATTGAGAAAAAAAGCGCCAGAAATATAGAGACTCATTTTACCTTTGTGGACCTACAAAAAGCATATAATACCGTTCCAGTAGAAAAACTATGGACAGTGTTAGAGCAGACTAATATCAATCATACATACATAAAACTGATAGAAGAACTATACAAAGGGTCAAAATCTAAAATTAAAATTGGAAATCGCCTTTCAAAAGAATTCCTGGTAACAAAAGGCTTAAGACAGGGATGTTGTATCTCTCCAACTCTTTTTCAAATATATATCGCAGTAGCTCTAAAAAACTGGAAACGGAAAGTGCACGGCATGGGAATACAACTTAACGACCGATTTACTATATACACATTACAGTTTGCTGACGACCAAGTAATTGTAGCTAATGATAAAGAAGACATGGAGTATATGATGAGAAAGTTCATGGAAGAATACCAAAAGTGGGGATTAACAGTGAACGTGGACAAGACACAGTATTTATGTATTGGAAACGAATCCAGTGAGTTAGAACTAGACAATGGACAAGTGTAACGTGTCATTTTTACGTTTAAGACAACGTTACATATTTGTTTATTTAGGTAAATAATCAAGGCTCTTTGATTCGTCTTTCTGTACACAAAGTAAGGGTATTTTATAGAGCTAGGTTTGGAGGTTATATAGGGTCTAGGAAGTTACCTTAAAAGGAGACATTCCATCGAATTACTGTGGACACTACGCACATCGCATTATCTGGACATCGTAATTGGAATTTAAGATCACAGGTTTCGGGAAAATCACATTAAAACTTTTGTTTGTTTTGTTTATTTCTGTAGTTTCATCGTTTACTTGACGTTCATAAAGTTAAACAGCTGTTATGCTGGGGAATGGCGGCGTTGCCGCATCACAAATGGTTTCAGTAACAGGAAGGAAACATTTAGATGAACATTTCATTCCCTTACGTTTATTTCGAGGATATTGGGACAATCCGAACCTCATATCCTTCACGGATTAACTAGTTTTGATAGTACGAAAACATATTTGGTTCGACCAGGAACAACCGAGGCTCCGCCACTTTGATATCTTTATTAATTTGATAGGGAAAGGATAAAATAAATACGAGTTATGCACTTTTGTAAATGGGAGATAAACGAGGGATAAAAACCAAGACTAAAAGAATAAACGAAATCGTGTGAGTTAACATCTGAACACTCTTGTGCCGAGCTTCTTACCAGTAGTTCAGTGTGTATTTTTGGGTTCAGGTTCAGAAACAACTTTATTACAGTAGAAATGTTTTACAAGAATGGCGTCAAACCATATGAATCTTAAAGAAAACATATATAAAGAGCAAAGGAAACTTGTGACTAAAACTGTAGCTAAAATACAACTAAATTCTACACTTAGTATAGCTTTACTCATATGGGAATTGGTTGAGTGTTCGAATATACCTGGGTTTGCTGCATGCCCTGATCTTCAGTAGTTGATTTTACAGTTGATGGTTTCAATGCTGAGCTTCTTATAGTCCGTCGGGTTATTCTTCTTCTACTTGATATGTTGGCGGGGGTCCGGTAGGCAAATGTTCGGTCAAATGTATGGAGGGTGTCTCGACGTCCTTGTTATAAAAATTTCAACCGTGGAAATAGATCCGACAACACCTCAAGGTGCGTTTTACGTACTTCCTATCCCCTTGGTCGGTGCTGCCCCCTATATACCTGTATAGAACTATTGCTGTATCTCCTCATTGGTTACTTTGAAAACCCCGGGTTTTTCTTCCAGTCTTGCCACTGAAGGTAGAGATTTATTTTTGGCGAAAAAGTTTTTTTATAAATAGGTTCGCATCCTTTATTTGAATTTAACCGGGAAGATTAGGTTGGTACTATTGCGTTTTACCGTCCCCACTCCCCACCAAATTTACAAAACGGTTTCCGGCGACTTCATTATTCTGGTATTCTCGACGAAGTGCTTTGTCTCTCTTTGCTAACGAATTTTGGCTGGGTCGGCAGCAGGCTCTGGGATCGCCATTGTTTTGGTTAGTGGCACTGCAAAAAACTGCAGGTTCAGTCCCAGAGACTGTACAAGTGAGTCCGTCGTGTCTAGGCGTAATCTGGAGTGGCGCTCGCACCCTTTTGAGGGGAATTTTAAGTCGGCCTACGCCATTTGCACGGAAAGAGCAGCGGTAAGTTCGATTTTATTTTTTTTAATTTTTTTTTATTTGAGTACTCTTCAAGATAATATTTGCCTCCCAAATTGTAGTTATTTTTCGTGTGAAATGTACTTTTTTTGACAACAGTCGTGGGGAATTTTTGGCGTTTTTATATTTTTCTTTTAACCACGTGTTGGATAAAAACTATATATTGTTTTTCTCCTTTGTCTACAGCCCTGTCCATTCCATCGGCAGCGGTGCTGGACGCTGGTGGGAAGCCGGACGAGCCAGTTCTAACCCTGGGAAAGGTACGTAGGGTTATTTTAGTTCATCTGTTTAAATCGGCTGTATTTTATTGAGTCGACATGGGGTTCTCCAGGAAACTGAAACATTTCATTTTCCACAGGGTTCCACGCTCGGGCAAAGAATCAGCAACATTTTCCACAACCAGTGTGGCCCTAGCGTAATGTGCTAAGCGGGCACTAGGGGGGGCGCGAGCAGAACGGGACCTGGAGTAGCAGCAGATGTCTGGTACAACACATCCAGGTTTACAAAATAAAACACATTTTTTATTTTAACAATATAATCAAGGACCAAGGTAGGAGCAAGCCTTAACTATATTTTTTTCTCATATATAACTTTCACAATATAATTTAGAAGTGATCTTCCCCTATATAATTTTGCACAGCTTAATTTTAACACTTCTTGTAAACGCAAGGTAACGGTATGACGTCATAACCACAATTTTGCGGTGTATTTACTAAGTTTTCTTTCATTTCATTTATTTAAGACAATTTCTCTTGTGAAATTTGGATTGTCTTGCTACTTAGGCCCTGACTTGTTCCACTACATTCCATTATTTTTTTTTATTTCATGTTTTTGGTAATACTTCAGTTTTACCTTTTAAAATAAACAAGATGAACTAATTTTTCTTGTGTTATTTGTACAACCCAATGACCAACTTTGCGGAGACAAAAGAGAGATGAGATTACATGTTTTAACGGTTCCTTTACACATTTTTACCTCATGGGGTGGATCTCGGACTGGGTTGCTGTCTGTCTCATTCTACCCAACGTAGAATGATGACAGCAGATACTTGGTCCGGATCTCCCCTATGACAGAATAATTTTGGAAGTATATCTTATTTTTAACCATCATTTATACAACTGAGTCTCACACTACTGACTCAGATGTAGGTACACTATGACCTGTTAAAGGAGTCCGTCTACCTGTAAAGTGCTTCTAGTTTTGTCATCATAATTCAATCTTTTAGAATTTTATTCTGTCTATTAGTCAATTTTTTTGGGTTTTTAATTACACAAATACTCTGGAAGCCTCGGAAGTAAGTAGAATTTCATTGTTTGGCTGCAACGTTTGGGTTGAACTGTATTTTATTTAAGATCTTCTTTGTAAAACATTGGTATTAAATAATGTGGCGCACTTAAAATTTTCTTATTTCTGAACCCCCCTTCTCCACTGTATAAAAGTTACCGGGCATATCAATGTTTTACCTAGCTGGAAAATACAGTTCTGCTTCCAGATATTTGTTTAATTATTCAGTGGGTTTTTGTGTCACAGATTGGCAAATTGTGTTTGTTCTAATTACAATGTCACAAAATGGCGGCAACGTCTTTAAGCTGCCACAAATGTCACACAATGCATTTTAAATAGGCCACATACTTGGGTGTCACATTTGATAAGACAGGAACAGACAGTAAAGAACTTTTTTTTCATTTTCATTTATTTATTAGTACAAAAAGATATTTACATAATAATGTGCTTATCCTAGGAAAAAGAGGGGAGCGATAACTAGGTGAATTTTAGAACAACTTAAGCACTAAGTGTGCTTGTCTGTCGATCTAAAGAACACCCGTTTCTACATTTGATCTACTAATTGAAAGCTCATGTAGAGTTTTTCATTCCTTCTGTGAGCACTAAATTAAAAATATTTTTTTTTATTCTATTAAAAACTAAAATCAAAGAAGCAGTATGAGAAATAAAATAATAAATTCCAGTATGAAAATTAACTTATAGAATACATTTAGGTAGATACCTTAAGTTTTTTTTCTTAAAATAATATTGGCTGTATTTACCTTATAAAATGGAATTATTTAAAATCACTTTTTTTTAATTTGTGTTGATAAGAGAATGAATAAAGTGGGACTTAGACAAAGAAAGGTAACAAGATTTAGGTAATATAATAAACGATTTGGTGTTTAAATAGAAGTTGACTGTTTTTTTTTTATTACAAGCTTTTATTTAGCTTCAGATGTTCTGTCTAACTATCTAACTATCTATCAAATCTTGTGAAGCGTTTTTGACACACTTCCCATTATCCGATTTGAATGAAATTTGGTACACACATAGTGGTCCCATGACAATACAACAATAAGAAAAAAATATCCTCCCACCCCTACCCCCACCCCCTTAAAAAAAATATCCTACCACTCCTAGCCCCACCCCCATCTATAGAAAAATGCGTTTTTGACACACTTCCCATTATCCGATTTGGATGAAATTTGGTACAAATATAGTGGTCCGATGACAATACAACAATAATGAAAAATTGTCCTCCCACCCTACCCCCCACCCCCTTCCATAAAAAATGCGTTTTTGACACACTTCACTTCAAATGACTTTTATAAAATTTGGTATATGTGTGGCCAATTAAAATGCGTTGGGTGACATTTGTGGCAACTACAAGACGTTGCCGCCATTTTGTGACACTGTAAATAGAATAATAACAATTTGCCAATTTGTGACACTAAAAAAAATTACTGAATAATTAAACAAATATCTGGAAGCAAAACTGTATTTTCCAGCTAGGTAAAACATTGATATGCCCGGTAACTTTTATAAAGTGGGGAAGGGGGGTTCAGAAATAAGAAAATTTTAAGTGCGCCACAGTGTTTTAATACCAATGTTTTACAAAGAAGATCTTAAATAAAATACAGTTCAACTCAAACGTTGTAGCCAAACAATGAAACTCTACTTACTTCCGAGGCTTCCAGAGTATTTATGTAATTAAGAATAACCAAAAAAAATTGACTAATAAACAGAATAAAATTCTAAAAGATTGAATTATGATGACAAAACTAGAAGCACTTTACAGGTAGACGGACTCCTTTAACAGGTCATAGTGTACCTACATCTGAGTCAGTAGTGTGAGACTCAGTTGTATAAATGATGGTTAAAAATAAGATATACTTCCAAAATTATTCTGTCATAGGGGAGATCCGGACCAAGTATCTGCTGTCATCATTCTATGTTGAGTAGAATGAGACAGACAGCAACCCAGTCCGAGATCTACCCCATGAGGTAGAACAATGTAAGGAAACCGCTAAAAAAATATAACCTCATCTCTCTTTTGTCGCTGCAAAGTTGGTTCATTGGGTTGTACAAATAACACAAAGATTTAGTTCATCTTGTATAATTAGATCTGAGAAAAATACCAAATAAGTTAGGGCCAAAATAGCAGGGCACTTTAAACTTGACAGGAAAATTGTCCTAAATAAATGAAATGAAGGAAACAAGTCAATTTAGTAAATACGCCGCAAAATTGTGGTTATGACGTCATACCTTTACCTTGCGTTTACAAGAATTTCAAAAGTTGTACTTAATAAAAAATTATATGGAAAATTATAGCAAAAAATTATATAAAAAGATTTTATCAAATGTTGCTTGCTCCTACCTTGGTCCTTGATTATTTTATGTGATTATACATGTGTGTTTTATTCTGTAAACCTGGTGTTGTTCTCCTCCTGCTACTCCTGTCCTGGCTTGTCCGCGCATCCCCTCGTGCTTGCTTAGCATATGGTGCTAGGGCAGCACATGGTGGTCAAAAGGTTGTGGGATCCTTGCCCGAGCGTAAAACCCTGTGGAAAATGAAATGTTTCAGATTCCTGGAATTCGTCTATTTTGCACGAAGTTCCCCTACACCGAGTAATTTAAATCAAGAACCCCATGTCGACTCAATAAAATAAAGCAGATTTAAACAGATGAACTAAAATAATCCTAGCGTACCTTTCCCAGGGCTACAAGGCTACACCCGGCTTCACACCAGCGTCCAGCACAACTGTCGATGGAATGGACAGGTTGTAGACAAAGGAGAAAAACAATATATAGTTTTTATCCAAAACGTGGTTTTAAAAAAAATAAAAAAACTCCAAAAATTCCTCATGTCTCTTGTCGAAAAAGTACATTTTACACGAAAAATAATTACAATCTGGGAGGCAAATACCGTCTTGAAGAACTCAAAGAAAAATAATAAAAAAAATCGAACTTACCGCTCTTATTTCCCGTACAAATGGCGTAGGCCGACTTATATCCCCGTCAAAAGGGTGTGAGCGTCACTTTAGAATTCGCCTAAACACGACGGACTCACAGTAAACCGTCTTTGGTATAATCCGCAACTACTGCAGTGCCAATAACCACCAAAAACAATGGCGGCACCAACAGACGGCCACCAGCCCAGCCAAGATTCGTTAGGAAAAAGACAAAGCACTTTGTCAAAAACACAAAAAATGAAGTGGCCGGAAACCGTTCGTAGATCTGGTGGGGACAGTAAAACGCAGTACCAACCAAATTTTCCCGGTTAAATTCAAATAAGGATGCAAACTTATTGCCGATTGCGACACTGGAGGAAAAAAACCCGCGGTTTTAACAACTAACCAATGAGGAAATACACCAATACTTCCATACCGGTATATAAGGGGCAGCATCGACCAAGGGGATATTGAAATTACGTAAAACGCACACTGAGGTGTTGTCGGATCTATTTCCACGGTTGGAATTTTTATAACAAGGACGTCGAGACACCCTCCATACATAGACCGAACATTTGCCTACCGGACCCCTGCCGACATAGCAAGTAGGAGGAAAATAACCAGACGGACTATAAGAAGCTCAGCATTGAAACCATCAACTGTAAAATGAATTACTCGAGATCAGAGCTTGCATCAAACCCAGGAATATTCGAACACTCAACCAATTCCCATATGAGTAAAGCTATACTGAGTGTAGAATTTAGTTGTATTTTAGTTACAGTCTTAGTCAAAAGTTTCCTTTGCTCTTTATAAATGTTTTCTCTAAGATTCATATGGTTTAACACCATTTTTGTAAAACATTTCTACATTAATAAAGTTGTTTCTGAACCTGAACCTAAAAATACACACTACTGCTTAAACTCGGCACAAGAGTGTTCAGATGTTAAGTTTGCTCACCACTAGCTAGCCCTACAAACCCTTCAATCTGACTAACTGAGCTAGTTATTAACTTTATATAACTATGATTATATATAAGTTTATATAATATAAAAGTACGATTTTGTTTACTCTTTTAGTCCTGGTTTTTATTCCTCGTTTATCTTCCATTTACGAAAGTGCATAACTTGTATTTATTTTATCTTCTCCTTATCAAATTAATAAAGATATCAAAGCGGCGGAGCCTCGGTTGTTACTGGTCGACCCGTGGACCCAAATATGTTTTCGTGCTATCAAAACTAGCTAATCCGTGAAGGATATGAGGTTCGGATTGTCCCAATATCCTCGAAAATAAACATAAGCGAATGAAATGTTCATCTAAATGTTTCCTCCCTGTTACTGAAACCATTTGTGCTGCGGCAACGCAGCCATTCCCCAGCAGAACAGCTGTTTATTTTCGTGAACGTCAAAGAGAATTACGAAACTCTGCAGATAAACAAAACAATCAAAAGTTTTTATGTGATTTTTCCGAAACCTGTGATCCTAAATTCCAATTACGATGTCCAGATAATACGGTGTGCGTAGTGTCCACAATAATTCGATAGAATGTCTCCTTTATAAGGTAAATTTTTGGACACTATATAACCTCCAAACCTAGCTAATTTGTGTACAGAAAGACGAGTCGGAGAGCCTTGATTATTTACCTGAATAAACAAATATGTAACGTTGCCTTAAACGTAAAAATGACACGTTACATAATCCCCCCCCAACTTCAAGACGATTAACCTAAAAAGGTTAATCGGAGAGGTCCGCTGCCGACTTAAGGTCTTTGGCATGCCAACTCCCTGGTAGTACTTTACCCGATGGTTCCTGAAGCTCAAATCGACAAAGGAGAAATTTTATTCCTAATCACATAAGGACCAACGAATTTCGGTGCTAACTTCTTCGAGAAAAACTTCGCAGCATCTGACAACACATAATTTTTCTTCCAAACACGCTGACCCACAACAAAGTTGGGTACCCTTGTACGCAAATTATACTGAACTACGTTTTTCTCTCCTGCCACCTCTAACCTTCTCTTAACATCAGCATTGAGCTTCCGGAAACCTTCGTTCTTACTTTCAGCTGCGAATTGTACACCATTCTCTTCAGATAACAAAACTGGGTTGGAGTAATCTTCTCCTGATAAACACATATTCCTACCAAAATTAACAAAGAAAGGAGACATCCTGGTTGTCTCATGGGTTGCAGTACGAATCGCGCAGGCAAGTTTATGTATTTGTTCGTCCCACTTCCTGTGGTTGTCTTTCACATAACAACATAACATAGTTTTTAACGTACGATTCGTCCTTTCTGTTGGATTTGCTCTGGGGTGATAATACGGATTATACTGAATTTTAACCTGATAACTCTCAGCAAAACGCTTAAACTCGTTACTTTTGTACTGAGAGCCATTATCACAAAGTATCAAACGGGGTACTCCGAAGACCATAAATACTTGCTCCTCAAGATGCTTGACAACAGCTTGAGTAGGGGCTGTTCGCATTGGAAAAACTAAGGAAAACTTACTCAAATAGTCCGTTACGACGAGAATCCAGCAATTACCCTTTGTCGAACGAGGTAGGGGTCCACATAAAACTGTTGAAATAATTTCCCAAGGACGAGTTGGTTTTGGGTGAGATATCATCTGATCAGATACACCTTGTGTATCACCTTTATGAGCTGCACAGACAAAGCATTTCTTTACAAAAGTTGCCACGTCCTGGCGCATTTTTGGCCAGTAATATTTTTCTGCCAGTCTGTGGAAGGTTTTATACACACCCATATGTCCTGCGGTAGGAAGATCGTGAGCTTCTTCAATAATTCTACGCCTATGATCTTTGGGGACTACCTCTTTCCAATATTTGTTAGATGGTGAAAGTTGAGGGTATTCTTGTTTGACATATTTATACAACTTATTATCAGTGTATCTCCAATTCATAAATTTTAACGGTGGTTCTACGACCCTCTTTACCATCTTTTGGTACCATCGATCTTTTATTGCTGTTGAAACGTCTCTGGGCTGCGAAATTGTATCAATCATAGGTACTGCGCGAGACAACATGTCCGGGACAACTAAATCTTTCCCTTTCCGATGGATTACCTCAAAGTCATATTGCTGCAGTTTTACAGACCAACGAGCAAGTCTTCCACTGGGCTCTTTTAAGCTATTCAGCCATTTTAGACTAAAATGATATGTTATGACCTTAAATGAGATCCCCTCAATATATGGCCGGAGCTTCTCTATCGCCCAAGCCAATGCCAAACATTCTCGCTCGGTGGTGGTGTAAACACGTTCTTGCTTAGTCAAAGATCGACTCAAATAGCATATGACTTTGTCTCCCTCAGGATAAGGCTGCATTAAACATGCTCCTATTCCATATCCTGATGCGTCTGTTTGAATGACAAATTCCTTGCTATAATCTGGACATGTAAGAATCGGTGCAGTCACTAAAAGTTCCCTAATCTTAATAAATGCTTTTTCGCAGTCTGGAGTCCAATCGAACTTTTGATTTTTCTTAGTTAGAGCTGTAATTGGAGCTATTATCGCTGAAAAATTCTCTATGAAACGTCTATACCAGGAAATTGTTTCTACAACTCTACGAACTTCTCTGACAGTTCTTGGCCTCTGGAGCTCTAGCATGGCTTTAATTTTATTGAGGTCAACTCGGATGCCTCGACGGTCCACTACGAAACCTAAATAAGTCATTTCTGGCCTACGCAGTTGGCATTTTTCCCAACTTACCGTTATCTTTGCATTCTGCAATCTTCGTTGGACTTCCTCAAGAATTCTAAGATGTTCAGAAAAACTCTGTGTTACAGTTACGAGGTCATCGAGATATACGTACACGTAGGGGTCTAAATCGTTTCCTATGATGCTATCTATGAGTCTCTGCCAAGTTGCAGGTGCATTATGAAGACCAAACGGTAAACGCTTAAATTGGAAGAGACCTCGTCGACAGATGAATGCTGTTAGTGGCTTCGATGATTCTTCCATTGGTACTTGCCAATAAGCGCTTTTGATATCTAAAGTTGACAAGTATTTAGCATCTTTCAACTTGTCAAGAGTCTCGGATACGAGTGGTAAAGGATAACTATCACGCGCCGTCACTTAGTTCAATTTGCGGTAGTCTACACAGAAACGATATTTCTTTGTGTTTTTCTTTTGTACCATTACCACTGGTGAAGCCCATGAACTACTACTCCGTTCTATTACATCTAGTTTTAGCATTTCGTCGATTTCGTCATCAATAAGTCAATTGTTGGAAAATCGTCATTATCGCTCTCTACGTCAACGTAGGCTAAATCAGGTTCAATAGATTGGTTTTTCCTAGGTTTAAAATTCTCCTCTTCTAAACCATATCTCTGGTGTATTCTACGACACAGATCCTTTAAATGTGATAGGCTATTGACCTCAGTAGCAATTAACCCATTTTTATAGATGTCCGCGATATTTCTGAAGACGATAGCTAATTTCGCCTCTTCAGAAACAGGACAGCCAAGTCTTTGGAAATATGTGTTCATGACAGCAATATAGGTCCCTATAGACTCTCCAGGGCCTTGTTTACGTTTTTGGATCTCCTTCAATAGCTTCTCGCCATATGAAGAAGGAAGATACTCTGTTCCAGCTGTTCCCATGTATGAACTTCTCTACGAACATCTTTATAAAAAGTATAGGCTGACTTTTCAAAAAGATCAATGCCTGAGTTCAGTAGAACCTTTTTACTAACTCCTCTAGCCTGACTCAACTCGTCCACTCTCTCAAAAAATGCGGTGACGGAGATTGTACCCCTCTCGCCTGTAAACTTAAAGTTCCACTTATACAGGTGCAACATGATATGAAGTACCAGGATCACTTGACATTGGTACTGGCGACGAACATGAAAATGGTCGTGACTGAGCAATTGGTGCTATGCTACTTTGGAGGGCAGCTCAACTCAAAGGAACGGTAGACGGTTGTTGATACTGAAAAGCTGTTGTACCGTAATTCTCAATCGGCATAGGGAGTGGTGCTTGTACTGATGTTTGAGTTGGGTTCGTTAGCATTTGCATTTGCACTGGAGCAATGACCGACGGTTGGTTTGTAGGCTGTTGAGCTGTTCTCTGTGTGCTCGAGTGCTGTGGTTGCGGGAAATGAGACTGGTTGTGTGTGTTGCCAGCATTTGTTGAGTGGTCTGAGCCTCGACTCGTTGATTGGCTTTCAGATGCTTCATCATCATCTGAGGCAACGCCAACTCTCAATAAATCTGTTGCTTGGCTCTGCAACCTCCCAATCAAACTCAAGGTTTCCGCAACCAGTACGCCTTTCGTTTGACTTTCTTCAAAGTTGGACGGATTCATGTTGTTAATCGTGGCTAACACGTATTTCAACCTTACAGCGATTTTCCTAAACTCTCCCCCTTTACTCGTACCAGAGAACTTCTCTACCAGCGATACCAAAGTATCAAGCTTCTTCATGCAGCTAAAAGCATCTTGGCCAAATTTAAAGGGATACGGAGGGTATCTCATACTTGCATCAGTCTTTTCTCTTTGTTTGATCAGTATAAGCTGTTGTTTCATCTCTTCCACCGATCCAATAGCTATGCCTCTCCATGTTAACTCATATATTAATTCGTCCTTGACTAAGTACCTTATGTCAGACAACCGACTTACAGAAACAGCCATGGTGCCTTTTATATATATTAAAATTTCAAACTTTAAAACTCTTAATTATACCTCCCAATTAAAAAACTAAACCACGTAATAACAAACACAAAGTTCACTTTAAATTCACTAGTGAAAATCACTATAAATTTTCTCACAAATGTAGAAAATATAAAACTTAAATACGGGCAGACGCGAACAAAACCGACAAACACCGGAGCAGTAAGAAAATAAAATTTATTTGCATGTAAAAATGTAATCATAGTTTATATTAAGTATTTGTACAACCAACTATGACGTCCAACCCTGCAGAGAGAAATAACTACTTAAATCCTAAATTAGAATTAACAAGTAGCCATAACAAAAGTTAAAAAAAATAAAAGAGAGACAAGAGCTTTGGCAGTGTTTAGGTCTTATGTTCCACTCCTGCGTGAGTAAAACCAAAAAAAAAATAATTGCGCTAATCCTAGCTGGACTGGATTAAAATTAAAGTCAAGTTATGTTTATTTACCTCAGCAACCGAATATGTAAATTTATCCCTAAATGGAACATACAACAGACTACCTATAACAAAAAAATCCCAAAGCTGTTGTACACAGTTAACGCTAGGGTATACTCCTGCTATTGCAGAACGGCTCCACTAATAAACTCCTCAAAAAAACCCAAATCGCCGTAAACAATGATTTTTCTAAAAAGAAAAAATCAAAACCCACTTTAATCTGCTTACCTACTCTGAAGTTACATAAACCATGCATTGCTTAAGGCAACATCATCCCTTAATATATACGTGAACGCAATAAACATCGGAACAGATGTTCATGTTATAGAAATCGTAAAATATGCTCAATAAAAAAAAATCCGCTCGCTAAAATTGCGTCGAATTAGCCTAGTAAGGATGTTGTGTGTAATTTAAAAAAAATTACCGATGTTATTAGAAAATTTACAGAAATAACGTCTTGGTAGGACTGCAACTCTCTAATCCTCATTAAAATGAAATTCCCAAAACTTAAACTAAATTGATGCAAACCACCAAAATTTTTTTTTTTAATTTTTGGTGTCGACCACAGTAGCCCAATAGTCAAAAAAAAATTAATTAGTGACTCAGTAAAATTTTCAAAAATTACTCCACTCTGATAGGTGGTTTGGAGTAGGGAGAAAAAATTAAAACAAATGATGATAGGTTGTTAAAACGGGTTCGAAATTAAATTATATTTTAATTCAGAAAAAAAAATATTTAAATAAACTGGTAAAACCATTGAAGGGCAAGGTACTACTATGCACCAAAAAAAATTTTTGCAACATGAAAATCAAGTTTCCCTCCTAAAAAAAAATTTTTAAAAAATTTTCAAAAAAAAAAATTCAAAATGTTTAAGTGGGGTTGCAGCTCCCATTAGTGAACCTTAAAAAAAATTTAAAAAGATTAACACCAGAAAAATCTTATTCGAGTTGTCATGCAACAGTTTTTGTACTTTTCCTTTAAAAAAACAGTTGTAGATTTCCCTTCCTCTCCCAAAACTGTGTGAATGTGGAAAGTGAATGAGCTAGAAAAATTAATTTACTATACAAAAAAAATATATTGAAAATTAAATTTACTTAAGAATCATAAAGTACAAAAAATCGTAATTGCAAAAAAAACCAATCAGTTCAGGAAAAGTTAAAAAAGTATTCATGCTCCAAAAAAACAAACGATGTTAGTATATTTGTTTAAAATTATTACTTAAGGAAATAAGCAACGTTAGTACTTATTTACTGTACCACTATAATGTGAAGAACCTAAGTTTTAAACTTTGCACTCAACCCCGTAAAGAATCATCTTGTGTGCACTTTCAGAAAACAACTATGAAAACAATTCCAAGGTTCACCTATAAGAACGTTGTAAAACTAAATCTGCCTACTCAAGTGTTACACTTTACACGCAACATCTAATCAAAAAAAAATTTACTGCTTAATGCATTCTCAGATCCTTATTCCCGGTGTTCACGAGATATAAAATTAAGTTGGGCCCTTTCCACAACTATTAGTCAAAGCAAAATTACCAAATGTCCAAGGGCTAATGAGACCCTATCACTTACAAATGACATTTTGAAATGAAACAGTTGGGAATAATACTTCGTAACAACCAGACAACAAAAATCAAGAAGCCAAAAACTATTGCATTAATTTTAAAAGAGCATAATAACCTCCCGGACCCAAATAAACTTTTGTTATGTCAACAAAACTCGACCTAAAACCAAAAAACTTTTTATTAGACATTTCCCCTATTTCCTAAGTATAATGTCAATAACCCAAAAACTTGTGATTTCCATTCCAATCCCATCTGGACCCTATATATTTTTTAAACGGTCAAACGCCCACAGGCGAAACAATATCTTATTTCAAAGAAAGGTGATGATATTTTGAAGCACCCTGTGTGAATAGGACACTATTATGGAAAGTTGTTCAGATCAGTGTTCTTACTAATTTTTAACCTAAATATGTCTAGTTCCCTCATGTGCATGTTACTATTTTAATTTCTATCATAACCAAACAGATCACAAAATTTGTCTTTCTCCACGAATCTGCAAGGTCCTGGAAAATGTGAGATTCAGCCTGTAGGCCAAATTTGGATGTATTGTAATTTAGCGAAAACCGAAGTTGCGAAATCCTAAAAAGATTAGCAGGAAGTCCTCGTTCCTCGATTTCTACACTCCGAACCAAACATTTCTTCCATTTCCACCCACCTCGCAGGAGGAAACCCCCTAATTATTGCAATACAAAAGGTACTACTATCATATTATGCATAACAAAAAAAAATATATGCCCTCATCATTGTTTAGTCGCATCAAAGAAAACCTATTGTTTTTAAATTTATTCTTAGGTTGATACCTTTTTTTTTTAAATCAATGATCTTAAATAAATTTATTGTTTAACCTAAACACTTTCCCATTTATTCCGCAAAATTTGCTTCATTATTTGAGGTCACCAGTATGAAATTATTTTAAAATTCAAAAAATGAAATAAAAAAAAATTATTTCCCAATTGTCCACAACTTCCAAGTTTTCATCCCTAATTACCTAGGTACTTTCTCAGTCTAACACCATCCATCGTTATCCAACATAACGCTTTAATTTCAGAAGCAATAAAACGAAGATGAAGTGAAAAAACTAAGCAAGTAAGTTGGAAGTTGCTTTACAATGGGCGCAGATGACAGGCCCCTTTAGGTACATGCCATTGTCCTGAAATGCAAACTATCAAGAAAACTGAAGACTAGCATATCTGCCGTCAAACAACATTTGGCATGAAATAAAAATAATTCCATATCATACCAGTATCCTCAAAAACAAAATGTTTTTTATTATAAGACCCAAACACCTAACCAATAAATCTTGTTATTTAAAATTATGATTTGGAAGTAAAAGATTTATTTATTCCTGCCTGATCAACTAAGACAAAAAAATTCCCCTTTTGTAACTCAAGAAGTTCCCGTTTGGTCCCCTTAAAAAAATATTATCTGTCTGGTCACCCTTTAAAACTACGACCACTATACAAACCGTTTTGACCAAAACAAGAATTCGAGAAGTTATGTTTACAGAAAGAAATAATCTTTCTAAGAAAAATTAAATTATTTGAAAAATAAGTAAAATTTTGAAATATTTTTACCAATTACCACCGCCTAGCATTTACATTTAGTTGAAAGTCTCTTTTAAATTCACTGACCAATTTTACGGCCTCAAAATGACATTACTTAAAAAAATTACTGAACTTTACAAATGAACTAAAAAAAATCAAAAAACTTATATCTATATTTGTCTCAGTTAAACATTTCTTTTGTGGTATTATATCTAGTTGGGCTTCAAATTAATTTTTCTCTGTATTTAATCCGGAGCAGGCAAAACTTCTCAAGGCTCAAACATAAATGTTTGCTCTCCATTGGCCTTGACCAAGCTATGACCTGAACGCAGAAAAAAATACAGAAAAAATAATTGTGAACTAGAAAAACTTTAATTGATAGAAATACCCGTAGGTCATTTTTTAAAAAAATGCACTCCAAAGCCCAACACTGTATTTTCTACCAAAAAAAAATTTGACTAGTCACGAAAACACAACTAGACATGGCAACCAAAGACCTAAAAAACTGTCCTACAAAAAAAAAACCCAAAAAAAAATGTTAACTGGACCTCTGGCGTTGATGTTCAGCCAATGTGTTGCTCTAGGGATTTTAGCCTTGTGTTTCCTAACCTCCCGAGCCGACACTAGTAGTAGTACCCTCCTCTGACCCGATGTAACTGAGTGACGTAAGATCTTAATTGTCATCAACAGTTACCACCAAAAAAAAACAAGAAAAAAAATGACAAAGCAAAATAAACTCATTTTCCTTTTCTTTCATTACTAATTTATACTTTCAACTAAACAAATCTACTAGCTGTTAAGCTATATTTACTTTAAAACAACTCAGCCAAGAAAAATTTGTGTGAAACCCTGTAAAAATATTCCAACTTCCAAGTGGTGATATCCCACAAAAAATTAAAATCACCAAAAAAAATAACTTGTTGACCTAAATAAATTGACTGCACTAAAAAATAATCTGTGAAACAATTTCTATCTTATCACAAGCAGGAAATAATAACATATAAATAAATGAACCTGCAAAAAAAATTGTCAGAAAAACACACTACCTATGTCATATATTTAAAACATAAAAAGACCATGTCTGGAGGTCCATCCACCAATACCATAAATCAACAAAAAAAATTGAAGTAAACTTAGATTACTGTGTTTATTTTTCATTAAAAAAATTAACACATGTTTTTCCTCATGATTTAGACGCTGTCGAATAAAAACTCCCATGCTTTTTATCCACTTATTCTTCCTTAACAAATAAAAATGAATCTTTTATTTTCCAAGAAAAAACTTGTGAAGATAAGTTAATAAAAAACTATGAGGATCAACAGAGCAACAATGAATTTCAAATCAACGCTTAAATTACCAAAAAATATTTAAAAAGTGTTATTTCAAAAGAAACCAATGATGGTGGAAAATCCTGTTACATAGTAAAAAAAATGATTGGGTGTCAAAACCACCGACAGCCACTGAAAGCCTTTAACCTGGCTATGGCTGTAGCACAATTTTTTTTTTTTAAATTTTCAAAAAATTCAAAAAATGTTTTTTCTTTTTTTTTCCAAATTAAAAAAACAAAAAAAAATACATCAGATGTTAAAAAACTAGCCAAAAACTCACGTAGGAGTGGAACATAAGACCTAAACACTGCCAAAGCTCTTGTCTCTCTTTTATTTTTTTTAACTTTTGTTATGGCTCCTTGTTAATTCTAATTTAGGATTTAAGTAGTTATTTCTCTCTGCAGGGTTGGACGTCATAGTTGGTTGTACAAATACTAAATATAAACTATGATTACATTTTTACAATTAAGATCTTCTTTGTAAAACATTGATATTAAAACACTGTGGCGCACGTAAAATTTTCTTATTTCTGAACCCCCCCTTCTCCACTGTATAAAAGTTACCGGGCATATCAATGTTTTACCTAGCTGGAAAATACAGTTCTGCTTCCAGATATTTGTTTAATTATTCAGTGGTTTTTTTAGTGTCACAAATTGGCAAATTGTTATTATTCTAATTACAGTGTCACAAAATGGCGGCAACGTCTTTAAGCTGCCACAAATGTCACCCAGGCATTGTAATAGGCCACAAATGTGGCCCAACGCGCCCGACAGCCACTGAAAGCCTTTAACCTGGCTATGGCTGTAGCACAAAAATTTTTTTTTTTAATTTTCAAAAAATTCAAAAAAAGTTTTTTCTTTTTTTTTCCAAATTAAAAAAACAAAAAAAATTACATCAGATGTTAAAAAACTAGCCAAAAACTCACGTAGGAGTGGAACATAAGACCTAAACACTGCCAAAGCTCTTGTCTCTCTTTTATTTTTTTAACTTTTGTTATGGCTACTTGTTAATTCTAATTTAGGATTTAAGTAGTTATTTCTCTCTGCAGGGTTGGACGTCATAGTTGGTTGTACAAATACTTAATATAAACTATGATTACATTTTTACAATTAAGATCTTCTTTGTAAAACATTGATATTAAAACACTGTGGCGCACGTAAAATTTTCTTATTTCTGAACCCCCCCTTCTCCACTGTATAAAAGTTACCGGGCATATCAATGTTTTACCTAGCTGGAAAATACAGTTCTGCTTCCAGATATTTGTTTAATTATTCAGTGGTTTTTTTAGTGTCACAAATTGGCAAATTGTTATTATTCTAATTACAGTGTCACCAAATGGCGGCAACGTCTTTAAACTGCCACAAATGTCACCCAGGCATTGTAATAGGCCACCATTTTGTGGCCTATTAAAATGCGTTGGGTGACATTTGTGGCAACTACAAGACGTTGCCGCCATTTTGTCACACTGTAAATAGAATAATAACAATTTGCCAATTTGTGACACTAAAAAAACCACTGAATAATTAAACAAATATCTGGAAGCAGAACTGTATTTTCCAGCTAGGTAAAACATTGATATGCCCGGTAACTTTTATACAGTGGAGAAGGGGGGGTTCAGAAATAAGAAAATTTTAAGTCCGCCACAGTGTTTAATACCAATGTTTTACAAAGAAGATCTTAAATAAAATACAGTTCAACTCAAACGTTGTAGCCAAACAATGAAACTCTACTTACTTCCGAGGCTTCAAGAGTATTTATGTAATTAAGAATAATCAAAAAAAATTGACTAATAAATAGAATAAAATTCTAAAAGATTGAATTAATATGACAAAATTAGAAGCACTTTACAGGTAGATGGACTCCTTTAACAGGTCATAGTGTACCTACATCTGAGTCAGTAGTGTGAGACTCAGTTATATAAATGATTGTTAAAAAAAAATACACTTCCAAAATCGTTCCATCATAGGGGAGATCTGGACCAAATATCTGCTGTCATCATTCTACGTTGGGTAGAATGAGACATACAGCAACCCAGTCCGAGATCTACCCCATGAGGTAGAACAATGTAAGGAAACCGCTAAAAAAATATAACTATCTCTCTTTTGTCGCTGCAAAGTTGGTTCATTGGGTTGTACAAATAACACAAAGATTTAGTTCATCTTGTATAATTAAATCTGAGAAAAATACCAAATAAGTTAGGGCCAAAATAGCAGGGCACTTTAAACTTGATAGGAAAATTGTCCAAAATAAATGAAATGAAGGAAACAAGTCAATACGCCGCAAAATTGTGGTTATGACGTCATACTTTTACCTTGCGTTTACAAGAATTTCAAAAGTTGTACTTAATAAAAAATTATATGAAAAAAATATTTCTTGCTCCTACCTTGGTCCTTGATTATTTTATGTGATTATACATGTGTGTTTTATTCTGTAAACCTGGTGTTGTTCTCCTCCTGCTACTCCTGTCCTGGCTTGTCCGCGCCTCCCGTCGTGCTTGCTTAGCACATGGTGCTAGGGCAGCACATGGTGGTCAAAAGGTTGTGGGATCCTTGCCCGAGCGTAAAACCCTGTGGAAAATGAAATGTTTCAGATTCCTGGAATTCGTCTATTTTGCACGAAGTTCCCCTACACCGAGTAATTTAAATCAAAAACCCCATGTCGACTCAATAAAATAAAGCAGATTTAAACAGATGAACTAAAATAATCCTAGCGTACCTTTCCCAGGGCTACATGGCTACACTCGGCTTCACACCAGCGTCCAGCACAACTGTCGATGGAATGGACAGGCTGTAGACAAAGGAGAAAAACAATATATAGTTTTTATCCAAAACGTGGTTTTAAAAAAAATAAAAAAAACTCCAAAAATTCCCCATGTCTCTTGTCGAAAAAGTACATTTTACACGAAAAATAATTACAATCTGGGAGGAAAATACCGTCTTGAAGAACTCAAAAAAAACTAATAAAAAAAATCGAACTTACCGCTCTTATTTCCCGTACAAATCCCCCTCAAAAGGGTGTGAGCGTCACTTTAGAATTCGCCTAAACACGACGGACTCACAGTAAACCGTCTTTAGTATAATCCGCAACTACTGCAGTGCCAATAACCACCAAAAACAATGGCGGCACCAACAGACGGCCACCAGCCCAGCCAAGATTCGTTAGGAAAGAGACAAAGCACTTTGTCGAGAACACAAAAAATGAAGTGGCCGGAAACCGTTCGTAGATCTGGTGGGGACAGTAAAACGCAGTACCAACCAAATTTTCCCGGTTAAATTCAAATAAGGTTGCAAACCTATTTATAAAAAAACTTTCTCGCCAAAATATCACTAAATCCGGTTGCGACACTGGAGGAAAAAAACCCGCGGTTTTCAAACTAACCAATGAGGAAATACACCAATACTTCCATACCGGTATATAGGGGGCAGCATCGACCAAGGGGATATTGAAATTACGTAAAACGCACACTGAGGTGTTGTCAGATCTATTTCCACGGTTGGAATTTTTATAACAAGGACGTCGAGACACCCTCCATACATAGACCGAACATTTGCCTACCGGACCCCTGCCGACATAGCAAGTAGGAGGAAATTAACCAGACGGACTATAAGAAGCTCAGCATTGAAACCATCAACTGTAAAATCAATTACTGGAGATCAGAGCTTGCATCAAACCCAGGAATATTCGAACACTCAACCAATTCGTATATGAGTAAAGCTATACTGAGTGTAGAATTTAGTTGTATTTTAGTTACAGTCTTAGTCAAAAGTTTCCTTTGCTCTTTATAAATGTTTTCTCTAAGATTCATATGGTTTAACGCCATTTTTGTAAAACATTTCTACATTAATAAAGTTGTTTCTGAACCTGAACCTAAAAATACACACTACTGCTTAAACTCGGCACAAGAGTGTTCAGATGTTAAGTTTGCTCACCACTAGCTAGCCCTACAAACCCTTCTATCCGACTAACTGAGCTAGTTATTAACTTTATATAACTATGATTATATATAAATTTATATAATATAAAAATACGATTTTGTTTACACTTTTAGTCCTGGTTTTTATTCCTCGTTTATCTCTCATTTACGAAAGTGCATAACTCGTATTTATTTTATCTTCTCCTTATCAAATTATTAAAGATATCAAAGGGGCGGAGCCTCGGTTGTTACTGGACCCGTGGACCCAATATGTTTTCGTGCTATCAAAACTAGCTAATCCGTGAAGGATATGAGGTTCGGATTGTCCCAATATCGTCGAAAATAAACATAAGCGAATGAAATGTTCATCTAAATGTTTCCTCCCTGTTACTGAAACCATTTGTGCTGCGGCAACGCCGCCATTCCCCAGCAGAACAGCTGTTTATTTTCGTGAACGTCAAATAGAATTACGAAACTCTGCAGATAAACAAAACAATCAAAAGTTTTTGTGTGATTTTTCCGAAACCTGTGATCCTAAATTCCAATTACGATGTCCAGATAATACGGTGTGTGTAGTGTCCACAGTAATTCGATGGAATGTCTCCTTTATAAGGTAACTTTTTGGACACTATATAACCTCCAAACCTAGCTCTATAAAATACCCTTAATTTGTGTACAGAAACACGAGTCGAAGAGCCTTAATTATTTACCTGAATAAACAAATATGTAACGTTGCCTTAAACGTAAAAATGACACGTTACATATGCATAAAGGTCCGATGGCAATACAGCCCAAACAAAAAATATATTTCTACCTCTACCCCCACCCTCTCTTTCCCCCAATAAAAAAATGAGTTTCCTAACAACTCACTATCAGCGATTTCATTATAATCTAGAATAAACTCTTCTATCTGTTATTGAACAAATATTTTCATTTAATAGAGTAGATAGCTGTGACTTAAAAGTAGAAAATAAATTGGGAATTTTTTTTTAAGTCACAAGCTTTTATAAAATGCAGTAAAAATTAAAAAATAATTTTCTAACATTCTAATATTATCATAATAATAAAAGCGATGGCCGCAAATCAAAGCATGTTAATCTAAATTTGTGATCTAAACACTTAAAGAATATTCAACATAGCAGGTCATCAAAGATATGTTTGATGTGCCGCAATGCTATGCCATTGCCATACCTATGTCAAAGAAATGCTGAGGCATCTTGGGTCGGGTTGGCTGTGTTTGGCACCTCTGCATTTTTCTGCTAGATTGATTCTTGCAAATACTGATATTTAATTGATACGGATATCTTATCGTGCTAACATCGTCAAAATTTCCATCAGTCGGCCATCGCTTTTATTATTATGATAATATTAAAATGTTAGAAAATTATTTTTTAATTTTTAGTGCATTTTATACAAGCTTGTGACTTTGATTTTTTTTTTACCAATTTATAAATATTTGTTTTTTTCTGTGCGTAAAAAATATTTATAGTACATACATGCGTGCAGGACTTATGTATTCATATATACTCAACTCACACACGAAAATATACAGGCATACAGTTAGGTATTGTCAAGAATAAATTTACTCAAAATTTTTTTGAAGTTCTTTTCTTTTGATTTTTGTTTAATTTCGATTGGTAATACGTTATAAATTTGTTGTTGTCCATTGTAAATGTAATTTTGTTGTCCGATAGTTTTATTGTGTTTTGATGTTATGATGTTTTGTGAGTGAAAGTATCGAGTTGGATATGTGTGGTTTGGAAGAAACGGCTGGATTAGGTTATATTTTACAATACTGAGTACGGACACTTTTAGATAGAGTTGGCGCGTACTTAAAAGTTGTGTGCGTCTGTATAGTAGATGCGTGGGGTACAACTGGCCAAGGTTAAAGACTGTCTTTATTATTCTTTTTTGTGCTATCTCTACTGAAGAAAGATGATCGGGATAGGTTCCACCCCACCCCACTATGCCGTATTCGATCAGTGATTGAGCTAGTGTAAAATATAAGGACTTTCGCTGCTTCAAATTAAGAATATTTTTTGATTTATTGAAAATGTACATCAGTGAACTTAGTTTTTTTGTGAGTAGTTCTATATGGATTTTCCTCTTTAGTAGAGGGTCAATTGTGATACCGAGATATTTAGCTTTGTTGGCTGTTGGTATGGTCCATTGTGTGTGTCTTCTGAAAGGCAAATTTATCACTATACTGTCTTGTGAAAGATGAGATTGGGTGTTCGAAAATGGTAAATAAACAGTTTTTTCTAGATTTATTGTGAGAAGATTTCATCTAACCAGGATACTATTTTTTGTAGGTCGTCACTAATCTTTGTTTTAACTTCGGCCCATGTTGAAGCTTCCACGAATAGTACACCGTCATCAGCAAAGCTGATCAATATACCGTTATACTTAAGGTTTAGAATGTCGTTTATATATACAATGAAGAGGACCGGCCCAAGCACAGTATCTTGGGGAATTCCACAAGTCACTGTGCCTTGGGAACTTGTGGTTGATCCGATTCTGACTTTTTGTTGTCTGTCATATAAATAAGATTTAATTAAATCCAGAGCTAGACCCCTGATACCGGCTCTCTCTAGCTTCAGCAAAAGTCTCTGATGGTCCACAGTATCAAAGGCCTTCGCTAAGTCAAGGAAGACCGCGGCACAGGGTGTACTTTTGTCTAGCGCGGCATATATTTTTTGAGTTAATGTGGCTATTGCATCTGATGTTGATTTTTTCGGTCTAAATCCATACTGAAACTTGTTAAGAATGTCGTGATTTTCAAGAAAACCTACAAGCCGACTTTTGAATACCTTTTCGAACATTTTTGAAAGAGCTGTGGTTAGGCTAATTGGGCGATAATTAACTAATTGGTCTTTTGGACCGCTTTTGTAGATAGGTTTGACTATTGCCAATTTAAAACTCGCAGGACAAGTGCCAGTTTCAAACATTTTGTTGATAAGATAGGCTATTGGTAATTTTATGACGTCAGCACAATTTTTAAAAAGTTTTGCTTTTAGATTATCAAACCCAGATGAAGGCTTGTTTTTGAGTCTGGTAATTATATTAAAAACTTCTTGTTCGGAGGTCGGTGTTAAAAAGATTGAAGAGGGAATTTGTCTAATATTTGTTTCTGTTTGTAAGTTGCCTGATCTATTGTTTTCAATGCGTTTAGCCATTTTAGGTCCCAGTGTTGTGTAGTGCTCATTAAATGCGTTTGCTATGATTTCTGGGTCCCTTGTTTCAGTGTTATTGATTGTTATTTTGTTTATTGGTTCGTCTGTAATTTTAGTTCTATTAGTGTATTTGTTTAATGTTTTCCAGATCATTTTAGGATCTTTTTGTGAGTCTAATATTTTATTTCTATAATAAGTTCGTTTAAGGATGTTGATCAGGTTGTTCATTATTTACGCGATTTCTGTGGGTTTTATAGGCAATCAAAGAAGCTTCGGATTTTTCTTTTTTATGAGTTTGGTAGAGTTTATCTCGCTTTTTAATTTCACATATTAAACCATTGGTAATCCAGGGTTTTTTGTGGTTTTTGGTGATTACAATTTCAGTTGTGCTTGCATTAAGGCAGTGAGTGATTTGTTCAGTAATAAAATTCGATAAAAAGTTAACGTCAGAAGATTGATACAGTTCTTGGAAATTTTTAGTATTTATTAGTGTTTGAAATTTTTTGTAGTCTATATTTTGGATAACTCGATTTTTTTGTATATTGTTGGTGAAAAAAGGGACTTGAAGAATGGTCGGGTAATGGTCAGTGATTTTTGAATGAAAAACAATTGGAACCAATGAATCAATTTGTATATGATTGTATTTAATGAAGATGTGGTCAAGACAGCTAGCTTTATTCTTATCTACTCTACTTGCTTTGTTGATAGTAGATTTATAGCCAGGAGTAAAGCATATTTAAATACTCTTGTGTAATGAGATTGTTTGTAAGTAGATCTAGATTTATATCACCTACTAAAAATTCGGAGTCTGATGTACAGTACTGTCGTATGTATATACTGGTTTAGATCATTGATGAAGTCGTTTTGGTTTGTGGGATGTAACCTGTATAATGCTGTTAAAGCCATTTTTTTCAAACCCACAATTTCCACTCTGATCCCAGTGTTACCTGCAATGTTAATAATTTTGTGGGTAAAAGAGTGCAAATTCCTAACAAAGACGATAACGCCATCATGTCGCTTATATTTACCTTCACTGTAAACTTGTTGATAGCCAGGAATTGAGAAGTGGTTAGCGTTTTGTATAACGCAAGTTTCAGTTAATATGATGATATCAAACAAATAGTCTTCGAAGGTGCTAAGAAATACTTCGAGTTTGTTAAAGTTAGTGCTAATACCTCGAATATTCGTGTGCATTATGGAGAATTGTTTTGATTTATCTATAGAGTTTAATATTCTAAGGGTGTCCTCACAGTCTAGGCTTTCTATAGTATCAAGTTCGCTGTCGGAAAAAAATCGTGCAAAGTTATTCATATTTTGTTTTGTTTAGGACAAAGAAAAACAATTTTAGGATATTAAGTAAAGAGAAAGAAGAAAAAACCGCCAAGTTCTATAAATTTATGTAGGCTCTTAAATCGATTATCGTATTGTGTTTTTGTAGTAACCTATATGAAAAATATATAATTTGAAGAAGTAAAAAGTAAATTGAATTCGATTTTATCAAACGAATTTATTAAACAAAGAGGTAAATACAGCTTTTTTCTACGACCGTGCATATATACCCACTTTTCCGCACGCATTTTAGTTTTGAAAGCATCACTTTCCCGCCCTAGTGCGGGAAAATCACTTTCCCGCACTAGTGCGGGAAAGTAAAACTATGCCAATTTTGGAGTTATTCTATAGGTTTATACCTCAAAAGTCGTAACTATCGACTTGGTACAGTGTAGGGAATTTAGCAGATAGGCAATCTGATGAATTATAGCTCATTTCAAGTTTTTTATTCAATTTAAAAAAAAAAACAGAATAATGGATTTTTTTAAATATTTCTGCATACCCCCCGTATAGTCATGTCATACAACAACTATCAAGCCAAGCTGTGACAGGTGCTTGGTCCAGTTTGCTATGGCAACCAAGTTATGTTATTGTTACTCAAACGTCAAAGCTAGTCAAAGAGCGTCTCTGAAGTGACAGAACTGCCTTTTATTTTGAATAAAATGGATTTTTCAATGGACTGTTCCGAAGATGAACTTCCGGAGTGCATTTTGCAGGCTGCTGAAGATGTGAATGGTGAGCTACTACCTGCCAAATCGAGACAAAGGTACGAAAAACAGTACAATCATTTCGTGACATGGTGTAAGGAGAAAGGGGTGAGAATCTACAAAGAAGAAGTCTTCTTGGCATACTTCCTAGACCTGAGCAAGGTCTTGAAATCGAATACCTTATGGTCACGCTATTCCATGGTGAAAAGCTTGGTTAAAATTAAGCAAAATCTGGACATAAGCAGATTCCACAAGCTAACATCGTTTCTTAAACAAAAAAATGTTGGTTTTCGAGCACAGAAGGCGCAAGTTTTCACCAAAGATGATATATCGCGGTTTATGTTAGCTCCTGATGAGATTTATTTGATGATTAAAGTGAGTACCATTTTTGCTTTGGCTGGTGCTCTCCGCAGGGCGGAGCTTTTAAATATCACTCTGGATGACATACAGGATAAAGGAAGTCTGATCGTTGTTAAGATCTCCGACACTAAAAATCATTCCTCAAGATCCTTCGTTTTATCCGAAGAAATAAATAATGGATCTTTTTTGATGCTGTATAGAAAGTACGCAAATTTGAGACCTCCTACTACTCCGCACCGCCGGTTTTTCATTTATTATAAAAAAGGAAAATGTTCCAATCAGTGTGTAGGAGTGAACACTTTTGGAAAGATGCCATCAGAGATCGCTGCATATTTGCGCCTACCTAACCCAGAACGTTATACCGGCCATAGCTTCAGACGTTCTTCAGCAACATTCCTAGCAGATTCAGGTGAAGGCATAACAAACATAAAACGCCTTGGTGGGTGGAAGTCCACTGCTGTCGCTGAGGGGTATTTGGAAGATTCCGAGAAACAGAAAGAGAACATCTCGAGTAAGATTCTTTCATCTACCTATGACCTGCAATCATTGCCAGCACCGTCATCGTCAACTGTAAGTGACCTGCAACTGCTGCCGTCAACGTCCACTGGAAGAGTCCTGCAGACCCAGACGCCATCTTTGCGCACTTTCGATTCTACAAGCGGCCACCAGATGCGAGAATTACCACCATCGAACTCCACTACACCGGCAATTCTAAATAATCTTCAAACTGCAACAAATTGTGTTTTCAATATCACTATTACCAATAATAATAATTAGTATTTTATTTATGTTCAAATAAAATATTTTTTCAAAAGTAAATTTGTGGTATTGTAACATCGGTCGAAGAAAAAATAATGTTCCTACCTCATGCGGAAAGTGTCTTTCCCACCCTCGACTGCTTGCCCGAACTCCGCTCCGCGTCGTTCGGGTCAACTGCAGTCGCGTGCGGGAAAGTATCACTTTCCACACTTGTTAGGAAAATAACTATTTTATGAAATATTAAAGAGAGAAAACAGTATTTGATATTTTATTTATTTTGAGTAGTTGACAATTTTGGTTCTCTTTCCTTTTGAGCGCTTAGGGGATTTTTTCTTTTCCGCCAAAGGTTTTTCCGTGATAGGTAGAGCAGATTTCTCTTGTGTTTTTTTCGTTGACGTTGGTAGCTTCAATGATTCTGTCTGTGCCTCAGATTTTTCACTTTCTGAGATTTCCGTCTCGGAGGAAGCGTTTCCGTGTTCTGTGTCTTCTAGTTCCAATAATTCTTCTGCGGTGTAGTATTTATTGCCAATCTGTAGCCGAAAATTCTTAATTTTCGCGGCAAGATTTTGGTTTTTAACAATTTTTAAGTGTCGCCTGAGGATTTTTTGGGTTTCTAGATCTTCCTTACAGAGGTCGTTGGCTATCGATATGCCCAAGTCGGTACGCAATTTCTCTAATTTTGTGGTGTCTTTAAAGAGTGATGCTTTTTTTAGGAAATAAATAAATTGAACAACTATCGGAGAGCTGCTTCCTTGCCCGATTTTGTAGATGTTATTTATGTCTCTATCCTCAATTTCTACATTTAGGTTTTGATTTAGTATTTCCAAAGTTCTGGTGAGGATATTTTCAGGAGAAATATTTTTGATGTTGAATACTAGGATGTTATTCTTTCTTTGCGATCTCTCAAGCTGAAATGATTTTGACTTAAGTTTGTGGATTTCTTCCTTTACTTCGCTAGTATAAGTTTGAAGACTGTTTTTAAATTCTTCTTTAATAACGCTAGTTTGTTCTGAGTTAGCTTTTGTAAGGAATTTATAGAGTTGCAGCTGTTCTGGTGGTAAGGTTTTCAGATCTTCATCGCCCGACATCTTAAGTTATAAGCGCCAAGTTTTTGTTTATGAAGAACCGTTGGTGGAAATCGCCTGAATTTATACGTTTGCCCAGTGTAATATAAAATGCTCCTGTTTCAAGCGATTATAGACTTTATGCAGTTGGTTAGTTTATTAGGATTTAACCACTTACTTGGCTTATGCAACGAGCTGAGTTAACCAAACTTCGCAATTTATAGCTCTAATGATTCACTGTGTCACTGTTTTTATTTTGGACTAATTTTTGGATTTTATTTTAACGTTTCAGTCAATGAAAAACTTGTGTTTATTAGCTATAGAAAGCAACACGTGCTCACTTTAAACGTCGATGAATTGCCAACTGGAAAAATGAATAGTAAAAGCAAAAAAGGTTATTGGATGTCTTAACAGTATTTTATGGAGCAGAGAGATAAAAAAGAATGTAAAATTTAACATAAATGAAACAATGGTGAAAAGCACGCTGTTGAATGGAATAGAGACTTGTGGCGTAGCAGAAAAATACAAAACAAAAATGGAAAGTGTCGAAATGGATGCAATAAGAAGATCAATGAGAATATCTAGAACAGATCACATAAGAAATGAAATCATAAATGAAAGAATGGGAATCGAAGGAAGTATAACGGATGACATCACTAAAAGACAACTGAGATAGTATGGCCATGTACAACGGATGAACGACGAAAGATTGCCAAAGCAGGTCCTAGAATGGCAACCAATAGGGCGCAGAAAAAGAGGGCGTCCTAAACTAGAATGGCAACAGTCAATCCAAAGATCAATGAGTCAAAAAAATCTGACAGAAGATGATTGTCAGTATCGAAGAAGGTGGAGAATAGGCGTCGGACAATGTAGAAAAACGTTCTAAGCCGACTAAATGACAATATAAAATAATTTAAGATTAATTGGTAACAAAAAAGTTTATTTTGGTTTTTTGCATGTGTATGCAATAAGCGTGTAAGTAGCAAAACAATACCAATTTTTGCCTACCCTGCTTTGGTTACCACAGCACGCCACTGTAAACACCACATCGCCAAAAAGAGTAGCAACTACAAAACTGTATAATATACAGATTTATATTATATTTATTCATTTATTTGTTTAAACTGAACACTACAGCCCTATGGTAAATGGTACTCTGAAAGTTTACTCTAAGAGTTTGACAATAACATAATATTTTAAAAAAACATCAGGGTTGGTGCCCTAGTGCCTGTTGTCTCATCCTTGCGTAGGTCTCACTTTCTGTCACGAGCTGCGATGATGTCTTGCATTTAAAAACTTTACAAATACATATAGTGCCTTTTTGTTATGTATGTAAATAACGCTAAAAAAAGCGTTTTTCTGTATGATTTTTGGTAAAAATGGCAAAACCTAACACATAAAAAGTCCTAAAAAATGGATACCAATTACACATTATAGATTTGAGTGATCTTGACTGGTCATGATCACTAGGAGAGCTTTTTCAATATAAATATATTATTTTTAAGATTTTGTAGGCAGATAGATAGGATATAAGGAAGAATATGATAAAGTTTGAAAAGGTACCTACATACGTTTCCTAAGCAAGTAAATTAAACAGAAGACCTCTAGGCAAAGTAATATTACCCGCCCTGGGGCAAAGCAATCAGGTTAAGTGACCACTTTGCCCTACAAAGCGTTCTAAAAAAAAGTTTTTAAATATAAACCTAATGCCCTTTATCTTCTCTAATAGTTCCTTGTTCGAGAGTATCTTCGTTACTATCTATGGTAACCAAAAAGAAATAATAAAGTTATTTAATAAAAAAACCGTCGTTACATTAGATCTAAGCTTCAAAAATTTTTAAAAATGCGATATCTTTTTACTAAGACGAACAAAATTACCATAAATAGCAACTTGCACAATAAACACTTTGCCCTGACGGCCACTATGCCCCACTCTTCCCTATATTGATTTTTTTAAAACGCAGCCTATATGTTGCCTAATGAACGAAATTAATAATTGTCAAATTTAGGTGGGTATAGCTTTAGTGGCGCACCTAGGAAAATATCTACAAAGTTCTCGGGCGGGGGGATCGTTTCACCAACCTAACCACCCCTGGGTGCGAACATGATACTTTTTATCTCAGCGGGAACATTACATAGCCACATACATTATACACCAAGCCATATGAATAAGGTAAAAACGAAACTCGCATAACCTTCTTTTTTATTTGCGCGATCGGATAAAAAGTAGCAATTCTTAACCCCCCGTCCCGCCCTCGTAATACATTGAAAATCACCTTAGAAAATCCCGCAAACATAATTTTCAGTTAAATCATTTTAGAACAGCCCCTTATAAACTTATTAAGGCTTTCGTTAAGAGGGTGGTGATCGGTGTCATTCTATTTGACGTTGTCAGTTTGACAGTTTTGTCACGGTAGGCTGTGATCTAGTCAGTATTACTAGACCGGGAGCTCGCAATCATATTTATTAAAATAATGTAGAGGGTCGCTGTTAAGTATGGAAACAGTCGATTATTTCTTAAATTATGCACAATATAGAAAAAAGTTTAGTACGAAAGTTTTAGGTTTGTAAAATATCTTCTAAGTAGTAGTCATCTTATTTTTACAGGGTTGGCCATAAAGTTGTGACACACCATAATTGTGTTTTTTTATGGAACGCCCTGTATATTATTAAATATTTTAATTATTTCTTCAATTCTAAGCAAAATTCCTCAAAACATGTACTTAAGTTTAACCTTTTCTGAGTTATCAAGTTTTAAAGTAGTGTCTTCACATAAGAAATTTGTAGTCATATTATCAGCTGTATAACAACAATGAATATTAATGAATCAATTTCTTAACTAATAACTTGAAAACTATTTAATTTAGGTACACTATGTATCGACAAACTTTGTTTAGATTTAAAGGATAATTAAAATAAAAAATTATTAAATCAAATCAAATTTTATTTTTAAAATTACAAATTTCAGTATAACTAATTGGTGGTATCAGGAGACACAATGGAACTAAAATCTGTGTGTGAGCTCCTACTACCACCAGAATACTGGTATTTTTTTTAGATAAGAAAATTTACTTTAAAAAAATTATTTAAAAAAATCATTTATTACTTTAGAGCTTAAATTCAGAACAACAAGAAGGGCTATTGTAACCGTCCGATTGCAAAAAATTAAATTTACCCTTACTACTATTAATAAATTGATATGTTATATAGATTATTAATTATTATTGGCATTAGGTGATATTAGGATCCAAAATCCATGTATGTATCTGACATTTAATTTTAATGTATGACTTGTCTTTTAAATCTGCTGGTAGTGAGTTATATATTTGAGGAGCCAGTGTATGGTAAAGTTCTCTGATATAATGTTAACCTAACATTTGGTATGCTTGCTTGAAGATTTTCAGCCTGTCTTAAGATAGAACTTGAATATATCGTTTGTTAATATATATTTAGTTTAGATACATTACTCTAGCCTCACCAAATAAAGTATCACTATAAAATTTTCTATTTTTTTTAACATTACTTTTAGTATATGTTTTTGACTGTCAATGACTGTCAATAACAAGGACGGATGTTCCTTTTAAAAAATATAAGTTGTTGTGTTAGGGCTTTATATGCCCAACCGTGTAAAAATAAAATTATTACTGCTTAGTAGATATTTTAAGACTCTACTACATCTTTTGTATTAAACGTTTCTTCGAGATCTTGCATGTATAGTTTAAGAAATAATCGACTGTTTCCATACTTATCAGTATATTTTTTTATATATTATGTTTATTATACATATTTGATGAAAAAAAATATAAAATAGCATAAAATGCGACATCCTGAGGAATCGCCAGTGTGTTTATATTTATTGAATAAACCCAAATAAAAACTGACAGCATCTCGTCAAATAAACTAAAGGCCTTGATTGCCAAGCTTAAGAAATGCTTTAAAAAATTGTTCGTTTCTATATTAATTTTTTGATTTTACAGTGCGACTTCTTTAAATTAGTTAAGCTATACATGACATAGGCAAACTAATAATCCGGATAATCAGTTTAGAAAGGAATAGTCCGATAATGTATTTATACCAAAGTTATTAAATAAATCTTAAAAACATATATAAATAAATAAAAAAATAACAAAAGTAAAACAAATGTAAAATATCATCAGTTCGTAAACAACAAGTAAAATTAAAGAAATAAGAATTATAAAAAAGTTTCCTCTTTGGCCGGGACTCGTGTAACCTGTGTAGTTAGTTAGTGTTCATTTAATAAGTTATATTCTTTACGTTCAACGTTAAAACTGAAATAGGGAACATTCGTCCGTTTAAGAGATATTTTATCTACTGTCAAGAGTTATGTCAACTTGAGAGTTGAGTCTATAAGTACCTTTGCATACGATAAAATTCACCTTTTGTATATATAGATATTCAATAATAAAGGCTTTTTGACTTCATTTGGTTTTATTTTTAAATTATTATCAGCACTACAGCAATAAGTATATTTTTAACCAGGTGCCACTTGTCCTTAGTTCCCATTAAACACTCTTTAAGAGATTCCGAAGAAAAACCAGCTATGTATTGAATTTATGTTAAAAAAAAAATAATCGCCTTGTTTTCCAAAATAACAGGTGTACTAAAGCCAGTGTAAATTTAGCACCACAGGAAAAATTTTTAAAGATACAACTCAATAAATTGTCAAAATACTTCACAGGCAAAAAAAAAAATTCTAAAGATTTTGAGCATTTTTTAAAATTTTGCAAAAGTTCTACAGCGGTGTAAGGGTCATTGTTGCTTCTCCCCTCTCGTAATAATCAATTATTTCGTAATTGTTTGATAAACCATAAATTTTTCTATCTTGAATGACAAAACCTGTGTAGTTATGTATTGAGATTTATTGGTTAAATAATTTATTACTGCTACGGAGGTCATCTGAGCCACAGTGTCGTCCATCAAAATCGTAAAATGTATAATATTTAATAACTAAATTTAAGGGGTCATAGTTTTTGTCTTAACATCTTCTATACCGACTTCTATAGGCCCGAAATAAAGATTAAAAGAAACTTCGGTTAAAATTTTGTCCCATTCATCAACGAGATTGATAGCGCCATCGCCCCAGGTGTTTTTTTAGGATTTCTCCTGGACTAAGGCATTCAGTGAAGTAGAAGTGAAGTTTTAGAAAAACGAAGGTTAGCCCTTTAAAATAACGCAGGTTGGATTCGTATAACATATGTGGTAAAAATATGGTTAGGTGCTCCCGGGCTAAAAACACACTACATTGATAGTGCCGAAAAAATTGTCGCGGGCGTCAAAAAATCTGTCGCTCAGAATAGACGTCAAAAATTTTGGAGAAAAACCGGCCTCTTGATTTAAAAAAACGCCAGTTTGAACGGTGAAAAATGAATTCCGGCAGCGCCGCAATGTTACAGTTTAAATATGAACTGAATTCGAATTTTTGCAATTTACATTCATGTAAATGGAAGTAAACGCAAATATAATATTTATATAATAGAATATAGTCTATTCTGAGCGACTGATTTTTTGACGCCCGCGACAATTTTTTCGGCACTATCAATGTAGTGTGTTTTTAGCCCGGGAGCCCCTAACCATATTTTTACCACATATGTTATACGAATCCAACCTGCGTTATTTTAAAGGGCTAACCTTCATTTTTCTAAAACCTCACTTCTACTACACTGAATGCCTTAGTCCAGGAGAAATCCTCAAAAAAACACCTGGGGCGACGGCGCTATGAATCTCGTTGATGAATGGGACAAATGATGGGCCTATAGAAGTCGGTACAGAAGATGTTAAGACAAAAACTCTGACCCCTTAAATTTAGTTAACTATTATACATTTTACGATTTTGTTGGACGACACTGTGGCTCAGATGAAATCCGTAGCACTAGTAAATTATTTAACCAATATTTATCTCAATACATAACTACACAGGTTTTTTCATTCAAAATTTTAAAACAAACAATGATTCCTACACCACTGTGGAACATTTAAGAACTTTTGCAAAATTTTAAAAAATGCTCAAGATCTTTAGAAAAAAATGTTTTTTGCCTGTGAAGTATTTTGACAATTTATTGAGTTGTATCTGTAAAAATTTTCCATGCGGTGCTAGTTTTACACTGGCTTTAGTTCACCTGTTATTTTGGAAAACAAGGCGGTTATTATTATTACTTTTATCATAAATTCAATACATAGCTGGTTTTTCTTCGGAATCTCTTAAAGAGTATTTAACGGGGAATAAGGTCAAGTGGCACCTAGTTAAAAACATACTTATTGCAGTAGTGCTGATAATAATTTAAAAATAAAATCAAATCAAGTCAAAAATCCTCTATTATTGGATATCTATAAATATACAAAAGGTGAATTTTATCATGTGCAAAGGTACTTATAGACTCAACTCTGAAGTTGACATAACTCTTGACTGTAGATAAAATATCTCTAAAACGAACGACTGTTCCCTATTTCAGTTTTAGGGAAACGTTCATCCCGACAATTAAAATTAGCAGCATGAACGTAAAGAATAAAACTTATTAAATGAACACTAACTAACTACACAGGTTACACGAGTGCCGGCCGAGGAAAAAACTTTTTTATAATTCTTCTTTCTTTAATTTTACTTGTTGTTTACGAACTGATGATATTTTACATTTGTTTTACTTTTGTTTTTTTTTAATTTATTTATATATGTTTTTTTTATTTATTTAATAACTTTGGTATAAATACATTATCGGACTAATACTTTCTAAATTGACTATTCGGATTATTAGTTTGCCTATGCCCGGTATAGCGTAGGATCAATTTAAAAAGAACAAAGAACAATTTTTTTAAGCATTTCTTAAGCTTGGCAATCAAGGCCTTTAGTTTTTTTGACAAGATGCTGTCAGTTTTTATTTGGGTTTCTTCATTAAATATAAACACAGTGATGCGCCCAGGAATATGTTGGGGGACTGGCGATTCCTCAGGATGTCGCATTTTATGCTATTTTATTTTTTTTTTTTCATTAAATATTTAAAATGGATGTGCCCAGAATAAAAATAATATATAAAAAAATATACTGAGTATGGGAACAGTCGATTATTTCTTAAATTATACATACAAGAAAAAACGTTTAATACAAAAGATGTAGTCGGGTCTTAAAACGTCTACTAAGCAGTAATAATTTTATTTTTACGAGGTTGGGCATACACAGCCCTAACACAACAACTTGTATTTTTTTTAAAGGACCGTCCTGGACCCAGTTACTGACACATAAAAACATATACTAAAAGTAATTTTAAAAAAGAACAAAAAATTTTCTATTGACACTTTGTTTGGTGAGGCTAGAGTAATGTTTCTAAACTAAATATATGTGTTAAAAAATCTTCAAGCAAGCATACCAAGTGTTAGGTTAACATTATATCAAAGAACTTCACCATACACTGGCTCCTAAAATATATAACTCACTACCAGCAAATTTAAAAGACAAGCCATAACTTAAAATTAAATGTCAGCTACATATATGGATTTTGGATCCTAATATCACCTGATGCCAATAATAATTAATAAGCTATATAACATATATCAATTTATTAATAGTACTAAGGGTAAATTTATTTTCTGTGCAATCGGACGGTTACAATAGCCCTCCTTATTGTTCTGAATTTAAGCTCTAAAGTAATAAAAAATTTTTTTTAATAATTTTTTTTTAAATAATAATTTGATTGTCTAAAAAAATACCAGTATTCTGGTGGTACTAGGAGCTCACACACAGATTTAAGTTTCATTGTGTCTCCTGATACCACCAATTAGTTATACTGAAATTTGTAATTTTGAAAATAAAATTTGATTTGATTTAATAATTTTTTATTTTAATTATACCGTTAAATCTAAACAAAGTTTCTCGATACATAGTGTACCTAAATTAAATAGTTTTCAAGTTATTAGGTTTTAAAATGAATGCAGTTGCATAAGAAATTGATTCATTATTATTCGTTGTTGTTATACGTTATATTTTGATGAATTTTGCTTAGAATTGAAGAAATAATTAAAATGTTAAATTATATAAATATATAATATAATTTTTTTTTATGGAACACCCTGGTCCATAATAAAAAACAATTATGTTGTGTTACAACTTTATGCCCAACCCTGTAAAAATAAGATGACTACTACTTAGTAGACATTTTACAACCCTAAAACTTTCATACTAAACTTTTTTCTATATTGTGCATAATTTAAGAAATAATCGACTGTTTCCATACTTAACAGCGACCCTCTACATTATTTTAATAAATATGATTGCGAGCTCCCGGCCTAGTAATACTGACAAGATCACAGCCACCGTGACAAAACTGTCAAACTGACAATGTCAAATAGAATGACACCGATCACCATCCTCTTAACGAAAGCCTTAATAAGTTTATCAGGGGCTGTTCTAAAATGATTTAACTGAAAATTATGTTTTTCTAAGGTGTTCAAATGTATTACGAGGGCGGGACGGGGGATTAAGAATTGCTACTTTTTATCCGATCGCGCAAATAAAAAAGAAGGTTATGCGAGTTTGGTTTTTACCTTATTTATATGGCTTGGTGTATAATGTATGTGGCTATGTAAAGTTCCCGCTTAGATAAAAACTATCATGTGCGCACCCAGGGGGGGTTAGGTTGGTGAAACGATCCCCCGCCCGGGCCTAAGAACTTTTTAGATATTTTTCTAGGTGCGCCACTAAAGCTACACCCACTTAAATTTGACAATTAATATCTAATTTAGTTCATTAGGCAACATATAGGCTGCGTTTAAAAAAATCAATATAGGGGAGAGTGGGGCATAGTGGCAAAGTGTTTATTGCGCAAGTTGTGCGACACCAAAAGTTTTGATTTTTAGTGTTCTTTAACTATAACCTATTTATGGTAATTTTGTTCGGCTTAGTAAAAAAATATCGCATTTTTTCAAATTTTTGGTGCTTAGATCTAAGGTAACGACGGTTTTTTTATTAAATAACTTTATTATCTCTTTTTGGTTAACATAGGTAGTGACGAAGATTCTCTCGAACAAGGAACTATTAGAGAAGATAAAGAGCATTAGGTTTAAATTTAAAAACTTTTTTTGAGAATGCTTTGCCCCAGGGCGGGTAATATTACTTTGCCTAAAGGCTTTCTGTTTAATTTACTTGCTTAGGAAATGTACGTAGGTACATAGGTATATCATATCTATCTGCCTACAAAATCTTAAAAATAATATATTTATATTGAGAGAGTTAAAACACTCTCCTAGTGATCATGACAAGCGAAATATGTCAATCACTCAAATGTATATGTGTAATTGGTATCCATTTTTTAGGACTTTTTAAGTGTTAGGTTTTGCCATTTATACCAAAATTCATACAGAAAAACGCTTTTTTTACGTTTATTTATATGCGACAAAAAGGCACTATATGTATTTGTAAAGTTTTTAAATGCACGACATCATGGAAGCTCATGACAGAAAGTGAGGCCTACGCAAAGATGAGACAACAGGCACTAGGGCACCAACCCTGATGTTTTTTTAAATATATTATTGTCAAACCCTTAGAGTAAACTTTCCGAGTACCATTTAGCATAGACTATAGTGTGCCGTTTAAACAAATTAATAAATAAATATAATATAAATCTGTATATTACACAGTTTTGTAGTTGCTCTTCTTTTGGGCGATAGTATATGTGGTGTTTACAGTGGCGTGCTGTGCTAACCAAAGCAGAGTAGGCAAAAATTGGTATTGTTTTGCTACTTACACGCTTATTGCATACACATACAAAAAACCAAAATGGACTTTTTTGGTACCAATTAATCTTAAATTATTTTATATTTTTTGCCTAAATTCAACCAATATTCTACAAAATATTTACTGCTTTCTGAAAAAGCACCTTTCTCTGGTAGGCAGAAGTTGATTTAACTCGCAATGCACCAGCATGCATGTGACAGCGGCGTAGCGTGCCTGAAGGGGTGGGGGGGCCGACAGCTAAAAAGGGAGCCTATCAAAAATCTTGCGACTAAAAAAAAAAAACAAAAAGGTCATCATGTCTTTAGTTTCCTCCTAGCGACAGCTTTGCGCCCTCTCATTGCTGGCCCTGCTACTTAATAAGGCTTAGGGCGCTTCGGGCACCCATGGGGCGTCAGTACCCTCGGGGAGGGGGAGGGGCGACAATCCCCCGCCTCCCCTTCGTGCCTCCCCCCCCCTTCGCCCCCCCACGCTACGCCACTGGCATGGGACACAGTATTCGTGTCACATGACATGACCATCACGACAGGCGAACAAACCACACGATGTCTCTTTGTTCTCTCTTTCTCATTCTTATTTCTATAAGGGTAGGCAACGTCTTTCTGCCTACATTATCTGCACGCTACTGGGAGCTTACGAAGTGATTCATATTTTTACTATTTGAATTTGCAAGAGAGAGAGAGAGAGAGGTGCGAGAATATTCTGATTAAGTGCTTTTCACCGCAGAGCAACTTGTCATATGAGTTTTTTTCATAGTAGGTAAAACATATTTTGTTGAAATCATTAAGTTTTATTAAGCCTATTTTAAAAACTTACAGAAAACTTATAAAGATATCTTACTTTTAAGTAGGATTTTAAGTTGTCTCTTATGTCTTAGTCGTATTGTATTTTTTTTCAAAAAAACCTGTAAAAAAATATCAACAAAATTAATCGAAAAGATGTAAAAAAATTTTTAATATACAGGTTGTTTCCTAATTGAATGTCAATATTTATGGGGGTGATTTTTGGGCCCATTTTAAGAAAAAAACTTTATATAAATATATGTCCTAAACATCTTACCTTTTGAGATACAGGGTGGTAAAGTTTTCAAAAATAAATCGTTTATTTTAATATCTACAATACCACTTCGGATATTTTAATGAAATTCATCATATGTACTATGAATCAAGAGGCATTTTTTAATGTATCACTTTTTTTTTAATTTTCATCAGTAGCGTTCGTACGTAATTTGACCTGCATATTTTGGCAGACATTGATGGCACGCCATTGATTTTTCCTAAAATAAAAATTATTTTTAAAGTCCCCAATCATTTCTAACCAAAGTTAATCACTTGATTTTTTTCAATCCGATGCACGGTTTTCGCTTAACAAAATAAAAACCGTTTCTCTGCATGATCATAACAATATCGTTATATGACAATATCATCATGCAGAGACACGTAGATTTTATTTTTTTTAGAGGAAACCCGTTCGTCGGACTGAAAAAGTCCAAGAGATCAAATTTGCTCATAATTGAATACAGATTTAAAAAGTACACTTGACTTGGTATTGTTGATATTAATAATAAATGATTTATTTTTGAAAACTTTACCACCCTGTATCTCAAAAAGTAAGATGTATAGGACATATGTTCATATGAATTTTTTTTCTTAAAATGGGCCTAAAAATCACCCCTATAAATGTTGACATTTAATTAGGAAACACCATGTATATGTATATAAAATAGGTTTAAACTTTAACTATAAACAGGCGTAGTCATTATGTAGTATCTTGGAATTATTATGAACGATCCACATTTAACCAACAGACGTATTAATTGTGAAAATTGATTAGGTAGTAGTTTTCAAGTTGTCGTGGGACAACAAAAATTGAATTTTTGCCACATTTTTACTTATCACAGCCGCCATATTAAATTAAAATATATATATAGTTTATGTTCCCCATATTCTGATTCACATCCACAAATCCAAGAAAAAGTTTTGTAGTTGTGAAATCACTTTTAGCTTCGCATAGTGGCACCACAACGCTTTTTATGTAAATTATTTCTTTGATGGAAATTTCCCTGATGAAAATTATTTTTCCCTTTCTTAAAGTTAGTTAAAAGATTGAATAAGAGAGAAAAGCAGGAGTATTCGCCTTTAGCCGGCGGAAAACACGTGACTTACTCTAAACGAGGCATGACGCATAAGGCTTTAAATGTTATGGCTGGTGGTGACTGGCGGCGAAGCGGCGTTGCCGCATAATTGACGCCTCAGTTTTACTGGCGTTTTTCAAAGAATCGGGCCCACTGTGACGAAATTTGGCACAGAAATGCCTTTTTAGTGCAGGGCCAAGATACAGGGGCGTACTAGAGGTGGGAGAGGAAAAACTGATAAATTAAATATAAAACTAGTTTCGCGTACAATTTTTTTCTTTAACTTTATAGCTATGTAGCCTATAAATTTAAATCATCTGTAAAAATTTAATATTGGAAATAAGGTTTCTTTTTTGAGGGGGAGAGAGAGCAAAAGGTAGGAGTAACGAATTCTAGGTAATTTAGTATTCTAAACCAAAATAAATATCAATTGAGTTAATACGTCAAACTGTTCACATGATATGTCAAAAACTGACACCTTAATCTGCCAGGGATTATTAAAAATACTCGACCAAGCCTACCTGAATAACATTTGATAACTTAGCGTAGTGTAGTAAAAGTAAAAGTTCTAAAATTTTTAATTTTTAACATAATTCAACAACAAAAACAACAACAAATCTGCCAATTCTTGGGTACCAAAGGATACACTTTTAATAAAATTACATAATTGCATCCTGTTTAAGATTGGTTGTCAGAAGTGATAATTAAATAGATATTTAAAAAATAATGATAATGCACATTATGTAAAAAATATGTTTTATACAATTAGAATTACTGTATTTCATTAATAACTTTTTAATTAAGAAGAAAAAGTCATAAGCTTCTATTTATACATCAATTTTTTTTATGGATTGCTGGCACTGTATATTATGCGTACTGTATAATATTCGTATCTTTTAAAAATTATTTTTTTACTATAACTCACCTAAGCGTCGTTTAATTTTATTCATGTTCCACCGATTTAGTTAGCGGAAAAATATTAAAATTTTGTCTAATTAACCGACCTTGTAGTTTTGGTAATAACAAAGTTAATAATATCACCGACTTTAATTTGAATACCCTGCATGTTTTAAAGTCTCGAACTAACAGCTACATAGGTGAATAATATTTTAACTTTCTACTGTATATTTTCTAATTTTATAAGTCCTGGGAATAACGTTTAACGTAGTTAAAAAATAAATTATATTGACACAAAAAACACCCTGTATTTTCTTACAATTACAAAGCTAAGTTAAACAAAGTACACCATGTAAAAAAGTGGTTCTTGTAGTTATAACAAGTAGTAAAATTAAGAAGGTGCCTTAAACTGCATACCCGGTATAACCAAAATTTCAGGCTACTACTTTTTACATGATTTTTATATCACCTTATATCTTTTAGCATATTTTAAAATTACTCTAACTTAAATTTTTATGTCATAGCCTGTAATAAGCCGGCAAATTGTGCCAAGTTTCGATGCAAAATTATTATTAACGCAGTAGCTATAATAAATAATGTAAAAAACAGTAAAAATGACAGCAAAGTTTTTGTGGCCCGGTATATACGTTCAGAAAAACGTAATGATGTAGCGCTTACTACAAAAATAGAGTCCGATAAATGGTTTATAAATTATAAACAAGAATATAGTGATTGCAATGAGATGTTTATTTGAAATATTTAGAGTTATTTGAATTTTCAGCACTAAAATAAAAATATCGATTAAACTTTATTGTCTAGTTACTTTTTAACACTCTGTATAAAAAAATTTATTTAAGAAAAAAAAAGCTGTACTAGTATTGTTGTAAAGTGCTGACTTTGGCTTTTCGATAGTGATTTGTAACATCGTCATAAAAAAAACTACTTAAAATGATCATAAAAATTTTACTTATTTTTAAAAACAGCCCTGTATTTTTAACAGTTCAAACTAATTTTTATTTTCTTTTTATAAAATATAAATAAAAGATAAATATCTTGTTTTTTCTACTCAATACCTGTTGACGTTTGAGGGGTAGAGCTGCGGGACTGTAAGCGCGCTGGTCGTTTTATAAAATCTGGGTGCAAAATCCTTAAAAGGACGCTGTAAAAATATTAATTTTTCCGAGCCACACAAAGACAATATAGACACTCACCTTTTCAGCTGTTTCCGTCGTCCAGAGGAGCTCCTCTCGCTGGCCCAGTCGTTGCAGTCGATCCACACTAGAATCACTTGTTTGTGTAATGGTTTAGTTTGATTTTCTAAGAATGTTATTGGATTTTTTGGTTAATAGAATTTATCACCATGCTGCGTGGTGATCTCGATAGAATACGACAGACGAATCCTTTTTGGTTACGCCTTTTTGCGCAGATTCATTTTTCGTAGATGGCGCTGGCGTTTTGCTTGTGCCAATCAAATTGAAATTGTGTGGGTTTTCCGAATACGGGAATTTGGCGCAAAATTTGAGTTGTTGCACGAACATTTTCCGCCCACTTAAAACGAAGTTTTACATTGAGATTAAGTTGAATAAACAAATGGCTATATAAAAAAAAAATATAAGTTAATTCAAAACCTTAAAGGGTAGGTAATTAAAATCCGTTTTAGGTTTATAGATTAAAAGGAAAAAAAATGAAAAAAAAAATATATATATTCTAGATAACGACACACGAAACAAAGAAGTTGCTTGGGAGTTTAGTGCGCATCTAAAGGTAGTGGGCACAACTTGACCACGGGACGAGTGAAAAGTCCGTGTTGTGTTTTAACAGTAGCAACTCGAATGTGATTATCCCGACCAGGATGTACAGATACTATTCTACCCAGCAACCAGTGTAATGGCGGCCTAGTTTCATCCTTAATTAATACAAGCGTATCTAGCTTGATTTCAACCGAAGGGTCCGACCACTTAGAACGCTGTTGTAAAGTATTTAAGTACTCGAGTTTCCAACGCTTCCAGAAATCGGCATGAATTCGTTGGATAAGTTGCCAACGCTTAAGGGTATTAACTTTAAGGGTAGAAAGGTCAGGATCAGGACACGAATTAAGGGGTTCCATTGTGAGGAAATGACCCGGAGTCAAAGACGTAAGATCGTTTGGGTCAGAGCTTTGCTCACAAAGGGGTCGAGAATTGAGTAATGCCTCTATTTGGGCGAGGAGAGTATAGAGCTCTTCGAAGGTTAGTATCTGGTCACCGATGACCCGATACAAATGTGTTTTTATAGATTTGACTCCTGCTTCTGCTAGACCATTTAGGTGGGGGGCTCCCGGACTATTAAGACACCATTTGATTTTTAAGCTCTCAGAAGCTAATTTCGAAAGATTATGGAGCTCCTTAATAGCCCCAACAAAGTTTGAGCCTCTATCACTTGTGATTTGGACACAAGTGCCACGTCTAGCGACAAAGCGTCGTAAAGCAGCGATGCACGCCTCTGTGGTTAAATCCGAAACAAGCTCGATATGGATTGCCTTGACAGAAGTATCGACAAAGACTGCGATATATGATTTACCAACTTGTGCTCCACGACGTCTCTGACCTACAAAGGTTTTGATTGGGCCTGCATAGTCTAAGCAAACGTGTGAAAAACATTTTAATTGTGACGTTCTAAAAGAAGGTAAATCCGACATGTACGGAGTATACGGTTTTGGTTTTAAGCGAAAGCAGGGAATACATTGCAATAAAACCCTCTGAATAGCTCGACGTGATGACATAATCCAAAACTTTTGACGAATTAAGTATTGGACTGTGTTTATTCCGGGATGTAAATTTTCGTTATGAGTTTGAATAATGATCAATTGGGTTAATCTATGAGATTTCGGCAATAATAAGGGATGTTTTGCCTCAAAGGAGAGTTGAGAATGCCGTAAGCGTCCGCCCACTCTAAGGAAACCCAATTCGTCCAAAAAGGGCGCGAGTTTGCGAAACGGCTTAGGTAATAGCTGAGTATTTTGAATTTTTTGAATGACATCCGAAAAACACTCTTCTTGGACCCTTTTAACTAAAACAAGTAGAGCCTTGTGTAGTTCAAAAGCGGAAAAAACGCCGGATAAAGGGTCAACTGAGGTTTTTCGATTGTGAATAAGTCTTAGAAAATGACAAATGATTTTTTGAATGGTATTTAAATTGGATATTTTATCGATTAATCTAGTAAAAAAGTTTTGATTTTGAATTTCTGCCGTCAGCACCACTGAATTTTCCGGTTTTTCTTCTTTGAGAACCTCGTCTGGAACTCCCAAAGAACGTTCATTTATAAACCTTTGAATTTGCCACTCCGTAGTGGGCAAGGTAATCCATGGAGGGCCGTGAAACCAAAGAGGGTGATTTATTAAGTTATTGGGCGACAACCCTCTGCTAGCGCAGTCGGCAGGGTTCTCGGGTGAAGTAATGTGATACCATGGGACTTCGGGGATTGTTTCTTGAATACGACTTACGCGGTTTGCCACAAAGGTCTTCCACTTGTGAGGTGAAGATGTGACCCAATGAAGCGTGACCTGTGAGTCCGAGAACGCAAGAATTTCATCAATTACGAGTAATGATGAATAGGTGCGAATAACTAGTTCGAGTAAATCAGCTAATAGAGTAGCTCCAAGTAGTTCCAAACGTGGGATTGAAATAGTGTGTAAGGGAGCAACCCTTGACTTGCCCATGACTAGAGCAGTTTTGATAATTTTATTTGGTAATTCGACGCGAACGTATACGCAAGAAGCGTATCCTAGCTCGGATGCATCGCAGAAACCTAGCAATTGACATCGTTGAATATTATTCGAAAAAATATGTCTAGGTATACAAAGATTCGAAAGAGTGGTTAATTGATTATTGAATTGATTCCAAAGAGTTTTGATTGGATCGGGGGGTATTTCATCCCAATCAGTTTTGCATAACCAAAATTTTTGCATAATCACTTTGGCTAAAAATGAAACAGGCGATAAGAAACCTATAGGATCCCAAATTTTAGCGATAGCCGATAAAATATTCCTTTTGGTGCAAGGTTTTTCACAAGGGGTACAAGAATAGGTAAAAGTATCTGTAGAAGGGTGCCATTGAAGGCCCAACACCTTAATCGATGTTGAAGAATCGTCTTCAAAGGTAACAGGGATCTGACACTCAGCGGGCGACAAATGTGAAAGAAGTTTCGGATTATTTGATGCCCATTTTCTTAATTCAAATTTTCCCAATTTAAGCAACGCTATGAGATCCTTTTGAAGTGATAAAGCACCTTCTAGAGAGTTAGCTCCACAGCAAATATCGTCCATGAAAATGTTATTCAAAAGGACCTGGGATGCTTCAGGATAATTCTTAGCCTCCAGGATGGCTAGTTCTCTAAGAGTTCTAATAGCTAAATAGGGACTTGAACTAACACCAAACGTCACTGTATTAAGCCTGTATTCCTGCAGGGGTTCATTGGGATCAAATCGCCAAAGTAGCCTTTGGTAGTCCCGATGAATTGGATTAATTTGAATTTGTAAAAAGTGCTGTTTTATATCAGTCAAAAATACGATAGAATAAAATCTGAATTTAATAGAATTTCGGAAATATCGGCTTGTAATTTTGGTCCTATTAAAAGAGTTTCGTTCATGCTTAGGCCTTTCGAACCCTTAATCGAGGGGTTAAAAACCACCCGGAGTTTAGTCGTTGATTTGTCAAGACGAAGGACTCCGTGATGTGGTAAATAAGAACATAACTGAGGTCTAGGTTCGGATCTTGGAATTAAAGACATGTGCCCGTTTTTGAGATATTCTCTCATAAAATCCGAGTACATACTATAGAAATTTGAATTTTTTATTAAGCGAGATTCGAGAGACAAAAATTGACGATAGGCCACTGAATATGTGTCTCCTAGGTCAGGAGGGTCAATGTGACGAAAAGGCAAATTTACAGTAAATCGGCCCGAAATATCTCTAGTGGCAGTTTTTTGGAAAATCTCTTCACATCTTTTTTCTTCGGGTGAGAGAAACGTTTTTGACTTAATTGATTCTAGTTCCCAAAATCTGCGAATATTAAAGTCGAGAGACTGCTCACAGGAAGTAAAGTAAGAATTGACTTGAGGTGAAATATTTATGTTTTGAGTTTGGCCCATCAAGACCCACCCAAAAACTGTCTCAAAAGCGGAGGGTAGGCCGTGAGGTCCTGGAATTCGTCCTGATTGGACGATTTCTGTGTAAAGTTGTGCACCTAAGAGTAAGTCAATTGGACCAGGGTTGTAAAATTGATTATCTGCAAGCTTTAGATTTGAAATATGACTCCAATTGGATGAATCTACCTGTACTGAGGGCATATTCGAACAGAGTTTCGGTAAAACGAAGACTTGAATAGAAAAGGTAGGCTCTTGTTGGCCTAGGGCTCGAATAGTGCAAGTAGAAATGCCGTTAGTGGCCGATGAAGATTGATTTAGTCCAAGAACAGGGATCGAAATTTTGTTTCTTGGCAAGCCTAACCTGTTAAGACAAGCTTCGCTTATCAGGTTAGCTTGGCTACCGCTGTCCAGAAGTGCTCGGACAGGTTGGTAGTTACCCCGACTATCCAGTACCTCTAGTTTTATAGTCGCTAGAAGCACTGTCGTCCGGGGCGTCAAGGTGGATAACGAAGAGTATTGATTTGTAGATGTATTTGGATTCGAATTGATTTGAATTGAATTTGAACTGGGTTGAACAAAACTAGGGTTCTGTTGGCTAAGACTTGAATTTGAATTCTGATACGATAAGTTTGTGCCTGTGCTAGGCACGGCCACTTGATTTGAATTAAAACTTTGATTTAAGTTCGAATTTTGATTTGAATTTTGGCTTGAATTAACAAAGGATTGACTTGAATTCTGACGGATTGAATCTGTCGTTTGCGATAGATGAATAAGACTATGGTGTCTATGTCGACATACCCTGCAGTTGTAGGTACTACTGCAGTCAATTACTTGATGATTTGAACGTAAACAGTTGATACATAACGATTGTTGTTTTACATAAGTAAAACGATCTGAAGGAGATTTGGAGATAAAAACACCACACTGCGAGAGTGGATGAAAATAATTATTGCATAATTTGCACTTATAGGGTTGTTGGTTTTGTCGAAATTGAATATTGGATTGTTTATTTGCTACTTGTGATTGCGTATGCGCTAAAAAATTTGATGGAGGGCTTGATTTGTACTGATTATTTGAATAAGAATTATATTTTTGGTTACTAGAATTCGAATAATTTGGTTTTTGCTGTTTTGAAGTCGAAGGTTGCATTTGCGTATTTTGGGGAGATAGCTGTACTGTTTCAAGAGCACGGCATTGGTTAATAAGAAACTGAATTAAATTTTGATATGTTGGAATCTCGGTAGTACTATACTTTAATTCGAAAGCGGTTCTTGTGGTTTGATCGATTTTTGATAATAAAATTGAAAATAAACAAAAACACCACGACGTTACTGGAAATTCAAGATTTTCGAGCGCCGCAATATTCTCGGAAAAGGTATCTACCAAGACTCTAAGATCCTTTGCTGACTGGTTTCCCTTTAAAGAATTTGCATAGTAGATTGAGTTCCAGTAGGTACTGGCTAAAAGTCTTTTATTTTGATAGCGATCTGTTAATACCTTCCAGGCGATTGCGTAATTACTTGCCGTTAATTTTATAGAACTTAAAATATTAAGTGGTTCGCCCTCAAGGAAGGTTAGCAAATGTTGAAATTTCCTTATATCGGAATAATTAGAGTTTTCGTGAACCAAACAAGAATAAACATCGTAAAAGGTTGGCCACTTTTTTACGTTTCCATTAAAACAAGGTACCTTTAAAGGGCCCAGATCATCGCTACGTGAATAGTGTGAAGTTGCGGGGGTGAAATTTGAATGAACTGAATCGGAACATAAACTCGAAAAAAGAACTTTAGCTTGGTGGTAGAATAGATCCGTATCTTTCCTAATTTTGTCTTGTACTTCGAATTCATCATCGTCGTCGTCTTTCAAGAGACCTATGATGTCATTATGAATGTTTTTAAATTGTTTATAGTGATCATCTAACGATTCGTAAAACGCCTTAAAAATTGGCAAGGAAGAACTATCTGATTTAGCTTTTATTCCCAAGTTATACGTTTCCGTAATACGAGATATTGAAACTTTGCGTTGATTCTCAAGCTTTTTTAACGACATATTGTTAATTAAAAAAATAAAAAATATTTAAAAGGAATAAAACTAACACTTGACCCCTATTGACTTTAATCAGTCCAAAAGAGTTCAACAAGCATATATTTTATTATCGATTTCTCGAATAAATGCAAAAACTTATCAACAGCTGTTATCCTAGGTCGCGATCTTTCTCCCAAAATAAATGCACACAGAACAACTTGTACCTACTACCGCTTCTCTTATTATTTACAGGTAAATTCTAATTCTACTAGATGTGTTTGTTTACCTGTTAAATAAGAATAAAGCATTTAACTCACAAGCACTTTTGTTGTTTTGAATAACTATAACATATTATTTAAACAAATAACTATTATTTAAACAAATTTCGATTTTTGAATCAAAACAAACGACGTACCAAGTGCCAATTTCGGCTGCAATGAAATGTGGGTGGAGCAACCGTTAAGCCACGCAAGGGGGGACGGAACCTCCTTTCTAAACCGGACACGGCAACAAACGAGCCAAAATGGCGAGACGAAAAAATCTTTAATATTTTTAGCAAACAAATTTTAAAAAACAGGGTCGTGGGACCAGAAAATGTTGACGTTTGAGGGGTAGAGCTGCGGGACTGTAAGCGCGCTGGTCGTTTTATAAAATCTGGGTGCAAAATCCTTAAAAGGACGCTGTAAAAATATTAATTTTTCCGAGCCACACAAAGACAATATAGAGGATTGGCACTCACCTTTTGAGCTGTTTCCGTCGTCCAGAGGAGCTCCTCTCGCTGGCCCAGTCGTTGCAGTCGATCCACACTAGAATCACTTGTTTGTGTAATGGTTTAGTTTGATTTTCTAAGAATGTTATTGGATTTTTTGGTTAATAGAATTTATCACCATGCTGCGTGGTGATCTCGATAGAATACGACAGACGAATCCTTTTTGGTTACGCCTTTTTGCGCAGATTCATTTTTCGTAGATGGCGCTGGCGTTTTGCTTGTGCCAATCAAATTGAAATTGTGTGGGTTTTCCGAATACGGGAATTTGGCGCAAAATTTGAATTTAAAATTAAAGTTGCACGAACAATACCCACACCATAAATTTCTCAAAAAACAAAATTAATTATTTTTTATTTCTTGAGAAAAAATAAAGCAATATATTTTTTTGATCAGTTAAAATAAAAGTATATATGTTCTTATAATCGGTGCCAAGTTTCATTGCTCTAGCTTTACATTTGAATTTTATACAGAATTTTAATGAGATAGATGCAATTAACAATAAAACCTGCTCTGCACTGGCTTCAGGATGAGCACCACTTCGTGAAATAATACTATAGTTCCGTACTATACTCGTGCCAAGTTTCATTACGGTACGCAAAAATGCAGACAAAAGTGGCTAGGCTCCGGACTATTTTAGATAAAGAATTTTGTTTTACTGAATTATTTTACTCAGTTAGGTACTTCCTTGGAAAGAAGTATGATCAACAAAAATGTCGAGTTTCAGCATATCGTACCGTGAACTACGCGAAATTATTATTGTCAAACGTAATATAGATTCTTGTTGCGAAGTTGTGAAATCAGTAAATCGTGATATAAGTACAGAACTTTTAGAATTATTTAGAAGAGAAGTTCAATGGCATTTTTTGCCCAAGTTTGTGGAAAAATGGACGGCATCTAATAGAATAAGGGATAGATTTTTGAATAATTATGAAAACTGGCTACCAAATGACTTAACAGTAACTTTAGGTTCTCTTAAAAGAACTAGATGACGTCCAGAAAAAGAATTTGAGGAATGTTGCAGTCGTTCAATTTAACATTTGAACCCGATTCAGACCACCTCTGACGCTGCTGAAACGTGTTAATATATTCTTTAAAGTAACGCTTCCAAAAATCGCTATGTAGGCGTTGCATTAGTTGCCACCTGGACAGGCTACCGATATTAATGTTAGTAAGGTCGACCTCTGGAACCACCGAATTTAGTGGATCCAGACTTAGAAAGTGACCCGGAGTAAGCCGCAAAAGATGGATCTGCGCTTAGTGCGCACAAAGGGCGCGAGTTAAGTAAACTTTCTATTTGACATACTAGCCTGGAAAACTCTTCGTAAGTAAGACGTTGATTACCTACACGTAATAGATGTTGTTAGACCATTTTCACTCCGGCTTCAACAAGCCGTTAAAGTGTGGTCCGGAAGGAAGACTGAAGTGCCAACGTAAGGAAAGGACTTCGCTAGCTTGTCTAGCGTAATCAAGAAACAAGATATTTATGCCAACTAGGTTGGTTCCCTTATCGCTGAAACATGCGACTAAATTACGCCTTCTGGCAACGAATTGTCGAAAAGCAGCGACACAGCTGTCTGTGGAAAGTTATTGTGAAGGCTCTAAGTAAATCGCCTTCGTCGCCGTACAAACAAACACATAAACGTGTATCTTAAAAACCTGGGCTTCACGCATTTTGTAGAGGGTTATAACCCACTAAACATAAAAACATTTTAATAATGTCAAAATAATGTTTAATTTAAAAACATAACGTTATGTTGGATGTTAGTTCTAACGTCATATTCATAGCTAAAAAGAAGCTTAATAACCCGTTTTCTAACGTTAGAAAAATAATCTTATGTTTTTATAACGTTTTTTAAAAGTGTTTTTCGAACGTTAAAAAAATATTGATTGACAGTGGAAAAAAAATGTTTTTCTAGCATTGAAAAATAAATGTTTTTTTAACAATGAAAAATTATATTTTTTTCAAATAACTCGAAATATAAAGTAACATAAATAACGTAAATAAAATTCTTCTATTTTGGAAACGCAGGGCAGCAACAGTCTGTTGAGGTTTTCGTGAACTCGACACTCATTAAAGGAAATTCAGATCCGTAGCTTCTGAAAATAAAATTTAAAATTCTATGTAAACAATAATTTTGTATTAAGTGCCTCGCTACGAGGCCAAACAATTCATGCTCAAGTGAATACAAGGCAAACAATTTCAAGGCGCGTATTCACTTTAGCATAAATGCAAACGAAGCATTCATTTGGTCCCACGGCGAGGCTTGCGAATTCTGCCTCAAAGGAATACCCGGCTTCAGGTCCGGCGGCTAATCATCCGCGGCGAATTGTCGCATTCCCTGTCTGATTACCTATAACGTTAGGTATGCGATATTCCATAAAAAAATTTTTTTTTTACTTTTGTTTACTTTTCTTACCTAATTTTGTGATGCTTCATTTAAATCACTGCATACAAATTTGTTGTTCTTTAACTATACCATCTTTTCCACACAATTGGTGTATATTCCTATCCAAATATGTATTAACTATCATTATTAATCACTGTGCTTTTAATTTACCATGTTTGTTTCTACAAAAGGTAAATATTTTAACGAAAATTGCAGAAAGCGTATCTGCTACAGCTAACGACTCGTATGAACTCGCAGCAAAACGCAACTAAAAATGGCGATGGCCCGTTCTGGTAGTGGAACTATGCGGCAGCGCCCTCTATAGTTTTTTTTAATGTTTAAAAAACAAAACATTTATTAGCTCCATATATCTTAAATTTAACGTTAGAAATGAGATCTAGGGAAAACATTATAAAAATAACCATATATTGATGGTAATATTTTTAATGTTAATAAAATTATTGTTTTTTAAATATTGGTTTCCTAACGTTATTAAGAAATATATTTTTGGTAATGCTTTTACATGAAATTTTTGTTAGGATTTTCTACATGTTTTTTTAATGTTAAAACTGACTTAATTTTAACACAAAGGATCAAGCACACCTCTTATGGGTTTTCTGTAATCCGTCAAACTTCATGAAATTTTGGTTGTTGTAGACCGAATCTTTCTTATCAAAAGCTCTCATGGGCCCATTTCAACTTAATGACCAGTTTTTGAAATACAGGGTGTTGAAAGTGATAATGCCCAAGAAGCATAATAGCTCTTTAGACGGGTTTCCCAAACATATACACACTATTAGTATTACGTATATTTACGATTTATTTATTATTTTCAATCTGTACCTTCAAAACATTATCTACAGGGTGTTTAAGTAAATATTAGTCGAATTTTTTAATAAGAAACAAGCTTTAGTATGTTGTAGAGTAAACCTTGCTCATCAAAAATTCTCATAGGCCCAACATAAATGTGTGACTAGTTTTTGAAATACAGGGTGTTGAAAGTGATAATTTCCAAGAAGCACAATAGTTTTGTAGACCGGTTTTCCAAACATACGCATTGTTAGTATTACATATATTTACGATTTACTTATTATTTTTAATCTGTAGCTCTAAAGCATTATCTACAGGGTGTTTAAGTAAATATTAACGGAAAGTGTTAATTAGGAACAAACGTTAGGGTGTTTTAGATTGAACCTTTCTTATCAAAAGTTCTTATGGGCCCAATTTAAATTAATGACCAGTTTTTGAAATACAGGGTGTTGAAAGTGATAATGTCTAAGAAGCATTATAGCTCTTTAGACGGGTTGTCTAAACAAGAAATGATTATAAAGTAATTGTATTACGTTAATTAACATTTTGATCCGGTATTTTGGTAGAGGATTTTAAAAGAAGTCCCTTTTTCTTTACAATTATGCCCCTTTTACTTTTTTTGCACCACAATTTCGCTAAATGCCCTCTGCTAATAGTAAGATGCTCAATAATATATACAATATATAGATTTTTATTTAGTATTTAAAAAATGATATTTGCCAAAACACCCTGTATTAAATACTTAATTAGTCCAGCTTTATCATTAAAATAATCATTAGAAAACTAATAAATACTCTAAATGTAATACGAACATTGTGAATATATTTGAAAAAGCCGTCTAAAGGGCTATTATGCTTCTTGAACAATATTACCTTCAACACTCTGTATTTCAAAAACTGAAAATTAATTTAAGTTGGGCCCATGAGGACTTCTGATAAGCAAGGTTTAATCTACAGCACACTAAAGCTTATTTCTCATTAAAACATTCGACTGATATTTACTTAAACACCCTGTAGACGTTTTAAAGGTACAAATTAAAAATAATAAATAAATCGTAAATATATTAAATAAAAACATAGCGTTTATGTTTGGAAAACCTGTTTAAAAAGCTATTATGCTTCTTGGACCTTATCACTTTCAACACTCAGTATTTCAAAAACTGGTTATTAATTTAAGTTGGGCCCATAAGAGCTTTTGATAAGAAAGGTTTAGTCTACAACATACCTTAATTTCATGAAGTTTGACGGATTACAGAAATTCCATAAGAGGTGTGCTAGAAAAAAAAACTTTTTTTTGCAACATTTATTTAAAGTTTTTTACGATTTTGTGCTTAGTGGGAAGAAAGGGACCACAAAAGTCAATAGCGACATGTTAAAAAGGTTTTAAGTGAGAAATTCTGTGCGCAGGAAGATGTGGGAAGAATGGGACCATAAAAGTCAATAGCGACATTTTAAAAAGGTTTTAAGTGAGAAATTCTGTGCGCAGGAAGATTACCCATTACTGGTGGGGCATAAAAGTTAGGACGAACTTTAAAACAACGGAAACTGTTTGAAAGGGTTTTTTGTATGATTTTTCTTGCCGATAAGATCCAATATTGTTGTAGAAGTAAATGATGTAAAGTTTTTAACCCTGGATGTTGAATAATAGTCTTTGTGAACTAGGCAACAATAACGAATGCTTAAGAGAAAATGACAAGTCCGAATTTTTTAAGCGTCCTGCTACCCTAAGAAAGCCTTAGTAATCTAGAAAGGCAGCAAGTATTCGAACTGGTTTTGCTAGAAGTAAATTATTTTCGATTTTAGAAATAATTTCCGAAAAAATCTCTTGCAGAACGTGTTTAATTAGGGACAGGTGTGGGCGCAATCAGAAGTTTAGTACAAGAATGTTTACTATTGTAAGTAGAACGGAAGCAGAACGAAATTATTCGTTGAATTTTTGACAAGGAACTGTAATTTGTAAGAATTACGTCTAGAAAATGAGGTTCTTTTACCTCTGATTCTTATACCACTGATTCCTCGGTAATAAAAAAAATGAAGGACCATTTCACCACATTTCATGGTGGAGCAAAGTAGAAGGGGACATCCCCAGAGATGCGCAGTCTGCTGCATTGAGGGCAGAACTCTTTCTTGAATGTAATTTATCTTGTTTGCCACAAAGGTTTCCCAACGACTAGGACGGGAGGCAAGCCAGGATAAAACCACTTGCAAATCACACCAATCAAAAATTGCATCTATAGTAAGTTGCTCTGAATAGCTATCTTTTACGCCTTGTATTAAGTCAGAAAGAAGTTTTGCTCCAACCAGCTCTAAGCGTGGAATCGTTAGTGATTTTAAAGGTACCACTCGAATTTTAGCGCACACAAGGAAAACACAAATACTCGATAAAGTCCAAACACGAAAGTATACGACGGCGCCGTAGCCCGAATGGACCCCTCACAGAAACCGTGAAGTTCGCACCGTCAAAAATTGTTTTCTAAAATTCGACGGGGAAGTGTAATTTTTAAAAGTTCAGTAATTTCAATAGCCTTTTTTTGTCAATAATGAACAATATTTTGTGACGGAGTTTCATCCCAGTCCACTTTATATTTCCACAAGCATTGCATTAAAATCTTAGCAGAAAGCAAAATTGGACTTAAAAACCCAAGCGGGTCAAATATTCGCCCAATGTTTGAAAGAATTGTACGTTTGGAGCACACTTTGTCATTTAACTGACATTCATAAGAAAAACTATCGGAAAAAGTTTGCCATTGGATGCGAAGAACTTTAAGAAAGTGTGGTTCGTCTTTATCAAAAGACAAAGGCATTTGGCGTTCCGAAGTTGGAACAGCCGCCAGCAGTTCTGGTGGTGGTTTCTTAACTTGAAACCCCCTAATTTAAGTAAATCAATTAGCGGCTTTTGTAGCATAAGGGCGGAAGAAACAGAAGAATAAGTCCCCAATAAATCATCGATATAGATTTGACTTTTTAGTAGTTGGCTTGTCTCAGGAAAATTGACTTCTTCAATGGTAGGAAGTTCTTGAAGAGTTCGCATAGCCAAATAAGGACTACAATTTAAGCCAAACGTGACTGTATTAAGGGTCCATTCAGACAAGGGTTCATTGGGTGAAAATCGCCAAAGAATTTTCTGAAAATCTTTATGTAAAGGAGAAATAAGAACTTGTCTAAACATTTGTTTAATGCCAGCCATAAAGACCACGGGATAAAGACGAAAAGTTAAAAGGGAAAAAATATCCTTTTGTAATTATATATATATTTTCACACGGTTTCACAACGTTCTACGTCTTCCGATACCCAATCTCCACTCGTGTCTGTTTGCCCATAATTCATCATCTAGGCCTCTTATTCTTATTTCACTGTCTATTCCTTCTCTCCAGCTTTTCCTCGGCCTTCCTCGTTTTCTTCGGCCAGTTGGTTTCCATTGTAATATTTGTTTCGGTAGTCTTCCATCATCCATTCTTTGTACATGTCCGTACCACACCAGTTGTTTTGTTCTTATATCATCTACTAAAGTACGTTTACCCACTGTCATAATTTCTCTTATTCTTTGATTTGTAACTCTTTCTCTTTTTGATTTCCCTGCTGCTCTTCTCCAATAGTCCATCTCCGTAGCGGAAAGCATTTTCTCTGTTCTATCTATAATTGACCATACTTCTGAGCCATATGTAATAATAATTTTTACAATGGTGTTATATATAAGCTTTTTGTTATGTTTTGATATACTTTGGTCCCAAATTATTCCATTTAATAAAGTTATTGCTTTTCTTCCTTGTACGTTTCCATCTTTTATAGCTTTGTCTAGTGTCAGCTGTAATTTTTAGACCTAAGTATTTATACTCATCACAGGACTGAATTCGCTGCCCAGTATTTAATATTAGATCCTGTTTCGTTCCACCAATACACATATACTCTGTCTTATTGATATTAACCTCTAGTCCCCACTTATTGTACTCTTCTATTAGTTTTCGTGTCATATATTCGAGGTCGTCATAATTCTGAGCCACCATCGGCGAAACATAAAGTATACAAGGTGGTTTCATCCAACGGAATTCCGATGTTTTGGCATTTTCTCTTCCAGACTTTAAGGACCTGTTCCAAATATATTTTGAATAGCGTAGGCGAGATACAGTAACCTTGTTTAAGACCTTTATTTACTTGAAAGCCTTTAGTTAGTTTTGCTTTTATTTTGACTTACAATTATGTTTGTCTTTTCCAACGCTTTCCAAAGTAGGTTTAGTGATATACTCTCATATGCCTTCTGCAAATCTACGTAAAGCATTTGCAGCTCTTGTCCGTATGCCATTTTCTTTTCAATAGCTTGAGTTATACAAAAGAGATGATCTGAAGTCGATCTACCCGCCCTGAAACCGGCTTGTTCTTCTGCCTCCGTATCTTTATATTCGCTCTCCACTTTATTTCTTAATATTTTGCCATATATTCTGCTTAGCGTGCTAGTTACAGATATACCTCTATAATTGTCACATATATCTTTCCTTCCTTTTTTGAGTATTGTGGATATATATGACGTTTTCCACTCAGTTGGTACTATAGGTCCATTTAAATATTTTTGGAAAAGATTCCGTAATCTCCAAAACAGTTCTTCAGTGCCATATTTAATACGTTCAGCTGGGGTATTTCCGGGTCCGACAGACTTACCGCTTTTTAAGGTTGTGCACACGTTTTTGACCTCAGAGATTGTGATGGGTACTAGAGATCCCATCGTTCTAATGATATTGTCTCTTTTGTCTTCCTTGAATTCTGCTCTATCTTCAGTTAAAAGTGTTTTAAAATGCTCATCCCATTCTTTGTCTGGTATTGGTGAAATAATATCTCTGCATGTTTCTTTTTTGATCGATCTTATAGTTTTTCAGCATTCGGTACTTCTCCTACCATCTAAGTAAGAATCTATTTTCTGGCACTTTTGCATCCACGATTGATTGACTTTTGTAATTTAGGACCTGAAAGAAGCGTATCGTTCAGACCCTTTGGTCCTTTTGCCGTTGAGCTATCAGGTTTTAATACACAGTGGTGATCTGACCAGCTTCTACGTATTCTCTAAGAAAATCTGAGTAAGCAGAATGTAAGGAATGGGTTTTTTAAAAGCTGTCTAGCCGCGAAAATCTTCGAACAGCTTGTGAATATGTATCATCTAAATCAGGTTCAGAATTTTTGAATGGTAGATATATAATGAATCAACCCGTCAAATCACGGGTGGTAGTGGATTTTAAAATATCCTCATACTTAGTGTCTTCCGGCGACAAGTATTTTTTGGAAGTCACGTCAAGCGGAACATTGCAATTTATGAAAAAAGTACTAGGAGAAGTGGGGTGACTTAGTAAGTTGTCTACTTTACCCATTAAAATCCATCCGAAGACAGTTTGGATGGCTGTGGGTTGTCCTGTTTTTCCCATGACTTTACCTCGACCCAGAATTTGCATAAAAAGCTCGGCGCCTATAAGCAAACCTACGGGACTAGAAATAGAAAAGTTTTCATCGGCCAAATCCAACCCTTGGAAATATTTCCACTCCTTACAGGGCAAGTTGAAAGTCGCATATTCGAACATAATTGTGGTACTACAACCGCATCAAAAGTAAAGAAACTGTCAAGGTGATTTCGTGGTCGGATAACGCACTGTGCAAGTCCCTTAGACGAAAAAGATGACATCTGGTTAAGACCAAAAATAGAGGTGACAAATTGACGCCTGGATAATCCCAAACGGCGAAAACATTTTTCGCTAATAAAATGACATTGACTGCCGTTGTCGATTAGAGCTCGTACAGGTTGAAAAACTCCATCTCCATCTTGAAGTTCAATAACTGCCGTTGCTAGCAGAACTATGGTGTCGTTGTATTTTTGCCCACTTCGCACCTTAAATGTATGCGTTATAGGAGGGCGTCTGATCCTGCAAACAAGTCGATGTCGACGTCGCCGTAACGCACGGCTGTTGTATAATAATAGTCAGGGTGCAGTAGGACACATTTTCCGTGGACGTGTAAGGGAAATTATTACCACGTAGAACAGTATGGTGCTTAAGACGGCATGACCTACACCGGTAATTAGAAGTACAATGTTGTAGGTTGTGGCCATAATATAAACAATTGGAACAACGTTTATTCTGTTTAACGAGATTACTTGAGTCAGTTACAGATTTTTCTAGAAATTCGGAACACTTCGAGAGCGTATTCGCATAAATAACATTTTATATTGAAACTTTGAGAACTGGAAGAAACCTTATTGTAAAGGGAAAATTGCGAAGTAGGTTTTTTTCTGGAAATTTTGATTTTTGTTATTAAAAGAAGAAGTGTTACTAGGTTTTGTTAACTTATTGAAAAAAAGGTTTAAAGATTCCAAAGCCTTACACTTATTTTTCATAAGTTGGAATTTCAACGTTGCTGAATTGCAATTCGAAAGAAATGCGTGTATTAATGTCTAATTTTTCCAACAACATCGTAAACATAATGAAGTCCCATTGGTCAGTTGAAAAGTTAAGAGCCTGTAAAGAAGCCAAAGACTCCGAGAAAATATTTATTAGTGACCTTAGGTCTTTAGCCGTATCATTTTTTACCGTAGCGGTCATAATCAAATTTAGCTCATTTGATGCCAAAAGGCGTTGATTTTGATACCGTTTAGTTAGCTTTGCTAAAGCAATGGAGTAGTTATCGTTTGTAACTTGAACAGCAGTAAGATTAAAGGTTCATCGTCTAAATAAGCAAAAACGTATTACAGTTTCTGGCAATCAGACAAGGAAGTATTTTCATAAATGAGCTTTTTGTATAAATCAAAGAATTGCGGCCAAAGCTTTTGATCCCCCTTGCAAATAAAAAGATTAATTTCAGGGAGCTTTTTAGAAGATATAGCGTAACCGGTTTGACCTACCTTAACTTGAGATGTCGAGGCAGAAAAAGTGTATTGTAAATGGAAATTGCCTGATAGTAAATGTTATCAACGTTTTTTTTATAACTTTATCTTGTGCTTCAAAATCGTCATCCTCAGAAACAACCATAATAAGCTCATTATGCTTATCACCGAAGTCCTCGTAATGCGATTTGAGATACTGGAATTTCGCCTTGAATTACTGTAAATAAGTTTTGTCTGTTTTTGCCTGAACAGTAATGCGATAAACTTCCGTAATTCGAGAAGCATAAACGCTTCGTTTGGTTTCTAGCCTTTTAATTTCCGAAACAGGCATTTTTGAAAGAAAAGTAAAATTGTTTTACCGAAAATTTAAAATTAAGTTCTACTACGTAATTGTATAATCCCGACGTAGCAGCAGCGTCGTAGGTTTGGACCGACCAATGGATGCACTTCGCTGTGAAATTTAAAATCTGCCTTCGCGGGCGATGCAAAGCAGGAAAGGAATCAACCAAAAAACCGCCTTAGTAATAAGAGCGTAGTTCAAGGTCAACTCGAGTGTGGGACAATAATATGGCTGGCGAAAAGAAATATTTTAATTTAATTTTCGACAAAGGTTTTTGGAATACGGTTCGAATAAACAAAATGTATACGCAACGTGGAAAGAAATGGACAATTTAGTGGACTGTAACGAAGCTGTTATGTTGCGCTACATCCAGGAAGAAAAGGGTTGGAAAGAAAATTATTTATCCATAGGATCGTCCGTCAAATCAAAATTGAAACACACAAAAATGCACCACTAACCTGGTTTTCTCCTGCAGCTAGTTTAGGGGATCCCCTAAGTCAGTTATTTTCGCAGCTTCTGTATTCCCCAGCCTTCAGTATCAACAAGATCCAGTCTTTAGAGAATCGGCACTAATAATTAGTAGAAAGATAGGAAAAATCACGATTGTTAGAAAATGTGTGTCCTTTTAACACGCCATGTTGTTGTCTCTCTTTTCGCTGCGCTCGGTAGGTGTCGCAGTACACTCTTTGTGAAAAGCGTGCGAAATTGGAATTAAGTCAAATTAAATGAAAGTAGAATTGAAAGAAAAAATTAATGTTTAATTAATTTACAAACAATGTAATGTTGCGTTAACAGTTTGGGTGTTGTGGATTGTGTTGATTAATAGTGGAACTCTCACCATGCTCTCCAGATTAGGGAAGGGAGAAAATATATATGGGTGTTTAGATAAATATTTTTGAGTTGTGGCGACATTGCACTGGCGATGCGTGACTTTTTCTGATGTGTGTTCCAAAACCAGAAGTTAAAAATCTTATTTAAAATAAAATGTTTTGAACTTCCCAAATATAAGTTTTTGCTTATTTTAGGCATTTTATTTAAACATTTTGAAAATTCCGTTTTCAATCATCTCCTTTTTTTCTTAAAAATACACAAGGAGAATGACTTGTTATAGGCATTTGACCATAAGAAACTATTTCAAAAAATGTATCTATGGACAGTTTTATACCACCTATGTTTCTTAAAATGGCATGGTGATTAAAACTACGACAAAAAAATTATATTTCACAAAAGAAACACACTTGTTGCCTTGTTTACAATGGAACAATCGGTTTGTCTTCTCTCCAACATGACGGCCTGCCATTGACGTCATGTTGCAGTCCTGGACTCCTCTGTAGGCCTACTGTAAAGTGTCATTAAACACGCGTTCGCTTGTAGATAAAATACGGTATAATAGGTATGTGTGGTAAACGGGTTTACCACCCTTGTGTAATTACAAAACCCCCATCGCCGGCTCGGTTTGTACACAGGGTTGGATGGCGGGCAACCGGGCAAATGCCCCGTGTGCTGGTACAATTTAGGACCGGTTGGGCCGCAGGCCCGATGTACCTATTCCAAATTATTAATATTTATTTTTGTATATTTGACAAACGAACTAATTAAAACATTAAACATTTAAATTTAAAAAATCTGTATGTAGTAACTCCAGGCATGCGTTACTCGTTTGATTGTTACAGTTACTTTTATATTAAAATAAGTATAATGTATCAAGGAGATAATGTGATAATGGCACTAACTTATTAATATCTTTTTACAATACCAATATCCAGAAGAAAAAATCGGGAGATTAAAAAATGTAATAAAAGTATTGTCCAATTTTTTTCTTATTTGTGTTCCTGTTGTGAAATCTATTTTAACACATTTTGTTGACTATTTTGGTGGGGATTGATCCCCCTGATCTCCCCCTTCTGTACGGCCTTGCCTTATATCTTAGTTGCAAAAGGTCATTTTTGGTGCTAAAAAAATAAAAAATCTAAGAAATCGTTAAACCGAATGAAAAATCGGTATTCGGTCCAATTAAGGAGATCATAGATAAAATTGCAGCATCAAGTTCATTATTAAAAAAGTCATTACCATATGAAAAATGAGCATACCTGCTCTGCCCCCGGTAGTTAAAAGGGCGCAAGTGACGAAAGTGTGGTTCGGAAAAAAACGACTTCAAAGTTTTAATTGTTCATAAGGTTACACTTACTGACATTTGTTTTTTTTTAAGTTTTTTTTTGCTTTTATTACATAGGACATGATGGAAAATCCGTCGAGACCAACAACCTAAATTCGAAAAAAAAATACTTGCAGCCTTTTAACTAACAGGGGCAGTGTGTTGTGTGTTGAAATTTTGTACGTTTTTATAATTTTTTTTTTAAGTTTTTATTTTGTGAAGAACGTAGATAAAAATTATGTTAATAGGTACTTAGTGTTTAATATAGGGATACATAATATAAAACTTTACAAAAATATCCAGAGCAGTATCACAGGTATTAATAAAAAAGGAGATTTAGGACATGCATACATATGTTATTATTATTATATGAAGTTTTTTTCTTAAAATGCAAATTACATCCTTTAAAATTAGCTTGTTATTCAATAACAAAAACTCCATAATATCAAAAACAAAAATAACACAATATGGCTTCGTTTTCTTTGCCGTAAAATTTTTGTGCCGCAGCGAGGGCCGAATAAAAAAAAATTGCCAGGGCCTGTTTGTTTGAGCCCATCCAACCCTGTTTGTACATTTAACTCTCCTGCGCTAATAACCTAGTTACCATAGTTATTACTACATTTTAGAGCGTAAAAACCATAAATCACTGTAAGTTGTTGTTTATAACTATCATTGACTTCTATACCCTACGGGTAGACCCGGCATGGGCCTAAATTGCCATTATATCAAGCTTTTATCGCAATTGACCAAATACAAGTAAGAATTTAATGAGCAAGACAGGGATGAAAATAGAATTTCGGTTTGGTAAGTCCGGACATATGCAACATCGCAAAAATATTCTATTGGCTTGTCTTGGATAAAAAAGGGCAGTGGCGGCGAAAAATAAAAATGTTTAATTCCACTAGCATTTTTTATCAACCATTTTCTGTTTGAATGATAAATAATTCATGAATACTTACTAGTGTTTACTGTGTTTACAAAATTCTCTTCAGTTAAAAAAAGAGTAAAAAGAATTTGTTAGCATGCTAAGTGCAGTGAATGTATTAAAATTATTGTTTTCATCTTAGAACTTTACAAATGTTGTACCTTCCAGGTAAAATATTATCTTTCTTTGAACAAGGGTCTTCTTCAACTCTTCTCTTCTTGGGTGGACTACAAGTTATGCTCGAGTCAGATGAAATTTCGGAATTAAAATTTTCAATTCGGAATGGGACAATTGGGCGCCGGGCCAACTGGGCGCCGTCAACAGGCCGTCACGCCGGGCCTAATGGGCGCCGGGCCAACTCAGCGCCAGAATATATTTTTTTTCGATAAAACGTGCAGATAAAAAACAAAATAAATATGTTATTTATACAAAAATTTCAAAATCTATTAAGTCGAGTGTTGAAATTTGGTAGGTGTAGTGTTCTGGTAACCTGGTAAAAATACCATTTACGTTTTTTATTTCAAGAATGGCGGATCCAAAATGGTAGATTTCTTTATTTTTAAACCGAACCGCACTGAACCGAACCGAACTTGAAAGTTTGCAGTGTTTGAGGTCACTTAATACAGTTTTATCCTCAAACTTAAATAAATTAAAATGGCGGATCTAAAATGCCGGATTTTCTTATTTATGCACCAATTTTTATCAAATATAGAACTTGGCAGTGTTTTAAGTCGCTGGGTATGATTTTTGACTCAAACTCAAAATGGCGGATTTCTTTAATTTTAAACCGATTTGTCTCAAACGTGAAAGTTTGCAGTGCTTGAAAGCACTTAATTTCAAATGACGGATGGAAAATGGCGGATTTTTTAATTTAGCACAGATATATGTATCAAATATAGAAATTGGCGCTGATTATGATTTTTTACTCAAACTCATAAATAATTTAAAATGCCGGATCCAAAATGGTGGACTTTGCTGATTATCATTTTTGACTTAAACTCATCAAAAAATCAAAATTGCGAATCCAACATAACATACTTTTTTATTTACTAACCGATTTCTCTTAAGCTTAAAATATTACATTTCTTCCTTCAAACTTTAGTCATATTTTGTATTAAACTATAAAAATCTGCCATTTGCAAGTGTTAGTCACAAATTGTGTTAAGCACTACAAACTTTCAAGTTTGAGACATTTGAGACAAATCCGTTAAAAAATAAAGAAACCCAACATTTTGGATCCGCAATTTTGAATTTTTTATGAGTTTGAGTCAAAAGTTCTATATTTGATACATATCGGTGCATAAATATAAAAATCCGCCATTTTAGATCTGCCATTTAAATATTTTTAAGTTTTAGGATAAAACTGTATTAAGTGATCTCAAGCACTTCAAACTTTCAAGTTTAAGACAAATCGGCTTAAAAATAAAGAAATCCGCCATTGTGGATCCGCAATTATGAGTTTTTCTTGAGTTTGAGTTAAAAATCGTAATCAGCGACTTGAAACACCGCCAAGTTCTATATTTGATAAATATCGGTGCAAAAATAAGAAAATCTGCCATTTTGGATCCGCCATTTAAATTTTTTTAAGTTTTAGGGTAAAACTGTATTAACTGATCCTAAGCACTTCAAACTTTCAAGTTTGTGACAAATCGGTTTAAAAATAAAGAAATCCACCATTTTGAATCCGCCATTTTGAATTTTTTATGAGTTTGAGTCAAAAATTTTAAACAGCGACTTGAAACACCGCCAAGTTGGATCCGCCATTTTAATTTTTTTAAGTTTCAGGGTAAAACTGTATTAAGTGATCCCAAACACTTCAAACTTTCAAGTTTGAGACAAATCGGTTTAAAAATAAAGAAATCCGCCAGTTTGGATTCGCCATTCTTGTAATCAAAAACGTAAATTTGATTTTATCAGGTTACCAGTACTCTAGACCTACCAAAATTTCAACAAAACCAAATTTCAAGAATATTGCGTGAAGGATTTTTTAAAGATGTTTTTGCATAAATAATAATATATCTATTTTGTTTTTCATCTGCACATTTTATCAGGAAAAATATTTTAGTCCGGCGCCCAGTTGGCCCGGCGCCCGGTTTGCCTGCCGCCCAGTTGGTCCGCCGCCCATTTGGTGGCGCCCAGTTGTCCTAGACTGCAACACATTTCAGGACAAATTATTATTAAAAAAGTGCGGGGAAGTGACACTTTCTGAATCAAAATGTGTGAGGGTAAAATCGCACGGTCGCAGAAAAAACTATATATCGTGACGCTACTGAACTTTCTCGTGTTTTACCAAAAACTATCCGTCAAGACGACTTACCCATGAAATGTTGTTTTTTCATCGATTTTTTTTCTTCTTTTGCAGCAAAACAATTTCGCACCATGGTTGAACTCAAAGTTACATCTAAACTTATTTTTAAACGTTTTTGAGATTTCTTTTTTAATATTCCCGCACGAAATTCAAAACAATTCATATATATACTTAGACAACATTGTCTATAAGTTTTCCCTGTATAAAACGACAAGCAGGTTGAATCAATCAAAATACGGCAGGTGGATTAAAAGTAGCCAGCTGCTTTTCTGTCGCACTTATGCCGTCAGTGTGAAAGAGATAAAAGTACCCATATATTATCTAGGTGATTATTAGCATGCAAAATCAGCCTATCTTTGTCCGTTTCACATGTTCAATAATGTCTTTCTTTGTTTTTATTGTAAAAGAAATACCCACCCATAGAAACCAAATTGGATAGGGTCTATAAAAAATGCCTTGTCATTCCGTCTCTAAGGCCCTTTCAGGGCCTTATACAACTCAATGATAACTATCAACTTACTAGTGAGTTAATTGTTGGGTAAAACATTGTAGGCTTCTCGTGTGTTTTGTTTCCTATCACTCGAAAAACTATACCATTTGGCCTGACTACCTCATGGTATAAATTTTCGCGTGACTTATTTTTAACATAAGACAGTAATCTAAATAACTATTATATTCATTCATTTAATTATTCTAGATCTCCTAAAACACATCCGGATTATTTATTTACCTATACCAAATCACATTTTCGAGCAGCACCATATTTTGTGGGAATGATTGGCGGTTATCTGTTTTACAGAATGAGGCAGAAGAAACAACATTTGGGAATCGTAAGTAGCGAATGGGTCGCACCCTTTAGATATGTAAAAATATGTTGAGTTAGTATTATTGTCTCGATATAATGATTTTGTTGTTTGAATATAAATTATTGTGTTGCTAGTGGCTCAAAGGACAGGTTAGCCAAATTCAACTTTTATTTAAATACAGCGATCCTGAAAATCAATGCCTAAAAACAAGTCGCTGGGCTTACTTATTCCTTACCTAGTCTTGCGTGTAATTAATGCTTGTTGATGTTGAAAACAATATTTAAAAATATTTAAAAACTTATAAATGGAAAAAATATCATTTATATTCAAATCCCGTTTTGTTACACTACTCATCGTAGCTAGTTTGCCCTAGAGTCCCTGTATGTTGACATATTTGGATATATTAGAGTCGCGACAAGCGTCTTTTAAAATAAAAGGACAAAACATCGGAAGTCTATACTCTAACAATTGTTAGAAAGAGAACGTATACGCGCTCTTTATCTTACAATGAACGGCGGTAATTTAATTAATAGTAAAAATCGAAAGTCACTCAAAATCGCTGCGCTGATTAAGCGACCTGAAATGAACTGACAAAGCATGTCATGTTTTTATTTGTCAAAAAGTTTTAAATAAAAGTCAACAGAAAACCAAGTTTTTATTTCGAAACTATAAATTTTTAATAAAATAAATTATTCCTGTTTCCTAATTAGCTGTTGTAATACATCAGACAAGAGGGGTCTACTACGTTTTACCTCGATGCTTGAAAATGGGTGTTTCTGTTTTTAGTGATAAGTTGAAGTCGTTTTATACTGTTTTCAAGAAAAAAAAATGCGAAATTTTAAAATTAAATAGTTAGTGAAAACTCATACAAATTGCTATAGAAAGAATTTATTTGACGTTTGTTATTTCGAGAAAGAGAGGGACGGCTCACAATCGACGGAGCTTTAAATAAATGGTAATTTAGCTAAAAATAAGGTGACCAACTGCCTGGCAAGAGGCGATAAAAAGTTTTTTAGAAATGTATTTGCGCATAGAAAAATGGTTACACCATATTTTTGAAATCTAACGTTCGACCTGACGTCTTGCTCCAACATTTTAATTTGTCGCGCATTTTTGACTCCGTAAAATCGTCCAAAATCGTTTATTGAGCATTTATAATGAAAATAATGATGCAGAAACAATTATGATAATGATGATTTACAGAAATTCAGCAGTTCGGTTTGGTTCGGGTCGATTTTAGATTAGGTTGGTTGTGTCCTAAAGTAATTCAGCAGGAGTCGGCTGCGCCGACTCCTGCTGAATTACTTTAAGACCCAACAAACCTAACCTAAAACCAAACCGAACGGAAATTAACTGAATCAAACTGAACCAAACCGAACCGAACTAAACAGAAACGAACGGAACCGAACCAAACCGAACCGAACCGGACTGAACGGAACCGAACCGAACCGTACCGCACAAGCAATCAGCAAGAATCGGCTGCGCCGATTCTTGGTGAATAGCTGTAAATAAATAATTTCCTATAATTTGGGCCTTTAACCCTCAGATGCACTGTAACAAGGCTTTGCTAATCCATTCTCCATCTTTGTTGTTTTGTATGTGAGCAACAAGGACTTAATCGCGATTAAATCCATGATCGCGCTTCAGTGCTTACGGTGCATCTGAGGGTAAGTCAGCGTAAGCAAATCCAATTGGGAAATAAGATATGGCCGAATGACCTGGAAAGTGTCGACCAAGCAAAAACTTTCTATCAATGTGTCAAAACATCTGTGGGAAGGTCAACTGTACAAATTTTCAAAATTATGTGAAAAAACCGCAAAAACACTCGAAAAACTAGGTATGTAATTAATTTAAAATTGTTAAATTATTAATCCTAAGCTAATTTATATATTTGTCGAAAATTTGACGATGCAGTGATAGAAATTGATTTTTTTCAACCAAAACAAGTTAAAGAAAATCACTATGCAACGTTTTTAAAAAAATTATTTAAAAAAAAACCCTACTTTTTTTTTAATTTCCCGTATCCAAATCGACTAAAAATAGTCCAAAGAATCATTTTTATACAAAAAAATCGTTATATAGGGCGTTTTGACGAGCGAGGTATAACGTAGTAGAACCGACAAGAGATATCGATTTTCTAGTTTTCCCAGCAATTCAGAATCTCAAAAAATATGGGTAAAAAAGTTAATGCGTGCATCAGCAAAAGTTGGATCTAATACCAAAATTTGAGAGGTAAGTGTAGCTGTTCTTTATTATTATTAACAATAGGATTTGAAATGAAAGGAGCACTTTGGCCGGTTTGAAATTTTTAACTTTAGTACATAGGCATAAAACATTAACATAAAGCATCCTATTATATAACAAAAGTGTTATACAGGGGGTTTTCTTTTAAGTTTTAAAACGAGACTAGGTTTATAAATATTTGTTGTAATTTTGAGAAAAACTCTTGGTCACGTCAATTTTATTTGCGCGATGTACATCTTTTGAGCGCTTATATAGATAGGCAATATGATTCGAGCCGCGCCTTGTTTTGATGGGCTTTTGAAAATCGTTCATTAGTTTTTTTAAATAAATTAATCGATTTTCGAAAAACAAAGCGCCTTAAAGCGGTAGATATTTAAAAGCCCTAGTAAGGTGCCCCTTAACTTATCTTCTTATCCAGTGGCGTCCGCAAGGGGGGACTAAAGATTTACCCCTAAAACATGGATTTTCCCACAAAATCAAGATTAAAATGTATCGATTTGTGCTCAACACCCCCCCCCCCCCCACACAATCCATCTCAGCGTATCGATCCATACGTCACTGCCTATAATATCTATGGTTATTTTTTAAAAAATTCCCCTAGAAAAGAAAATTACCGTTTCCAAGCGTTTTCTATTTCATTTGCTAAAAATGCCCACAAATATTTTGTTGTATTATTTTATTTAAAAACATAATTTTTTTTAGGTTCACTTTGCACAAGAAGAGTTTACGTGTCACTGAAGCAGCAAGTTGTTCCTTTAATATTTATTCCAGAAAATAAAATTCTACTTTTACAGAAATTCGACGCACATATGGAAAAAATTCAACTGTACAAAAAAGAAAACGACAATTTAGTTTTAAAGTACAAGGAGTTGGAAGATTTTTGGCCTCTTATCAAGAATAGGAAAAATTTGTCATTTTACCACTTTTTATCTATTTTAAAACTATTTCCATCAGAAAATATTGACAAATTGATATGACTATCAAGTTCTCGCCGAATAAGAACCAAAATTAAACGATAATTTGCACTGGAGAGAACTAATATTTTCCTAGAAAAAAAACATTTATCATCATCATCATATGTATTATAATAACAATGAATAAAATCATCGTTAAACTATTCCTTTTTATTAAAAAAAAAGTGAATATAAAAAAGTCACAGTATACCGGTCTATATTTTAAGTAATAATAATTAATAATAATAATTAATACTTTTATTGTCACATTCAATACAGAAAAATTACAGTACTTAGTAATAAATGTAAATGTAACAATGGTCAGAGTTCGCTCTTTTTAATAAACAAGATTATTAAAAAGTTCGCTTAGGCCAACATATACCTAATCTGTGCATAAAAAAATAAACTAACATAACAAATAATGAATATGCCTAAATGTTTTAAGTATCCCATGCAAGTAATAATAAAAAAAAATATAAAAAATTCTATTTAATAAAACAGCGATTATTAGATTGTAGACTGTAAAAATACGTTTTGACCACAAAACGAAACATACCTACCTACTTACTTAATAATATAATAATAATTAATTATGTGATACCTGATTGAGTTGACAAAAGGTAAAAATAAAATAAAATAAATTGAAATGAAATGAGGCATTCTTAAATTAAGATTTTGCCTTGCAAAAGTTCATTTTTTAATATTTTTTTAAAGGAAATAAAACTTAACGATTTCAGAGAATTTGGAATTTTGTTGTATATTTTGGATATTGAGTAAGTGAAGGATCCTTGATAGAAAGAAGTTTTGCAACGAGGTATATTTATTTGATTTTTATGCCGAGTGTTTACAGCACGCACATTTTACCTAAAAGAAATTTTTTCTAAAGAGATATGAAGGCTCTCTAAACAATATTATTTTGTGATATAGTACTGATATATGTAGGAACCGTCTTTGTTTCATATTTAGCCAATTAAGCTTGCCGAGGGCTTCCGATATCCGATCTCGTCGTCTAAGCACACAAATCATTCTGACAAAGGCAATTTGTAGTAACTGCAGCCGTCTAGCGTCATTTTGACGAATACGCATATATTGCGTCACCATAGTTTAAGTGAGACAAAACCAGAGAATCGCAAAGAATAATTTTGGTATTTTTATTTAGATAATTTCTTTTACTATAAATCATTTTAAGATTAGAAAAGCCTCGTTTTATAAGCATCCCTAGATTTTTCGCCTTGTCAGTTATTTCAAGTTTTTGATTATTAATGCAGATATTAACTTGATCCTTGCATCTCGCACGCGCTTCTTTCCTACCAAACAACATAACCTGTGATTTATTGGGATTTATATCAAGACAGTACCTATTGGATAAAGAAACTAAATTAAATAAATCTTGGTTATTTTCATCACAACTGGCTATGAGGTCCTCTTCTAGAAAGGATTTATAAATTTGGCCATCGTCAGCAAAATTATGAGAAAGTGTATGTTCTAAACATTTAAGATATTGAGATGTGTAAAGATTGAAAAAAAGTAGGCCCAATACAGATCCCTACCCCGGAGTTGACAATTTTAAGAGTGGAAGACAACTGCCCGATCCTAGTTAACTGACTCCTTCCACACAGATAACTCTTCGCAAGATCAATCGCACCATCTGAAAACCCAATGTAATGTAATAATGCCAAAAATAGGGTGTTATTGATCCTGTCAAAAGCCTTAGAATAGTCTATCCATAGACGAATGACAAAGATAGACCAGACACTTACACGGTGGGACTTTTATTACTCAATTGGTGCAGTATACCGGGGTGCCGTGGAAAAACCAGCGCCTCTCCAACTTTGTATTCCGTACTAAACATTTACAGGGGGATTTGAAACAATATAACGCTTGCGCAGTTTGTCTCTAAGCTACAGGATGGCTTTTCAAATTATTGTATACCGGATGCTCATAGCCATCAATGCAATCGTTCTCCAATCAAGCTACATCTTATAAAATTGTGTTTTGAAAAGTTTTAAATTAAATACATAATGTTAAATTTAAACTTTGCGCGCTGATAATAATGAGTTATTTTGTGTCAACGCTTAATTTGCCTAAAAACACTCTTTAAACACCAATTAGTAAGGAAGCTTAATTAAAGAATTTTTTTATTAATGGCTACTAGCAATAATAAAAAGGAAGGTTGATTTTTTTTAAATTAAATCTAAGGATTAGAAGTTTGTTTCTCATTGATTTAGGTACATAAATTTCCTTGAGAGGATAATTTTCTAGTAAAAAAGAGGCTCTTTGACGAATATTCTGCAGTAAATTCCTTTTTATTAGTGCATAGAATACATTAACTTAATTATTACAATGCTTTATACATATAGGTTATTTTTCTATCAACGGAAACTTTTTTAATTGTTTTTGAATGAAAAATATAAACTAATGAATTTGGTAAAGGATCAAGCACACCTCTTATGGGATTTCTGTACTCCGTCAAACTTCATGAAATTTTGGTATGTTGTAGACTGAACCTTTCTTATTAAAAGTTTTTGGGGGCCCAACACAAATTAATGACCAGTTTTTGAAATACAGGGTGTTGAAAGTGATAATGTTCAAGAAGCATAATGACCCTTTAGACGGCATTTCCAAACATATGCGAAATGTTACTATTACATATATTTACGATTTATTTATTATTGTTAATCTGTGCTTTGAAAACCGTATCTACAGGATGTTTAAGTAAATATTATTCGAAAGTGTTAATGAGAAACAAGCGTTAGTGTGTTTTAGGTTAAACCTTTCGTATCAAAAGTTCTTATGGGCCCAACCTAAATTAATTACCATTGTTGAAAGTGAGAATGTCCAAGAAGCATTATAGCTTTTTAGAAGTGTTTTGCAAATATATACGCAATGTTACTATTACACACATTTATTATTTTTTATCTGTGCCTTTAAAACATTATATACAGGGTGTTTAAGTAAATTTAACTCGAAGGTTTTATTGAGAAACAAGCTTTAGTATGTTGTAGATTGAAACTTGATGATCAGGTGTTCTTATGATGGGCCCACATAAATTAATTTCCAGTTTTTGAAATACAGTGTTGAAAGTTATAATGTTCAAAAAGCATAATAGCTCTTTAGACGGAGTTTCCAAACATATACGAAATGTTACTATTACATATAGAGAGAGCGGTTATTAGTTTCTTAATGGTTCTTGACTTATTAAGTATTTAATACAAAGTGTTTCGGCAAATATCATTTTTTAAATAATATTAAAACATATTTAAGCGTTTTGTACATCTGTACCGTGCCCTGTAAAAAGCTATAAAGCTTGTTTCGCAGTAAAAAGTTTGACTAATATTTATTTAAACACCCTGTGGATAATGTTTTAAAGGTATAGATTAAAAATAATAAATAAATCGTAAATATATGTAACAGTAACATTCCGTAAGTGTTTGGAAAATCCGTCTAAAAATAATGCACCCTGTATTTTATAAACTGGACATTAATTTAAGGTGGGCCCATAAGAACTTTTGATACGAAAGGTTCAACGCCCTGTAGAGAACGTTTTAAAGGTACAGTACATATAATAGTAACATTGCGCATATGTTTGAAAAAGCCGTCTAAAGACCCATTATGCTTCTTGGACATTATCACTTTCAACACCCTGTATTTCAAAAACTGGTCATTATATTAAGTTGGGCCCACAAGAACTTTTGTTAGGAAAGGTTCAGTCTACAACATACCAAAATTTCATGAAGTTTGACGGATTACAGAAATCCCATTAGAGGTGTGCCTGATCCTTTTATGTATGTGATATAAAAATGTATTTAAATTAAACATTAAAATATATATATATATATATATATATATATATATATATAATGTATTTAAATTAAACATTAAAATATATATATATATATATATATATATATTTTAATGTTTAATTTAAATACATTTTTATATCACATACATAAAAGGATCAGGCACACCTCTAATGGGATTTCTGTAATCCGTCAAACTTCATGAAATTTTGGTATGTTGTAGACTATATATATATATATATATATATATATATATATATAATTAAACATTAATATATATATATATATATATATATATATATATATATATATATGATGCACTCGGTGTTGTCACCTCGGCGTTAAGGATATGACGACCTGACCTCACCTATTTCTAGTGGTGTTAGCTCATATATAGGACATGAGGGGAAGTTCATTTACCAGAATTTCAAAAGAGGGGTAAATAATTTTTTTTCAAATATTTGATAAATACGTGGAATACGTTCGGACTTCAGACCGATATACAACCTTTAGATATGTGCTATTTCCTGCCACCTCAGACACTGTTGCCGGTTTTATTAAGGTGATAACGTATGGCAACAATAGCTTTATCTAATTAAATTTAAATATTAAATATAAGGTAATAACGTTTTACTTTTATTTAGGGACACTTTAGGAAATATAACAACTTTAAAAGGTTGCAAAATTTTGTAAGAAAAGATTAATGGTGACAACGTACTGTCTTTAAATAAAAAACCGAACATTTATACTTTTATTATAGAAAAACTTGCTGTTATTTTTTTTGGAAAACACATTTTGAGGTTTTGTGATCTCAGAAAAGTTGCATAGCTTGAAAGTCCTAAATACAATTTTTGTTGAAAAATGGTTTACTTACTGTCAAAAATTCTACACATAGATCCGATAAACATTATAAGGAAATTGTCAAAAAATACACTCTATGGAATGCAAAAAAAATAATACATTATCTTAATTTATATATTTTTGGGTTTGCAATGTTTATGACATGATGATATGACATATTTAAAAAAAAATTATTTATCCGTAACAAAAAAATTAATAAAAAAGAAATTGTCATAATTAGTTAAGCCGTTTAAAACAGGGAAACCGTATACAGGAATGATGTGTTTGCCCACGCCACAGCCCAACGAGAATATGATTAATCTAATAATCACAATCACAAGGCTCAAATGTTTACGTGATGTCAGAATTTGTAAATGACATTCTTTATCAAAAAAGTTTCACGGGCGAATCCTTAGAGGTAAAGTAGCTTGGGGACGCGTTTCGGCTCCCAGAAGACAGCCTAAGCCCTGGATTTTTTTAAATTTGAAGGAATTTCACGAGGTAAAAAGTCTTAACAAAAAAGTTTTACGGGCAAGTCCTCAGAGGTAAAGGTAGCTCGGGGAAGCGTTTCGGCCTCATTAGGCCTCATTCAACCTGAGCATAAACATGAAATGAAATGATCATGTCGGTATCTGAAAAAGAAATAGGAAATATGGTGTTTACTGAGGAGAGACCAACTGTCAATTTGCAGCTTTGACATTCTTTATTATTTAGTTTCCAAGTCATATCAAAATTATAATATCTTTATGTTCAATTTAGCACTGTGCCTAAGAGTCATTTGCAGCCGTAATAGCCAAGTTTACAAAAACATTTCCAAACAAGTAAGAATCTTTCATTTTAAAATTTGTATTGGAGAACTTGGCTTTACTTTTATCTCAATTCTTTTAACGGAACACTACTCTCGCGTACACTCCTTTTTTAAAGGATTTGGATAATATTTAAGTTTTAAAGTAGTAAAATGTGAGGAATATTATTCAAAAGTTTTGCAATGCCTTATTAAAAATTTTGAGTTTTTTTTTATATTTTCCTATGGTTAAATCATAGTTCCTATCAGCCTTCTAAAGCTCAGCTCTCAAGTGTTCCTCGAAATAGGCAATGCTAATTTTACATAACTTTACATTTATAGGGGAGGAAAGTAAATTAAGATTTTGGTGCTTTTAAATTTTTTACTATACTTAGTTTTATCATAGTTCCTATCATTCTTCCAATGCTCAGCTCTCTAGCGTTTCTGGAAGAGGATAATGTTACTTTTACATAACTTTACATTTAAAGGGGAGGGAAGTTAATTATAATTTGGGGTTTTTTAATTTTATTTTATAGTTTTATCATAGTTCCTATCGGCCTTCCGAAGCTCAGCTCTCTAGCGTATCTGGAAGTGGGCAATGTTACTTTTACATAACTTTACATTTATAGGGTAGGGAAGTAAATTAAAATTTTGGGGTTTTTAAGTTTTTTCCTATCGTTTTGTCATATTTCCTGTCAGTCTGACATAGGGGAGGGGAGTGAATTAGAATTTTCGGTTTTTTTTTCCAATGGTTTGGTCACAATTTCTAACAGTATGCCAAATTTCAGCTTTATAGCGTGTTAAATTTAAATTTTCGTAAAATAAACAGTTGAACCCCTCGTAGTTCAAACGCGGCCATATGTATTAAAAACCGGCTTTGATATTTGAAAACGTCTCGAAAATCAATCTCAGTCCATTTGTTTTGATCTATCTCGGCTAGAAATACCCAAAATCCGCAAAAAACATCGAAATTGGCACAACCTGTACAAGTCATGTTTAAATTTGTCACAAATAATTAGGGACTTATTGGAGTAAAGCAAGGCAGAAAGCGCGAATTTAAGGAAGGTTACGGGGTAATTCCCCCCTCTAAAAAAATAAATGCACAAATATTTTTTCCGTCGAACATTACCCCCCCTAAATTTAGGTCAAAATTCCCGCTTGACAGGCAGTGATAGTACCAAGCAATATTTTGACAATTTTACATTAAACGATGACAGCTGATCGACTTACTTTTAAATTCAACTTTGGTATGTCAAGTTTGTAGTACCTACCTACTCCAGTGGCGCACCCAGGGATAGTTCTTGGGGGGGGGGCGAGGCCTCTGGGGTGGGCCCGAAGCCTCATGATGGCGAATTTTATACTCTTTAATCCTTTTATTCAGGAAATATGTGGAAAATCTCTAAAAAAACCTTAGGCATGGAAGGATCGGGCCCCCGAGACCCCCCCCTCTGGGTACGCCCATTTATACTTCTAAGTAAAACGGTAAAACCGGATTCATTTCTTTGAAATATTCAATTTTTTTTAAATGGGTGCTATTATGATGTAAAGCAAAACATACGTAATTTGAAACATAAAAATCATTTTTATCCATATTTAAGTATTTTTACTTTCCTAGCCCGCAAAGCAATGGCTAGAGAAGGTATTATTTTCGTCGAAAAAAAAATTTGAGATAACGCCGAAAATATATTTGGGTGTATTTTGACCGATCTTAGCAATATCGTCGTGATGTCTGTCTGTGTGTGTGTGTGTGTGTGTGTAGGTGTGTGTTTGTGTGTGTGTGTGTGTGTGTATGTGTGTGTGTATGTGTATATTATTTCTGTCCGTAACGCGATAGCTCCCAAACCGCTGAACTGATTTTCATATAATTTTCAGGTAAAATAGTGTTCGCCACTCTAAAGAGCTGATTAGTTTTTGGTCAAAATCCATTAACGCTTATGATAGTTTTTTGACAACTTTCTAATGGAGCGTCGTATAAATATGCGGTTTATAGTAGGCTACATTTTGCTTAATAATTTGTGTAATAACCAAAAACTTCATAGGAGCTTTAGTTTCTGAGTTATTAACAAAAAACTGTTTTCAGGGCTGATATATCATGGCTTCACTTAAAGTGTGCTAATAGGCTAGCTAGGAAGGTATCAGATCCGTCATAGATCCATTTATTTTACTTGCATGCACTGAAATGTAAAAGACTCCTTCGATCAATATTTGAAATGTGCTTTGTCTTGTAAATTTTTTTGAAAAAGTTGTTTTTTTAATTTTAGCGCTTTTGTACTTCATGCAAGAAATTGGTTGCAAATATGCAGAATTATTGTTAAAAGATCCTTCTGGTTTTTAAAAATTTTATAGGACGTTATATTAAACATTCATATTAAAATGTGTGTTCTGGACCAAAAAAGAGATACAAAAAGTAAAATATTCCCCTGCTATCTCATATTTTCAACATACCTTTTTTTAAATGATTACTGCTTGTTTAAAGGATTTGGATAATATTTAAGTTTTAAAGTAGTAAAATATGCGGGATATTGTTCAAAACTTTTGAAATGCATATTAAAAATGTTGAGGTTTTTTATATTTTCCTATGGTTTTATCATAGTTCCTATCAGCCTTCTAAAGCTCAGCTCTCTAGTGTCCCTGGAAGTAGGCACAGTTTGTTTTACATAACTTTACATTTACAGGGGAGGAAAGTAAATTAAAATTTTGGTGTTTTTAAATTTTTTCCTATAGTCTTCCAAAGCTCAGCTATCTAGCCTTTCTAGAAGTGGACAATGCTAATTTACATAACTTTACATTTATAGGGGAGGGAAGTTAATTAAACTTTGGGGTTTTTTAATTTTCTTTTATAGTTTTATCATAGTTCCTATCAGCCTTTCAATGCTCAGCTCTCGAGCTGTCTGGAAGTGGGCAATGTTACTTTTACACACTTTTACATTTATAGGGGAGGGAAGTAAATTAGAATTTTAAGGTGTTTTAATTTTTTTCTATAGTTTTATCATAGTTCCTATCAGTCTGCCATTTCTGGAAGTGGGCAATGTTACTTTTACATAACTTTACATGTGTGGGGGAGGGGAGTAAATTAGAATTTTGGGTTTTTTTGATTTTTTCCAGGGGTTTAGTCATAATTTCTATAAGTCTGCCAAATTTCAGCTTTGGAGCATGTCTAGAAGTACAGTAGAATAATGATGATCTATACATGAGTGAGTGAGTGAGTGGCAATTTCGACGTTTTTTTAAATTTCGTAACTACTTTACTACTTCATGGAATTCCATAAAACTTGAAGGGGTTGTTAACTCCATGAAGATCTACGACTGTGCAAAGTTTGAGATTCGTAGCTCATTCCTAAGTAGAGTTTTAGATAGGTCAAATATCGGCTGAAATGTTTAAGAAAAGATGGTATACGGCACGCGAACCTAATAAACGAAACCTATAAAAATAATACAGGTTTTTTTTCAAAATAGCCCATCAAGTCTTAGGTACTTAGTTTTTAGAAAATTAGATAAAACCTAATTATTTCAGTTTATTTTGCATATAATATAGAAATACATATATATGGGTAGACCTAAAACTTTATGGTTTGTATCTTACCAAGAATATTACCCATGCAACTGATTAATAATTTTTGAAGAATATTTATCTATCTTTATTTCATGTCATTTCAATCATTCTCAAAAATGAGTAACTTTTAATTTAAAGGCCACCAAAAAAACAAATTGGACAAATTCCAAAATGAAAAAATGGTTAATATCATACCTCTGAACCTTGTTTTTAGTCTAACAAAAAACACAGTTTAGCATTTTCGTATAAAATTTTGTTGGCTATAATTTTTGTTTCAAACTTTGTACAAAAACCAAGTTATTTAAAAAAAAAAGAATTCGTGCTCCATTTTTTTAAAAAAAGCGGCGAGAGCAGGCATCGCTCTATAATTGTGCCAAGCTTCGGACCTTTTGCACCAAAACGTCATATTATATGGTTAAACTACTTAACTAGTTTCAAGTCTTGCCCATAGGAAAGTGTCTGAATAGCTGTCGCAAAAATTTATTATATTACAAAATCAATCAAGTCAAGTTAAATAAAACCGTTAAAAACTACCAGCCAGAATAAGCAAAAAAATGTAAGAAGACTAGCAAAATTAGTCAAATTATTTCAATAAGATAAAAAATACAATAATAATCCTTTACAAAGCCCCTCTTAAAATATCAGACCCAGGCACTCGTTTTTGAGAATTCTGTTAGAAGGGTAAAAAAAGCAGGTACAAATTACATATAACAAAGAAACCCGTAGCGTCTAAAATCTAATCTGCAGTGTTGCCAAATTTCTGAGGCCGCTGCGACGAGGTTTTAATACGCAGAATATGTTTTATACCACCGAGGTGACTCAGTGGACCGTTTAGTTACAGTAAAAGCGACGCTAGCGCCACCGGTAGATACGTGAACTACACGGCCAAAAAGTAGCTATATATACCATTTTGTGACCTCAGAACAAAATTTTGCACACCGCTTGCTGAGTATGTCAGGAATCATCCCTGAAATTTTTATTGAAAAACGTTGTCACCTCAAAAAAGTGAGGTACTAAAGTTATATATGAGGTGACACCGTAGTTTTTATACTTTGTTTTGAGGTGGCTAAGTACCCTTTATCAATATAGATATATATATATATATATATATATATATATATTATATTATATATATATATATATATATATATATATATATATATATATATATATATATATATATATATATATATATTATATTATATATATATATATATATATATATAATTTTGTTGGCTATAATTTTTGTTTCAAACTTTGTACAAAAACCAAGTTATTTAAAAAAAAAAGAATTCGTGCTCCATTTTTTTAAAAAAAGCGGCGAGAGCAGGCATCGCTCTATAATTGTGCCAAGCTTCGGACCTTTTGCACCAAAACGTCATATTATATGGTTAAACCCTTTATCAATATAGATATATATATATATATATATATATATATATATATATATATATATATATATATATATTATATTATATATATATATATATATATATATATATATATATATATATATATATATATATATATATATTATATTATATATATATATATATATATATATTATATTATATATATATATATATATATATATATATATATATTATATATATATATATATATTATATTATATATATATATATATATATATATATATATATATATATATATTATATTATATTGTAAGCTTTTTAAATTAAAGTACAGCTGCAATGTCGTTAATGGAATATTGCTTGTTGTTTATTTAATTATACAGGATCCGGCATGATGATCTCCCATATTTTGCACCCCCACTGTGCCCGAATCACTGAGAGAGCATGGCGTAGTCGGTTGGTAGCTCGCGCCTTGCCATTTTCTTGTCATCGTGCATTCGCTATCGAAACATTTATTAAAAGTAATAAACATAATCTGTGATTACGACGCAAAGAACTTTTCGTGCTCACTTCGCACTTGGTAGACATGCTTTCGTTCCAGATCCTTTGTGGATACCTATACACTAACCCCGAACTATTGACGAATTGAAAGCAGCAATACGTCAAGGAATTACAGGAATATCACTTTTAAGTTACTGTAGGAGTGAAAATCAGCTTCGAATGTGTATCGAAAAAAATGGCCGCCACATGGACTCTGTAAATTTCAAAACTTAATAAAAACAAATGGTATAGAATAGAGTTTCACTAGAAAAAAATCTAAATAGCATTTACAATTGCGTTTTTAATGTGGGATATCATTATGCCGGACCCTGTATTTAAATATAGTGAAGTAAACTATGTTTTTCCAAGCGCGGATTTGAGGGGGGTAACGTGGTAATTACTCCCTTAGAATAAAAAATATGCAATTTTTGTTAATAGTTAAATTAAAAACAGGAAAATTACCCCCTCTCCCCTTGAAAAAAATATTAATAAAAAAAAATATCGTCGATTATAACCCTTCCCCTCCCCCTTGATTTTGACCTAGATCCGCGCTTGTTTTCTAAATATTAAAATCTAAACTAAACATTTTAAACTCTGTCCTGGTTCAAAGTGTCCATCACACACTATATATTTAACGTACATTTCGTCTTGCCTCAAAGTTAGCCAGTTTTTAGGCCGAAGTATCTCATCAAATAGCTTAGGGTTCCGTTTGGGAAAGCGATGGCGCTTGCTAACGTATTCTTCGCCCCCATCAAAACGCGCAAAATATCGATTGGTCCTAATTTAGCAAAAAACACCATAAAAATAAGGTAAAAAGTCGAAAAATAACGAAAAACTGCATCCACAAACAAAAAATGTTAAATGAATTTACATCACCGTCATATTTTTATCCATTTCGCCAAAGTCAATGTCAGTCATAATCAAAAACAAATTGTCAAAATATACCAAAAGTAGCGGTTAATATATATTGCGACAGCACAGAACTCTGTCCATAATATTTTTATACCAGGGGTGACGGTCTGTAAATAGCGCCTCTCGAACTTCGTACCGAACTAATGTATACAGGGAGTATGTATAACAGTATTATGACAAGACCGGGGTGCTTTCCTTACTATAAATAATTAGTTTACTGTGAGTCTATCATTACAAAAACTGTCAGTCTGTTGTCATCTGTGCTTTTAAGTATGTCATCGGTGACTTTGGCCATAGCAGTCGTACAACTGTAGTTTTTTCTAAACCCAGACTGACACTCGGGGAAAATCTTGTTTTTATCCACAAACTCCCTCATTTGCTTTTCCAGAACTTTTTCAAAAGCCTTAGAAAGTGCACAAAGAATGCTGACTGGGCGCAAATCCTCAAATTTTTCCGGGCTTGAATTTTTCGGGAGTGGAACTACACAAGCTTTTTTCCAGATACTTGGGTAAACATTAAATATAATACAAAAATTAAAGATGTGTTTTAAAACCGAAAAAATATGAGGACAGTATCTAAGAATCATTTCTATGTTTATCTGATCAATCCCGACAGCTTTGGATTTTATGGATAAAATAGAGTTTTTTATTTCGGTTTCAGAAACTGTGGAAAATTTGAATTCGGGCAAGCTCTCAGAGATTTGGTTTTTTATACCGCCGCCGCGGACCCCGGTTTTTCTGTCGCGCCTAAACATACGATAACCCGGCAGATTAACTATGTCAGAGTTAATTTGTGAACTAAGCCAGGATTCGAAGACAGTTATTATGTCAAATTGGTTGTAAACTTCGAGTTTAAATTTTATGAAATTTGGGATTAATGATCCCACATTAATGTGGCACATTTTTAGTGCCATATTCCAGCAGTTAAAAAGATAATTAAAAGTAGTAGGAATGCCTCAGTATAATAAAGAAATCCAATTTAAATAGATCTACGTCTCAAATCAACAAATTACAACAAGTAGTGGGTAGCAGGCCGAATTTTTTTGGATAGCTTCATTTCGCCAAGACCTCCAACGTTCCCCTCTGCGAAAATTCTTGAAAGTGATGCCTCACTGAACTCAACGCAATATTGCCATTTACTTTTAAACATATTTTGTTAAACCAAAAAAAAAATCAGCCAGTTATCACTATAATTATTATTTACTATAACTTTTTGCGTCTCGCAATTCTGACATGTTTGGTCTAGGAGACATGGCGCGGCCGTCAAAGCATCTAATTTGTAGGACGAACAATTTTTCATCTTTGATATAATAAAATCTTTGGGCTTCTGTTAAGAATCACCCTCAATAATTTTCACACATGGAAAAGTTGAACGTTTTAGTAAAAGAATGCTATTTACGAAAATTCAGCCTGTTACTCATCACTTAAAAAGTAGACTGGTGTACTGTGGACTAAAATCCTCCAAAGCAGTTGCTATAATAACAAAAAAATCACAAACTACTTTGTTTAGGAATTCGTTTAAAATTATTGACAATGTGAAATGCACTTTGGATGTTACCTAATTTTATGTTATTTTATAATTAAATATAAATACAATAAAAAAAATTCTGATTTTCTTCTTCAGGAAAATAACCTAAAATAAGGAAATGATAAACACATAGATAAAATCAAAATGTTGATTGTAATACTGAATTTATTTTACTGGACCGCACCGCCGGTATACATACATATCTAATACCAGAATGGTTTAGATTGGGCCCTCTATATTGACAGGCCTTATTAATTTTCCGTTACGAATTTTCAATAGAGTAATATACTCATACTACTCATACCACGCCAACGAAAATAACATAACCTAGACGCAAATTCAAGAATGACATTGATGAGCTTGTCGCGACTCTAATATATCCAAATATGTCAACATACAGGGACTCTAGTTTGCCCCAAAGCCAACTCGTGCTGGCGCCGACCCGATTCGCCGCCATCCAAACCCGCTACCGACCCAATTTGCCACCGGGCCATCTCGCCGCCGCCGCTGATTTTGATTTTTGAATTAAACTTGAAAATAAATAAAATGGAGTTTATTGAGCAATATGTACATACAAAAAATGCCACACAAAATCAAATACGTAAAATTCCAATACACCCGGTTAGCTATTTATGCCATAAGTGGTTTTTGATTAATACATTTAAGGATGACAATACGAAAATTGCATAAGTGTGTCCTTTACACGTACACGAAAATGGCCAGCCCTTGAACACGCCTAACGAATCAGCGCCGTAACTAGGCTATGGCTATTCCCTTGAAGAATAGTTTTTTAATTATGTTTTAAAAATTCCATAAAGAATATAAAAAAGTTTATAGAATTAAATTTGTTGTAATTATTAGATTCAAAATTTTATATTACGCTACAGATACACTATTGTCTTTAAAATGGTGCTAAAACTCAAACAATTAGTTTTACGATTTTCTATATAATCTAATAACAGAGTAAAAAATTCTACCTTTCGCACCAAACTTATCTTAAAACAGTTCCCAAAGTAGGTATTTTTTGCCTGCGAGCAGAAAATAATAAAATACCTAGGCATTTGTAAATGGCCAAACAACGCGTTAGTGGTTAGTGGTTTAACCAGCAATTAAGTGCAGAAATGTTACTTTACGTACGTTTTAGGTTGATAGGTATATTATTTTTCTACAGGCTTGAAAAATAAACTACTGCCTCTAGTAAATATCTCTCTGAAAAATTAATAAATAATATTGTTTTGTATCATCATGCATTTTGCGTGTGGAAAATTGCACTTTTCCGCACTAATTCGGAAAGAAACCGTCCCGTAGCAACAAAGTTATAGTTATAAAAATCACTAAAAACCACAACTTGACAAAATTTAATACAAAGAAATCTCCCCTTTGGTACACTAAGGGCGTAAGTCACATTCATTACACACGTAGCCTTCGCACTTATTGTACCAAACAATAAGGACGTCAGTTGCGTGTGTAATGAATGGGACTTACGCCTTTAGTGCACCAAAGGGGAGAAATACAATTTAAGGTTTTTTCCATATATATTACGTATTTGGTTTTTTCCTTAAGCCGTTGACGGCATGTTGCTGCCATCACGTGCGTTAAAGTATCACCTTCCACACTTGTTAGGTAAAATTTTTACACTGTACAGGGTGTCTCATTATATTTTTCCCCACCCTTTTAGAACATTAATAATTGATTAAGGAATATAAAAGAAATTGTGTTCGAACTCGCAAAATTTTTACTTATAAATTGCATCTTAACTTTATTCCTGATGCTTACTGTATTTGACAGGCGCTCAAATTTATAGTTTTTGTAAATTGGATGCTCCTTATGTTATTTAATTAATAGATTAGGCTTGGAATATGCCTTCCGAAAATACCCTATATGACGCAGTTTTAATAAATAGTTTCTGAAATATTAGCGATAATTTTTTAAATGATAAAAAATAACATTAGCACTTTTGTGTTAATTTCAGTGCTCTTATTTCGAACTATGTTAGTCCCCATGTATAAACAGTGAAAATGAAAAATATATATTTTTTTTAATGACGCTCAAAATGACAACCGGTAACGACAACAAAGTTTATATGTCGTGTCACATCATGTCATTCTCACTGTTGATACATGGGGACTAACGTAATTTGAAATAAGGATACTAAAATTAACACAAGAGCGGTACTGTTACTTTTTTATCAGTTTAAAAAAGAATTGCTAATATCTCAGAAACTATGGCTATAAACTACGGCATATCGGGTATTTTTGGAAACTATTGGAATATAGTCTCTTAAATATATAGCCTAATCTATTAATTAAATAATATAAGGAGCATCCAATTTACAAAAACTATAAATTTGAACGCCTGTCAAATATGGTAAGCATCAGGACTAAATTCAAGATGCAATTCAAAAGTAAAAATTTAGCGAATTCGAACACAATTTCTTTTATATTCCTTAATCAATTATTAATGGTCTAAAAGGGTGGGAAAACATAAAATGAGACACCCTGTACAGTGCAAAAATTTTACCTAACAAGTGTGGAAGGTGATACTTTACCGCATGTGACGGCAGTTGGACGAACGACACAAAGTGGAGTTCGGTCAAGCCGTCAAGGGTTGTAAAGACACTTTCCACCTGTGTTAGGTACAATAGTTTACCTATGAGTACCTTTTTTTTTTAATTTAAGTGCTTTTACCGAACGGCGTGCTGTAAAGTAATTACTTTACTGCACGACGCGAAGCGGAGTTCGGTCAAGCCTTCAGGGATTGTAAAGACACTTTCCGCCTGTGTTAGGTACAATATTTTACCTATGAGTACCTTTTTTTCCAAAAATTTAATGTAATTTATAAATAAACATGTCAAATTAGACGAAATTGAAATGTAAACAAATATTGAAGTTGTCTTATTTGCAGATGGCCGAACAACGCGCTTAGATGACCGGGCCAGCAACAAAATTTTACAAATATTTATTTATATTAAATTTTGACAACGTATATCGTTTTGTCTGACACGTTTGTTTTTAATTTTTTGTCATGGTGTTTTTTTTTCGCACTAGTGCGGAATAGGTTTCTTTCCTCAAAAAACTATTTTTATAGTTTTCGTCGGGCGAGACGAGAGCTGAAACGGCTCTGGAGGCGAAGTGAAAGCGCAAGGCACAGTGGTCTATGCCAGAAATGCGTTACCTACAATTAATATTTTAAATCACAGAAAATTCAAGTTTAAAAGATAAAGTGCTATTGTGAGATATCAATATGGTAAAGCGGTATATTATTTGTTTATCCAAAAAGGGCCTGGAAATTCACTTGCACATGTAAGTATTGATAGTTTAGTTAGTTACACCATTGTTTCAGTGTAGAGTTGTTAAAAGCAAAGGATAAAAATATAATTAAAGCATTGGTGCACCTAGAAAGGGGGCTCGGGCTTCGGCCACCTCCAAGCCTAAGTATTCTTAGATATTTTCCACATATTTCATAAATAGAAAAATAAAATAGCATAAAATACAGTATCATGGGCTCTCGTTCTACACCTCAAGATATATTCATTGTTACGACACCAATTAAAGCAAACTAAAAAATCAAAATGGTTTTCAAGAGCTCCTGTTATTCGAACAGCTTGGACACGTTTTTGTGGTTTAAATGAACGGCAACGCGAGCTAACAGTTTAAATTGATATAAAAGTCAAGCAAAATTCTATTGTTGATATATTTGACATTTAGAAAAAGCTACGAAGGTCGCTCAATTATTTAAAAAAATGCAATTTTTTTAATAATTACTAAAACGTCATAAAATATTTTTAAAAAAATACATTAAATAACATAAAAAACCTTATATTTAAACATTTAAAAATTGCGATTTAAAAAGACAATTCCACGAATAAAAATTTGTGCGGGAATTCGAATTCTCGCAGCAAATGAGGGCAAGAAGTACATAATTCTCGCACGAAAGTAGAAAAAACTTTTGGAAGTCGAATAAGACATTAACATAAAATCATTTCTTTCCAACCCTTTCTTTTTAAAAATTTTTATGTTAAGCAACTATTTTCTTTTAATGGAATACACGTGTAATAAATAAACTAGCTTATTTTTAAACCATTCAAATAAGAAAGCCAAAATTATATTTATTAGTATGATATAAGAAGTGAAACCAAAATAGGTTTGGGACAGTCACGTGATGTGTTTATTTTTTTAATATAATTTTTTTGTGACATGTTTATTTATTACTCTGTCTTTGTCATTTTTTTCTTCGACTTGTATATCTCAGAAATCTCACCACGGCTTTCGCAGGCTGAAATAAGCTTTCAATACCAAGCAAGAAGCACAAACAAACCACGCCTCTGCCATAATCTGCCACAAACCTACATTGGTTTCACTCTTGCCAATTACCCCGTTTTTAACTTAAGGCCTGCGCAAACACATTATTTGTCCCGATAAGCCTAGGCACTCCATGTAAAAGATAGATTTGTGCACACTCGATATTTCTTTTCTATATAAACTTTGCATAACACATTGAAAGTTATCGTTACTTGTTTAGAAACTTTAAAAAATAGTTGTGGTATACCATGAATCCCAGATCAAAGTTATTACACGGTTTCTTATGAGAATTTTGAAAACAGTAATACACACAAATTTGGATTATTGGGTAAACATTGGCGCTATTCCGAGCCAAGTCTATTTCAAAAATAAAAATATCTATAAAGACTTTTAAAATAGTTTTTGCTTAATATTTGGAAAAACCCTTGTAGATATTTTAAATTTTAATACAGCACCTGATTTACCAGAACCAGAATTATAATATGTCTTATCATTTCCAAAATCCTCATAAGACCCCATGTAGTTAATTTTATCTTGGATACCCTGTATAGTAAGTACTTTTTGAATATTATCTATATGTAAAAATTATACTACCTGCAACTTAATTAATTAATGAATTATATACGAAGTAACTGGAATGACCACGGCTATATGAGACACTGAGACAAAAATTTAGGAGTTTTTTTAGAGTGAAAACATACAATAAATGCTAAGCATTGCAATCTTTCTCTTTCTAGTTCTAAGCATCTGTGGCATTCTGTGAACTTAATACTTCAAGGAGATTGTCATTTGTGATTTGTCATTAAAGTGTTTGTCAATGTTGTCAGTAGCACCTCCTGCGCAGCGTGCCCTCTCTACAAAAAATATCAATATTTTTGCCTCACTTTGCATATAGAGATTATTGCCGTTAATAGGTCTTACGAGAATCTCTTAGCTTCGTGCCCTTTTTAGCCTGTTTACCTTCCCATCATTTTTAACGTTGGTCAAAGCTGTCACATTATTTATTGATCCAGGAGACGATGTGAAGCCTTCCAAAAAGGCGCCACAAATAAAATTGCCTTATTTAAAAAAAACTTGCTTGCGATTAAACTCTTTTAAAAAAATCTCTATATCGTTATTTAAAGTTGTAGGAGTACATTTACATAGATAGGGTTTTTGGCCACTGTGCGCCGATAAATCAATGTGACGACAAGGGTCAAATGTGTGAGGACGATATACACCAATAAAATAATATGCATGAGTAAAATAATGCATGTGTTTAATAAATAAAATAAATAACCAATCAGGACATTTTATACTAAATTCTACAAGAAGGACACTCTTATGTACATTTGATACTGCCATTTCTTAATGTTTTCATCAAGAACTGGAAATTACCGTGAGTATTGGAATATTACGTATATGCACAAAATGCATATAGTAGAAGTTAGCCTCAGATATTGGTTTTTGAAAATTTGTTGTTTGCTATGCTTATTGTAACTTACTGATTTTTGCAAAAAGGGTTAATATTTTTGACAAATAAATAAACTAATACGTAGACTCCTCCTATAGTTATCTAAGTGTCTAACGGTTCTATAAGGCTACTAATTAATGTTAAGTACTAATAAACAATTTGGGAATATAATACAAAAAAAAAATAATTTTTATCTTTTTATTACAAAATAAAAAAATTTGCTCAATTTAGACACCCATGTCCTTTTACCGAAATCCACCCCCAAACATTCATAGAAAATCTTTCGGCTAAGTCCTCGTTTCCCGAAATATATTTTTTGTGGTAGCGCGTTCTTGGTGGCTAAAATTTATTTTCGATCACTGTGTGATTGAAATATCATATCATCTGTGAACATCAAACATTGCCGAAAATCTTAATTTTCCAGAGACTAAGTTAAAGCAAAAATTAGGCAGCCTTGTTTTTTTGTTTCTAAGATGCTGCCACACTACATTTTAATCTGGAAAGCTTTATTCGCCTTCGACTCGCTGTAAGTGAACCAGGAAAATCAGAGGCAATTCTTGCCTCACAGGCGTTGGAAAAAGGAAGTTCTTCTAAAAATTCTATTAGTTGCTGATCTTTTTAGAGCATGCTAATTTTTTTCAAGCCAGTACCTTGCTTTCGCCGAAAATTTCCATCTTCTTCATATTTTCTTTTAATTAGGAGAATCAATGAGGTGTTTCGTCCATAGTGAGCGACTACTCGACGCACCGACCAACCGGCATCTATTTTGCCCAAAATTTGAGCTTTAATAAATTTAGAAAATTGTGAAGAAATTTTGGAAAACTTGGACAAACAACAAGAACCGACAATGTCCTGTTTTTGACAAATAATATAATCTTTGATTAATAAGGGTACCGAAATGTAAAGCCTACATTTTACCACGTTAAATGGGCGTATGCATTTTATGTGGCGTCTTGTGTATGTATTAAATTTTGCAGTTTGGGGTGTGTAAGGCCGCTGAATTCGATAATTAAATTAAATTTGAAAAAAATTATAATGGCGGGATTTTCATTTATGAGCCGACATGAAATTTTGAAATTTTAATTTTATGATAGCTTTCTACAAATGAAAAAGCCCGTCAACTTTTATATGCCAATTTGATTTGCCTAAGGTTTAATTCAAAAATCATAATTAGCGACCTTTAACACTTGTTCAAAATATAGTAGATATCGGTTAATAAAAGGAAAAGTCCATTAATAAACGCCATTTTGATTTTTCCAAAGTTTTAATCAAAAATCATAATCAGCGACATTCAACACCACATAGTTGCAAATCTAGTACGTATCCGTTAATAAATGGAAGAGGTCGACTTTTGGATCCGCTATTTTAATTTTTTTAGGTTTAATTCAAAAATCACAATTGGCAACCTTTAATTGCGGAATTTAATCGTCATAATTAGCATCTTAAACTGCAATTACATTGTATTTTTACATAATACACATAAACAAGCCAAGTTTAAAATTGATCGCCATTTTAAATTTTTTGCGTTCAAAAATATTAAATTGCATTGTCACCAGAACTCTATATACCAGAAGCATTTTCTCGCGTTGCAACGGTTTTAAAACACTGGTTCAATCGATACGTCATTGATAGGTGACGTCACAACTCTGAAATGTCGTGTTATTTATGCTCAAAAACAATTGGAAACCCAATACCATCTGTATTTCCTCCTAACAATTTGGTAACTTCCAAAAAAAACTAAAAAGGTTTTTTTTTTAATTATTTATTATTTCAGTTTAATTAATGATATTTCCCGCTCGTCAGCAATGACGTCACGCTTGAACCAATTTCAATGGTTTTAAAACTAGCCTTTCTTTAGTTTGAAACCAGCGCATGCTTTTTTTGCCTAAAGTCCACATGCTACCTTTTTTGTATCTTTTATAATGCTTCTCACTCTTTTCGACAAAGACAGAAATAGAAGACGTTCGTTGTCGACTAGCCATGGCAGCTAACTTCTCGTCCAAGACTGTTATAATATTTTCGACAAATCTTACGTTCTAGACGTCTATTCTTGAAATCTTTCCCATAGGAACGTTCTACTGAAATCACACAATCCGTATTCTTGAGCTCCTCTAGGAGAGATCACTTCACTAAATTTTAAGATAACTTGATTGGATGGATGGAACTTTATTGGGTCGACCAAGTAAAACAAAGGTATTTTGTGTTAAAAGCATGCGCATTAACACCGAGAAAACAGCAAACCTTTATCGTAAACGTGTTCTTCGAGGTGGTCACGAACTAGCAGCACGGATCACCTAATCCGTGCTAGGAGCTAAAAATTGTGTAAATTTTCCCAACTTCGCCTGTGTCTGCAAATTTGTCCTTTCGCTTAGACGTAAACTACTTTTTGCTCTTTTGTAACAATATAAATCTATTCTGCAAAGAAAAAAAATGTACTTGCAAAAAATACCAATGTTACCTAGTTTTTTAAAGTTTTTAAATTCTCGTTTCTTGTTTGCATTAATTTACAGAGTGTAAATGGTAAATTATGTTTTTAAGTCGAGAAATCCCGTTTTTAAAAACTTTATTTTAGACAAGTTAATGTTTACAGGCTAAGGCTTAAGCTAAGAATGATTTTAATATTAACAAATCGAAATATATATCCTAGTAGAAAAATGCAGGATAGCAAAAAGAACCCCTGTGGGATATGGTGCAACTCATCTCTTCTAGGTACATAACTCCTCCCCCATTAGACGGAAAACAACGCTGAAGTAGCGGGGTTGTTTTCTAGGATTGAAACTTTTTTTTCTTTTTTGCTGCTTGCTTTTCTTCTGTAATAATACCATAAACCATATGCAAAGGCTGCTGCCAGACAGAACATAGTAATGGTCGTAAGGGCACTCCATGTTGCAGGGTGAACTTCCCTTATGTTTGGCATTTTCAATAGGGTGGCCTGATTTTTCAAATTCTTGATTTCTTTCAAAAAAATACTATTTATCTGTATTGGATTTAATTTTAATTGATTCACTTGATGGAATATTTTCATTGGTAGTAGAAAGAATGGACTACCATTAATAATGTCCTCTGTATTGGAAATCAATTGATTTTCCCATTGAATGCTACAATTTTGCGGTAGCTCAACTAAACTTGGGCTCTCGATGAATATGAATTCTCTATTGCTGCATACTTTCTGTACTTTGATTTCTCTCTTGATCGGTACCAGTATTGTATTGTACCAGATTGATTGAATAATTGATTTAGATAGTTCAATATGTGTGGATTAACAATTTCTAATATCGGCTCGCTTTATAAGGTCCAGTGCACAATCTTTCATGTGAGGTCTAAGTCTTCTCTAGTTTTGGGCAGGCCTCTTCTTGATATTGGTTTTCTTCTGTTCCAATAATAAGGTAGGAAGAATTTGGGATAAATATTGATTGATTTATAGGTATTGGGAATAATCGAAATAATTCAAAATTTTCTTTCAGAAAAATAGGAAAATGAACAGCAAAAATAATTTTATCATTTAGAAATTGAACTTGTAAGCTCGCTATTTGATAGTAATAAATTAAATCTTTGAACAGTAGAACTTTATTTTCACTATATAAGGTGGTTAAGTTAGAAATTATTTATTCTAATTGATATGCAGAAATTATTGAGTTATGCAGTGTATTTAGACTAGCGAACATAACAGCGTTCTCCAAAGTATCCAAAAATGATATCAAACTTTGACAATTTAGAATTATTTGAAAAATGGCATTTTGTGATTTTAGATAATTGGTAATATCGTTTATTGATCGGGTGATATTAAATCCTAAAATCTCAATATGTTTTTTAAATAGTTCCTGATTTCTTACTAAAAGCATTAAGGTGTTATTATAATTATCAATCAATTGTTTTGTTAAAGATATTTGAAGTTTAACTTCTGTATTTACCGAATTTTGATTATTTAATAATGTATTGATTGCCTAATCGTATTTTTGACCATCATCTGAGTCTAAAGTACCGAAGAGCCATTTTGATGCTTTTCCAATAACATTAATTAAGCCACGTTTCGACCTTGTATGTCGTTGCGGTATAAAGTTATTTAATTTCACTTTTGTTTGTGCGATAAGATACCTAGCGTGAATGAGTAAATTCTTAGAACTATAGAAATAAGCAAAGTTTTGCGATCCATATTTAGGCGTAATATTAAGCGATTTTTCTATAATACGATAAAAGCTATCAATTGTTTCCAATTGATTAAAAAGCGGATTAAGCTCTACGTAATGTAAAAATGTATGTTTACCCTCGATTATTCTAGTTTTACCTAATTTAAAAGAAAGTAAAGGGGTATGAATGGGGGTTATTTTTTGATTGCCTCATTCTGAGTCTTCACTAGTGACGTCACGATGAACAGGGTAGCTAGTTGAAGGGGTAGGTTCCGCATTTTCCTGCGAACAAGAAAGCTTTTTAGGTTTTTGAATTTGTAATTTGTGTATAATCTTCTTTTGTTTGGTATAAACTTTGTTTCCTAAGTCTTGTGAAACCTTATCTTTTATTTACGCGGTTTATCTTTTTGTCGTTTCGCTTGCTTGTCTGTAACATAAATGGTTGTATCAGGTGGCATGGGAATGGGGTCTTCTCGATTTTGATTTTGCTTTTGGTTTTGTTTGATTTTAGTGTTATGGGATGTTTCGAATAATTTTTGGTAAATAATTTTAACGTCTGTCATTGACATATTTACTTATAATGACCTGGTCTGTGACATCAAAGGGGTCTAGACAGTCAAGTCGTGCATTAATGACGTCATAAGGTCTTTGCTTAGTTACGCTATGTACTGATGAATTATAGGCTAATATTGCATATTGCATTAATTGCTTATTGGAATTATTGAGTCCTTTTAATTTAAGAGTTCTAAAATGTTCGATTACAGTTGAATGCAGACGTGCAGACTTTCTACAGGACTATTACTATTTGAGTTCCCAGGTGTTGTAAAATGAATGCCTATCTTATGTAATTGGCAAAAATCAATAATCAATTTATTTTTGAACTCGGTTCCTGAATCGGCTGTAATGTATTGTGGAGGCCATGGTGATTAATAAAGTTTATTAGACTATCAAAAATATGTACACTACTACAGGCTTCTATAGGGTACGCTTAACCATATCGTGAAAAGAGATCTATTATTGTTATAAAAATTGAATTTGATATCTGGAACGTGTCTAGGTGAATGAATTCAAATGGTTGTGTGGGCGTGGGCGCCAGTAAAAATTTTATCTGCGGCGGATGTCTATCGTATTTTGCTCTTTCACAAATATCGCAGTTGTTTATGTATTATATTAGGTCAGTTTTCATTAAAGGTCAATATAGCTTTCTGAGTGTTAAAAAGTTTTCATTGATACCTCTATGATTTTTATTATGGTGATATTTTATTAACTCTTTTTGTTTTTGTTCTTCATAGACGTCCGTTAAAAATGTGTTTGTCAATACTAGCTTGTAGGCGTGGTTTCTAAATGTTTTTTGTAAAATAACACTTATTCTTTCATTTAAATTTACTATTGAATTTTTATTGTAAAAGCAATAATATTTATTTGGGCTGACATATTCTTTAAAGAATTTTATAATTTCTCCTTCATAGTTTAAAGTTAGGTTTTCTATAAATTTTTGTTTAGTTTGTAAAGGTTTGCTACTGATCACGTGGTATGATCCTTTTTCTTTTTGATCGAATATTATTTGATTGGTATAAGTATTAAGGCAATTTTCAGTTATTGGTATATTTAAAATTGGGTTCTCTGCAGATGTATGCACGGTTACGTCATCTGGTATATCTTCTTCTATTGGTTCTCCATGTTTTTCTTCATCGGGTGGTTTCAACTGGATGTCAGAGTGGATTTTAATCGATCGGGTATTGGTTTTATTGGAACAATTTTATAATAATGCATTTATTTGGCTTCTCTCTTCTTCAGTTAGGTTTTCATTAATCTGTGATATATATTCTTCGATTTCATCATTTATTTTTCCGGGGTTGCCAATCATAGAGTCATTTTCCATCATGTTTATTTCTAATCGAGACAATGCGTCGGCGTTTGGGTTCTGTTTACCTTTTTTATACACGCAGTTACAATCGTATTGTTCAAGTTTTAAGCGCCATCTTAAAAGGCGTGGGTTTGGATCTTTCAAGTCTTTAAAATATTCTAATGGCTTATGATCTGTGAGTATGGTAAATTTGCGTCCAAATAAATATGGTCTAAAATATTGCGTAGCCCATACGCATGTCAAGAGTTCTTTCTCTGTGGTCGAATAGTTTTGTTCTGCTGGGCTCAACGTTCTAGATGCATATGCTATTGGTAAGTCGCTTCCTATTTTTCCTTGACTCAATACTGCACCGATTGCTACATTTGATGCGTTTGTAGTCAGGAGAAAGGGTTTATCAAAATCTGGGTATTGGAGTATTAAATCATTTGTCAATATGTTTTTACATGTTTCAAACCTCTCGATGAAAGCTGGTGTGTGTTTTACTGTGGCTCCTTTCTTTAAACATTCGGTGAATTGTTTAGTCAAATGAGCAAATCCTTTAATAAACCTTCAGCAATAACCGATAAATCCAAGAAAAGGTTTAATTTCTTTTGGATTGGTTGGGATTTTTAGATTTTGGATTGCTGCTATTTTCTTTGGATTTGGTTTTACGCCTTCTTTGGTTATAACGTGTCGTAAAAATTCAACTTCTTTTCTGAGAAATTCTGATTTGTCGATCTGTATTTTAAGTCTTGCTTCTTTTAATTTTATGAATAATTGTCTAAGGTGTTTTATGTGTTCTTCTAAGATGGCTGAAAATACAATTATATCGTTCATGTAGACTAGGCATGTTTTTCCTATAAGATCTCTTAGAACGTTGTCCATTACTCTTTAGAAAGTTGCGGGGGCGTTCTTAAGGCCAAAGGGCATACGAACATATTCATAATGCTCGTTATCTACGTTGAAGGCTGTCTTTTCTATTGATTTTGAATCCATTTCGATCTGATGGAATCCGGCAGATAGATCGATAGTAGAGAAATATGTGCATCGACCTAATTTATCGAGCAAATCGTTGATATTAGGAATCGGATATCGATCATCGATTGTTTTTGAGTTCAATGACCTGTAGTCGGTCACAAGCCTCCATTTTTGTTTACCGCTTGCGTCCAATTTTTTTGAAACTATCCATATTGGGCTGCTCCAAGGACTTTGGCTTGGTCTTATTATACCTTCGTCTAACATTTTATTTATTTGCCGTTGTACTTCTTCTTTATGTATAAATGGGTACCTATATGTCTTTGAATGAACAGGGATTTCATCGGTAGTTTTGATTTCGTGTTTGATTTTATCGGTAAAAGTCAATTTTTCGTTTTCGTTATGAAAAATTTTAGAAAAATTGTTTCTTCGGTGTTTAAATGATCACAACGAATTAATTTTTAGACATCTGATATCTTTTGTAAATTATCATTGAAAATATCTTCAATATGTAAAAAGTCAAAATTTTCTTTATGAGAATCGGGAAATATTTGTAAATTGATTGGTTCTTTAAAATTTATCGTTATGTCCTGGTCTAAATAATTAAAAACCTCGGTCATTGCATAGCCGTGTTTTGCTGTTGTCAGTGTTTCTGGTAAATACAGCTGGTTGATAGTGCATTCCGGTACTACGATATCAATATTATTCGCGGAAACTGGGATTTTAACACTTGCGATCTCGTGTAAACGTACAGTAATGCTGTAACTTTTATTCTGCACCTGGCGATAGTGTATGGGAATGCCTGTGTGGGCGTTAAACAGTAATTTATTTGATAAGTCTATAAAAAATGAAAATCAAATAAAATATAGGAAATATTGGTACTTGATTTAAATTCCGGAAAGGCTGGGATATCGGCTTTAAAAATTACTTCTTTTTCACCTGTACCTGTTTTGATAGTGGTAGGCGAGTTATAGATGTATCGAGGATAATATTTTTTGGCTATTGATGGTTTTAATATTGAATGACCGCACCCTGTATCGATTCATAATTTTAATGGTGGGTTTTTAATTTCTATGTATGGTAAGCGATTAGTAAATTCGGTGTTCATTTCTGATGCTAACTCCCAAAATTTGATTGGCTGGGTGTTAGCTAGTTTGGTTATCTTGAGAATTTTCCACGTCATATTCGTTGTCGTACGAAGTGATTTGATGTTGTTGATCATAAAGTTGTAAAAAGGTATTATCTTGTTCGAAATTGTCAAAATTTTCGTATTGATTAAAATTTGGGAAATCGTTATTTTGATATGTCGAATTATTGGTACAATTTGTCGATTCATAAGATGTCAAATTTTCTTGAGTGGGATTTTGTAAATTATTAGAGCACGCGTTTGATGTCGACGGCTCATTTTGATCCATTTCGTACATTTGTGATCAAACTTGATTTTTGTATTGATTTTGTTGGTTATTTTGGTTTTGATTTTGTCTTGATTGTAAACTAGAGCAAATAGACATTGGTTCGGGTTTGTTATTTGGGTTTAAACATATTGCTAGGTGGTCTAAAAGCTTGTTGAATTTGAAAATAAGTTTGTTGTAGAAATTGTCGAGGTTGATTATTATTAATTGGTCTTTGATTGAAATTTTGATTAAAATTTTGTTGGAAAAATGGGTTTTGTGGTCTAATATAATAATTTTGATTTGGGGTTGTAATATATGGATTTTTGTAATTATTTTGAGGGAAAAATTTCGGTTATATTGATTTTGTTGATTAGGTCTATGAATTTGGGGATTTTGGGGATTTTTATTTACTTGTAATGGTGGGATATTATTATATCTAGGTTGCTTATAAATATTTAGCGCATATTCGAAATTTTCCTCTTCATTTACTTGAGTCATCGCGGTTTCTATAGTATCGGGATTTTTAAGCCTAATAATACTTTGTAAGGATTTAGGCAAACCTCTTAAGAAAGTTCTTAAACAAATTTGGTCGTATTGTCGCAAATATATAACTTTTATTAATGCGTCCATTTCTGTTATTGGTAATGATGAAATTTTTTGTGCTAAATGACTTCTTAAAACTTGTAATCTTTTTGCAAATTTTAAGGGATGTTTATCTTTTTTAGGGCTGGCTACCATGAGGCCTGTTTCGAAACATTCTAGATTTCTTTTGTCACCGAAGCAATTATAAAGTGCGTTTTTAACTTCGTCCCATGTAGTTAATTCCATTCTACTACCTACTAAAATTTGTGCCCTATCTATGAGTTTATTTCTTAATGTATGTAAAAGATACTGGTGTAAAATAGGATCGACATTGTTTCGGCAATATGTATTAAACAAAAAATCACCTGCTGATAAGAAGCAATTTAAAATATTTGGATCACCATTATATGGTGCTATTGTATCGGCAAACATCTTTAACAATGTATAATTGATTGGATTTTGATTTTGTGGATTTTGCGGTAGAGCCATTTTTGGATTTTTGTTGCTGTTTTTTAAAGTTAAATCTGAAAAGAATTTACTGACTAAACTATCGATTGATTAAGTACTGCTTGAGCGTGATAATCTTATTCAAAATTAAAACTTATATTAAAATTTATTAACTTCTAAAAATTTAATCAAATATCGAATTAGATTTTATCGATAAAATTAAAATTTAATTATTTTTTTTTTAAATCATTTCTCAAAATTTTACTCCCTTAAAATTCTACTTAAAATTACTTTCCATCACTTATATAATAGAAAAATTGGAACTTACAGTGAGTATCTTCCTATCTGGTTGATTCCTAACTTGTTGCCTTGCTGTGTTGTGGTTGGATTCTCAGGATGGCTGGAAGTTGCTGTCGAATTCAATCGCCCTGAACCTCTGTGCACCTGACCACTTTCACTAACTATGTCTATGTTTGAAATTGTCACTTAAGGGTTGAACCCATAATTCGGAGGCGATCAATCCACACGATCTGGATTGGTTCTCGATGAACAGGTACCACGCTCGCGAATTAGTTGACAATCCTACCGACTGCGCCAATTATGTTTTTAAGTCGAGAAATCCCGTTTTTAAAAATTTTATTTTAGACAAGTTAATGTTTGCAGGCTAAGGCTTAAGCTAAGAATGATTTTAATATTAACAAATCGAAATATATAACCTAGTAGAAAAATGCAGGATAGCAAAAAGAACACCTGTGGGATATGGTGCAACTCATCTCTTCTAGGTACATAACTGGTACGAGTCATAAACTTTTTTTTGGTTATAAACTTTTATAAATGCCATAGTAAACGCAATATTTTTGTTGCTGTTTTATGTTATTAGAAACAGGTCTCTAGACACATCATATCATTAATATTTTTAGGTTTATATTGACACAAACAAAATATTTAAGTTTTTTAAAATACTTTTTTCATTTTAGGAGATAACTTTGACTATCTTCTTAACTTGCCATTTTATCCAAAAAAAATCACATTTTCTAATATGGAGCCAGTTAATCATTTAGCATTGCCGCATTTTATTTTATTTTTTAAATTTTTTCCCTTACTCCTCAATTAAGTAGGTGGTAGACGCTTTTTACTCATTGGGCGTCGACCGGTGAGATACCACCATGCCAGAACTGAGTAGCGCTAAGTGGTATCACCACGTTCCGCTACTGCGCTGGCAGTCCGGTTCCAACAATGAGTAACAGATAGCATGATGGCGCCTCCAGGATCAAAATATTCCGGAGGTAAAATACCCGACCACTCGGATCTCCGGGCGTCGGGTGATCCTGGGGGTCATTCATGCAAAGATATTAAAAGAAGACCAAAAACTCAACTCCGAATTGATTTTAGCAATATAAGAGGATTAAGTACCAACATGAATTCAGTTCACCAACATCTTGAAGAACAAAGACCTGACATCCTTGTTCTCACTGAAACTAAAATCAGTTCTGCAACACCTATTGTGAACTATCTTTATCCCGGCTATGACCTACACCACCGATTTCGACATAATTTTGGGATCTGTGTGTACATTAAAAATGACCTTTCATGTCATCGAGAGGAGAAGCTAGAACCAGCGAACCTCGATATCATATGGCTGAAATTCACCTCAAAGTCATCGACCAAGTTCATTTGCTGCCTCTACCGACCGCCAAGTAACACCGAGTATCAAAACTTTTTTGCGACATTATCCGAAAACTGTGATAGTATACAGTCTAGCTATCCACATGCGGAAATTGTTTTTTTAGGCGATTTCAACGTCCACAATATACCCTGGCTAAAACACCACAACAAAACAGATAATGAAGGCAGGGAAGCAGAAGCTTTTGCCATAAGTTGTGGTCTAACGCAGCTTGTCGATGAACCTACCCGTATCTCAGAAAGGGGTGAATTTGCAGCGCTTTTAGACTTGTTCCTAACTACAAATCCTGACTTGTACACAATTCAAGTAGATCCCCCACTTGGTTCATCCGATCATAAACTTATAAGAACAAAATGTGAAATGTTCATACCGCCAAGCCAACAATCACTTCCTCGTAAAATGTGGCACTATAAATCGGCAAAATGGAATGACCTTAAACAGTTTTACCTGTATTTTCCATGGCAAGAGGTTTGCTTTAAAACAGCTGATCCCACTATTTGCTGTAATGAAATAACAAAAGTAATCTTATCTGGAATGGATGCATATATCCCACATACAATAAAACGCAGAGCTAATGAAAAACCTTGGTTCAACAGCCAGTGTCAAACGGCTGTACAGAAAAAACACAGAGCATATAACCTTTGGAAAGGACAACAAACCGCTCAAAACCACACAGAATTTATAGAAGCCAGAAATAGTTGTAAAATTACTATTGACGCCGCCAAAGAAACATACAATCAAAGAATAAAAAACAAGTTGCTGAATTGTCCAAGTAGTTCTAGGTCCTTTTGGTCTCTTGCAAAAGCCGTTGGATCAAACTTCACCAAGTCATCCATACCACCACTTACAGATAAAAATACTCACTTAGCCACAACATCAGAGGAAAAAGCCAATATGCTGGCCAAAATCTTTTCCTCCAACTCAAACCTAACAGTGCCAAATGGAAAAACTCCACCGTTCATTGAAAGGGTTTCCCACAGTATGCCAGAGGTACCCTTTTGTCACAGAGAAATACGAAAATCCCTTAAAAAGTTGGATACAAACAAAGCAATGGGTCCAGATGGCATTCCCGCGATAGTACTCAAAAATTGTGCTAGCGAACTCACCCCAACTCTCGCAAAATTATTCAATTTATCTTATAGGCAAGGAGTATATCCATCATCATGGAAGTCTGCCGCAGTACAACCCATTCCAAAGAAAGGAAAAAAGACAGATCCGTTAAACTATAGACCAATTGCTCTACTTCCGGTGATATCAAAAGTAATGGAAAGAGTTCTGAACAATCACCTAACCAAGTACTTGGAAAAGTACAAAATTATCAACGACAAGCAATACGGATTTCGAAAATATAGGTCAACTGGCGATTTACTTACATACGTCACCCACTTATGGCAAAAAGCGATTGAGTTGCCAGGTGAAACAAGAACAATTGCCTTAGATATATCTAAAGCATTCGATAAAGTCTGGCATGAAAATCTGCTCAACAAGCTCAAAGCAACGGGATTGTCGCCGAGACTCTGCACTTGGTTTGAAAGTTACCTTAAGGATAGATCTATTTATGTTGCACTGGATGGCCGGAACTCCAACTCTTACCAAATAAATGCTGGTGTGCCACAGGGAGCAATCCTTTCGCCAACACTTTTTCTGATTTACATAAATGACCTCATAGATAAAACAGTAAATCCACTTTATTGATTTGCAGATGATGGCAATGTAGTCTCCTCAGTCATACCACCCACATGTCTCTCCGCACGTGAATTCCATTACCTTAGACTAACTGAAATATCACAGATAAATAACGACTTGGAGATAATAGAGGACTGGGACAACAAAAACCTTGTACAGTTCAACGCGCAGAAAACCCAAGCAGCCCTGTTTTCAAAAAAGACCAGCACCGGTGAGCCAAACATCATGCTATCTGGAAGTGCTGTCGCATTGCAGAGCCAGTTGAACATCTTAGGAGTCACTGCAGAGACCAACATGTCTTGGCACAGTCACGTGGCAGATATAGCTAAAAGGGCGTCCCAAAAGCTTGGGGTGCTATTTCGTACAAGACATCTGTATACACCAAGCCAACTGCTGACACTCTACAAAGCCCAGATTCGACCAACTATGGAGTACTGCTCACATATATGGAGTGCGGCACCCAAACATACCTTAATGCTTTTGAACACCGTGCAAAAACGAGCTATCAAGCTGATCAATGACCCCGCACTTACCCGTAGCTTGGATAGTCTCGAACATCGAAGAACTGTGGGCGATCTATCTCTCTTCTACAGGTATTATCACGGAAAATGCTCTGAAGAGTTGGCACGTATGATCCCCCCGGGAGTAGCACCTACTAGGCGAACACGTCAAACAGACGGTAACCATCAATTTATTGTCAAAATAGAGGCACCAAGAACCTCATTATATCAGAATTCATATCTCTGGAGAACAGCATCGCTGTGGAATAAACTCCCTGCGACAGTTTTCCCTGCAGGTTACAACCTGAACCGTTTCAAAACCAACACACACCAACATTTCCGCGCACTTGCCGCTTCTCGAGCGTGATAGGGATCTCCTTGCGAGTGCGCATACCCGTAAAAAAAAAAAAATAAAATAATACTACATATTAAAAACAGGACCTCCATGTTATATGAGGTTTTTTCTTAGTTTGGCATCCTGTATCATACCATTTACACTCTGCTTATTTTTATAACCTAGAAGGAAAAAAAATGTCGTCCTAAAATATTATATGTCGAAACTTAATTTTTGCCTCTGCACAGTAGAAATAAATGGAAATAAGAAAATTTTACCGATCCCATATCGCCGCCGAACCAATTTGCCGCTGATTCATTTCGCCACCGGGAAAACTAGCCGCTGTCGTGGTTTTAGTTTGAAATTTTATTCTGAATAGAAAATATTTATCGATAAAACAATTATTTTTTAAAATAATTGTTAAAAAATTTTCTTTCTTTTTTCACAAAGCAGTTTTTTAAGTTCTTTTAATTTTTTTAAAACGATTTGTCTTATTTTTTGAGGAGGATAGTGGTATCTGGACATAATTTAGGTTAGGACGCCAAACAAATAAAATGGGGCTTTCCCATAAAAAAAAAGTACCTCTTTTTTTGGGTTATACATCAGCCGACAGGCCATCAAAAACCATTCCAATACTTTTTTTTCCAAAAAACTTTTTTTTTCTAGGCTAAAAAACACATTTTTAATCAGCGATTCAGTGACCCACGGAATTTTTCAAATCTACCTTGTGACGTCAAAATCTACCTTGTGACGTCATCGAATATCTGGTCGATTGTATTGTAATGTAAAGTGACTAGTTAACTGGGGGACTGGAGGGACTTTGCGTCTGCCTCGTTGCTCCGATATGCAACTGTCAGAAAACGTTGTTTTGACGTTTTGTAGTTCTATGGTTTTGTTTACCACATTTATTTTTTGGTAATTTAACTTTGTTTTTAGTGATTTTTGAGTTTTGAAAGAATATTTTACGTTGTTATTTTCCACAGTGAGCCTACAAATTTCGGTAAGTTCTTAAGTGTGCAACCGAGGGTATAACAGAGTGTGCACAAACGTAAATTTATTATACTTTGTTGCTGATGGTATAGTGGAAAAAGACAATCCTATATTACTTAATTTAGGTTTATGCATTAGGTATATGTTTGTTGTTTAAAACTGCCTTTATACACCTAGCAATAAAATTTGCAACTGCGAAGAAGTTGTTGCAGGAGAAAAAAGTGTAAAAAGGCCGATATAAAGGCACTTTTATAACAAGTTAAAAAATCTTTAAAATGTTACCTTTTAAAAAAACAACAAAGTGATTAATTTAGTTCAATTATAAGTTGATTTGAGATAAAACAAGTTAGGATAGGGCCCCTTGGTAGACCCACATAGGTTAGGTTTGGTTGAGTAGTTTAAGAGGTATAGAGGTGTGTTCACAAACAATGGATTTGATAGGTTTATACAGGGTGTTTTTGAATAATGTGCTAATATTTAAAAAGCTAATTTTCAGGTCCATTTTGAGTAAAAAACTTGATATGCATATATGTACAGTGTACTCTGGTTATAACGTACCCTCAAGGGCTCAGAAAATATGTACTTTATAAGCGGATGCACATTATAAACAACACAAATAAAAAGAAGACTATTATGGCCAGACCTATGAAAAATAACTGAAATTACATTATAACCCAGCTACATTATAACTGGAGTACACTCTATGTGTTAAATGTCTTTCAGATACAAGGTAAATATTAAAAATTTTGACAAAATCTTTTTTTATTAATAAATCTGTTACTGCTCTAGATCGTCTTATGAAATTTGATACACACTTTGTATTTATCAAGAGGCTGTTTTCGATGTCTACCTTGTTTTTATATTTGACTAGGGGCATTCATGTGGAAATTGCCTTTCATATTTTCAAAGAAAATAATGGTACTTATGACATTGTTTTTTATATGTAAATTTATCTCTAAAATTTTCATTCTCCCCTGAGCAAATCTCATCTCTTGCTTTTATTTGTTTGACATATGCTTTTTGTAAAAAAAAATTAATTAAATTCCTTCATTTACATCTTGCTACACCCCTTATGAGAAAATACAATTTATAGTTAAAAGGAATATTGTGAGGACATACTTAACTAAAAAACAACAAAGATTGCGGGTAATTCCTCAAAAAGGGATATTAATAGCTCACATACTAGTTTTGGTCTTCTTGGACCTCTTCATGTTTCCTTTTCAGACACCATCATCCCCATTAATCGTTCCTTAACACTTGTTACGCTCGTACCGAAGAGGTCCAAGAAGATCAAAACTAGTATGTGAGGTACTAATATCCCTTTTTGAGGAATTGCCCGCAATCTTTGTTGTTTTTTACAATTTATAGATTTTTTCAAAAATACTGAGGGCCACTCATATAGAAATGGCTCTAGTTAAAATGAAATAAAAAACGGCCGTTATACATCAGAAAATGCCTCTTGATGAATAGAAAGAATGGGGGCAATTCTTCAAAATTTGAAATAATTTGAAATAATCTGACGAAATTTGAAACAACAGAATTTAGGTGTAAATCTTGACAACACTGCAATTTCAGCTTTGTGTAAAACGTCTTACACCACACGGTAATGGGCCAACTTAGGAAATTATGAAAACCCCAAAAATTTAAAATATGCGGGAAAATTTAATCTAAAACCTACCTTGAAACTCGGCTACTGATAATCCACAAGTTCTTGATAAATTGTATTTTTCCGAGCACCTCATCATACAACGGTTTTTCTATCTGGCAAATTTGACAACTGTCAGTCAAAGATCACCAAGGGGACTGTCAGTTACGAAATACTATGTTGCCAATTCATTGTTTCCAAGTGAAACCAATAAAGGTACCGTTCACAAGTTGGATTCACTTTTTAAATATGTTGTTAAAATATTTTTACGAAAAACTCTTACAACGTAACGTGCAAGGTGGTACCTAAGGGGGGATCAATCTCCCCCCAATATTTTTAGGAATAAAAAGTAATCAAACATTTAGTAGTGATAATAATAGTAGAGATATGGATAATTCGCATTTTTTACGGCGGAATTGATTCTGATTTTTGAGATTTTTGCTTATAATAGCTGAAAACTTGCTCAAACTAAAGTTTGATTAAGTATTTTGTTTTCTAAAAAATTTAAATCTTAAAGGTATTTTTTTATACCTAAATGCATGGAGAGTGGAAAAAAATTTTGTTTTCTAAATCTCATAATTTTATTCATAAACATTTGTGTGTTTTAAATAATATTACTTGACTTGACTGCAAAATCAATCCAAGATTTGAGCAGCTGCTAAAAAATTGTTTTTTTTTGTCGTGTTTTTGAACTTGATTTTAAAATAAATTTGAATGAAAAAGGAAGCTTGGCTGACTTATTTTTTAGCCACTCATAGGTAGGGAGGCTATTGGGGACCGTCAAAAAAAACCTTTTTATTTTTGCTCAAAATAAGTTTGGGCCAAAAAAATCAAAATGGCTGTCTGTCTTTATTCATAGTTCTTTTAAAAATAAAACCAAATAATTTAAATAATTAGGCACTTTGTCTGCAAGTTTAATGAAAATTTTTACTTGGTTTTATTTTTATGTTAAAAAAAAACAAATTCATTTTTTTTTACCCTTATTATATTTGTTATAATCAAAACCTTAAAAACTATTTTATTTTTTTTTATTACTTTTTCAAATTAGGTAGCTATTCAATGAACCTACAGAGTAAATAATTTTGCACTGGAATTTATTCTTTAGCTTTTTAACTATTTCTTCAATTTCAATATATTTTAATTATAGTATCTAAGGTTTTAAACCCGTTATATTTTGTTTGTGTATTTTATTCCGGGATTAACATTAATATTGATAAAGGTACACAATTGACAGGGTGCAAAATTTTTTGCCGACTTTTTTGGACGATAGCTTTTCTAAAAGGTTCGATGTCATCACATTTCGTGCATTTCCTAATACAAAAAACAAATTTTGCATTTTTTTTTTTATTAAACCAAACCTCACCTTTGTCGATTGATGGCAAACTTATCCTAACCTGTTAATTCAACTCTGGTTAATTGATCGAAAACGTGACCTAACCGGTCCATTGGACACTTTTTTTTTGGTGGAAAAGGGGCGTGTATGGACAGGTAATGATAAGTTTGCGATCAATTGAAGGGGCGACGGACGAAACATCGAAACACAAAATGTCGAAAGTACAAAATGTCGAAGAAACAAAAATACCAATAGTTGAAAAATTTAAAAGACAGAAAATGAAACCTAACCAGGTCAGGTTAGGTTTTAAAGTATATTACAAAAAAAAGGCACCTGATCTGGTCAGGTTAGTTTCTATTAATATATCTAATAACCCAAGCTTTCGACATTCTGGACTTTCAACATTTTGTAATTCTTCTTCATTCGCACACACAGTTTCCAATAGATTCTACATTTATTTTTATTTTAATATTTATTTTTATCCTTATAAACCCAACAGCAACGTCTTTTAGACGAAAATTGTTCGTAGCACCCCTGTAATCTTCCGCCGGCGGCGACTGTAGCAAGTATTTCTGATTACCCTATCCAAAACCTCTTGGGCCGTCACTGAATAACAGCAGTTTCTATATGGGAGGATCCCCCAGAATAAAAAACTATATACGTGCCTAGCTTTGATAAGAAAAGTAAAAAAATAATAACCACTTCAATAATTTGACCAGTATCCCACTTAGTCAGATTTTTCTGGCAGATTTTAAAGAAATAATTTGACATTCCCTTAAAAATCCGTTCAAATATAACGGTGGCAACAGCGTAGAGCTAATTTTGTAGCGACCCTTCCACGACATGCAGTTAGTCCCTCTTTGTTAATTTTACCGTGAAAAACAAAGAAATAAAGTAAACTTAGCTGACCTCATAAAGAAAACGAATATGACTCATAAATTTGAAAGAAATGTGACGAAATGTGACGAAATCTGACATTTCAGTTTGTGTGGTTAATGGTTATCTGCTTTGAATTTATTTACAATTTTTAAATTAAAAATTTTTAATAAATTAGGCGTTTTTAATTAAAAAAATATATTATATCGTGAAGCTACATCTATCAAAAAGTGGGAAATGGCCTTTTAAGTAAGTTTTTAAGTTTAAAATTGCCTTTTAAACGAGAAATCTTAAGTGCCAGATTATGTCACATTTTTTCAAATTTCGTCAAATTTTTTGAAATGTAAAGAATTGACCCCAATATACCAAATTTTTGGAAAATCTTTAGCAGAGACATAAAGTAATATTTATGTATTAAGTATATATTATTCTATAGCAGAGATAAGACATTTAGGACATATGTTCATATGAAGTTTTTTTCTCAAAGTCAACCCAATAATTTCAGCCTTGACATATTTTAAGAATAAAAAATAAAACTGCACAAAATTAAGCATCATAGGGTCTAGCACCCCTTCCCCCCAAGACATATTTCTGGGTGTGCACTGCTACAGATAAAACTTTATTAGCTAGAACATTAGCTCTCAATTACATAACTTTATCTAACCATGCATAGTGCCAACTTAAAATTTGACTTGACTTTGCCTTATATGAACTGTTAATGAATGGAAGATTGCATCAATCCATTTTTTCAAAATTAATCTGACAATATTTTTAATTCTTATATAAAAATGCAGTAGCACACCCAGGAATATGTATGATTTGGCTATTTTATTTTTAATTCATGAAATATGTGAAAAATAACTAAAAAATACTAAGGCCTTGGACCCCGAGCCCCCCCCACCTCTATGAGTGTGCGCCCATGTGGAATGTTAATGAATAGAACATTGCATACATCAATTTTTTTTAAATAATTTTAAATTACTTTTTAGGATTCTGTAAAAGAGGATTTACAAAGTGTTGATCCGACAATTTGCCAAAATTGATCACATATGGATTCCTTCAGTTTAGTGCAAAAATAAAAAATGTTAAAAGTGGAAAGTAAGTTAGGAATTGGGTTAGTGTTACTTGGAAATGTTTCTTTTATTTTATCAGAAAAACTTGTAGAAAGTGTAATACATAAAGCAGGTTTTACAACTTCTGATTCCTTTGTTTCTTTTAACTTCAATCATCAATAATAACAGCTAAACTAATGACATTTTTTCTACAAAAATTTATAGTGCTTTTATTCAACTTTGGTTGACTATACAGGGTGTCATTGTTCAAATTGAATGGGATGAGGAGCTTATGTCTGATAAAAAGTGCATACAACACATGGGTCAAAATTCTTTTGTTGTTGAGATACAGAGCATTAAATTGATTGACACCCCAGTAATTGCCACTTTAACTTTCAGCATTGACTATACAACACAATATTATAAACATTGCTGTAAGACTTTAACAATTTCCCTTACCCAGTAAAATGAAAAAATGTCAAAAATCCCTAGTACTTGCCAATTTTACCTATTAGTTACCAATATTGTCAACCAGAAATTGCCAAGTCCAGAACCATGATAAAGTTTTTTTTATTTAGGTAAGGTGTAAGTTCAGAGACAAAAATATATTTTAAAAAGGCATTATACTCTTCAGCATGTTGCACTTAGTCACATTTAACAATTCAAAAACCTATGGAATACCTTCCCTAATAAAATTCAATAGGACTTTTGGTAAAATCAGCCTGTGAGACCCAATTTAAAAAATATCTATTTTTATTGACCCAAGTAGAATTGTCTTAATAATACCGCAAGTTATTACTAGAAGGCACCAGAAGGTGGGTAAAGTTGCAGAATTGTCTTGATAAAAAATAAAGAAAGCAAAGATGGCATCTACTGGGCCATGGCAACTACTGGGATATTTACCCTAACTTTCTTAAATGATGCAGTAAAAATATGAAATTTGGTGAATTTTTGATACTGAATCAGAACATGAGCAATAGATGTTTTTCTTTATGTTTTTTTTTAAGAAATAACATCTAGGGGGAGAAAAAGATTTGATAATAAGAATTAGCAAAAATAAAAAGTTTTAAAAACTGTTTTTTTACCAATTTCTGGAGGTTATTTTAACAGCCTGTATCTCTCATCAAAAAAGGAATATCACATTTTTGGATCATACGTCATTGGCCAAATAATCATTTGGTAGTGACATATTTTCTTTTTTTGTAAAACCCTTCTTCCCCCACTCATCAACTGTAACAATGTTGTATCTTAAAAACAGAAAAGTGTGACCCCATGTTACATTTTTTTAAATCAGAAATGACCTATATTAGCGATCTCTAACTTTGTATAGGCACTTTACCTATTGATTTCTTTTATAAAGGTTTATAATATACTTTCTTTCTGGTTAAATTCGAAGTTCAATTATTTTTAAATTAATTTACACCACAACACTAACCCAAACTGTTTAATAAGTAAGGGCACATTTAATTGTACAGGATATGTCAAATTCGATGGTTTTGGGGTGTTTCAGGTATTTCTGGGCAAAAGAATGAATGAAAATTTCTTGTTTTTTATAGTATTTTTTTGTATAAGGAATCCAACTTTTAAAAGAGATTGAGCTCTCAATTTTTTTTAGAGTGATGAAGGAAGTGTATGGTGACAACGCTATTGGGCAGAGAGAGATGCACATATTTGCACAGTTAAGGCCAGAATCACTCCCATACACAGAGTAAGGAAAATTATCTACACTGTGCTGATCGAAGTTAATAAGAAGGAAAAATTGATACATTCTGAGTGCAAAGATTGTTCAGCAACTGCAGGTACATTTTTAAAGAAAAATTTAAAATTAAAAGTGCCTTTTAGTTCAGGCCCTACAAGGTCCGATACTGCGTTTAATGACAGAAGCAACACACTTGGTATGGATAGACATAAGACTCGCCCGAAGATTTTACGAAAGGGAACCACCCTTAAACGTGCTTTTTGACGGTTTTTTGATAATAACTCGAAAATAGTCAACTTTTCTAAAAATATTCTACAGATCATTTTGTAAGCGGATAAAATTTCATTTTTAACTATGTGCTCTAAAGGCAGTTTTATATTCCTACAAAAAGAGGGGAAAATGTTTAAAATATGTTTTTTTATTTTTCTTGTGGCATTTTGTATCGTTAACACATTGTTTTTAAAAAAAGTACTTAAGGTGAGTAAAAAAATATTTTTAATTAGTATTAACTTAAAACTTAACTTTTCGAGTTGAATTCATTTAAATTGGGGGAGGGGGCACCCGCCTCTCGCCCCTTATAAGTGATATTTTACAGTATTTTTCTAATTATTTGCAAACTATTAAGTTGGCCAAAAACAACTAAGTAATAGTTATTGAGGCTGACCAAAAGTCCTCTAACGATTATAACATGTTTTATAGGCATTTAAATAAATGAATATTTTTTTTTTAATTTTATTAAATTTTACTCTCCCACATGTCTGGTTTTAAAACTCATTTTTCAAACGATGTACATCAATCCCCCCTCAACGCAGCAGTAGATCTTGCACAGTTGCCCCAAAAATGGTCAAATTTGATGTACACTTGAATCTTCATTTATGAAAACCATGTTAGAACATTACTAATACACATACTGCGTTTAATGAGAGAATCAACACACTTGGTATGGATATAGAGTATACTCCCCCTAATCTTGGCGGGGGGGGGGGGTTCCCTCTTCTTAAATATATTATTTTTTTTTCTAATAAACCGAAAAATGTCAAATTTTTTAAAAATATTCCACATATAATTTTTGGAGCAGATAAAATTTTCTATCCAGCAATGTTTGTGCCCCCCTCCCCCTGAAAGCAGCGGCGCACGTTCCATAGGCGTACGAAAGAAGGGTTACATACAAGTTGGATAAAAAATACCCTTCTTTTCTATTGAACATGCACCCCTGCTTCCAGAGGTGGCCAAGAACATTGCTATAAAGAATATTTTGTCTGGTCCAAAAATAGTTACTAGAAGATTCTTAAAAAATTTTAAATTTTTCGGTTTACTAGGAAAAATGTTAAAAAATATTTAAGGGGGGGACCACCGCCCCGCCAAGAGTAGGCGGGTGGATCCCCCTCGTTTGAACGCAGTATGTGTATTAGTGATGTTCCAGCATAGTTGTCTTAAATGAAGATTAAAAATGTATATCAAATTTGACCATTTTTGGGGCAGCTGTGCAAGATGTACTGCTGCATTGAGGGGGGAGTGATGTACATCGTTTAAAAGAAAATTTCTTCAGCTCTAAAAATACGTTTTAAAACCAGACATGTGGGAGAGTAAAATTTAATAACTTAATTCCACACTTCTTATTTATTTAAAGGCCTATAAAAGGTGCGCCACTACTGATGTAAGGGGGGTGTGTAATACATCGTTAGAGAGGACTTTTCATCAGCCTCAATAATTGTTACTTAGGTGTTTTTTGCCAAGTTAAAAGTTTGCAAATTGGGAAAATACTGTAAGAGAGCACTTTTGAGGGGGGTGAGAGGAGGGATGCCCCCACCCCCCATTTTAAATAAGGTCAACTAGAAAAAGTCAGTTTTAAGTTATTACTAACCAGAAATAATTTTGTACTTGTTGTGTAATTGTTCAACATTTTTGTTTCATTTAAGGATTTCCACAAACACATTTATTTTTATTTCAAGGAGGCTATATAAAAAACATATCTAGCTTAACAAGTATTTAACTGTATACAATGGGCTTTTAAGCCATAATATTTTTTTGTAAAAAAATAGTGCTAAGGATAAAAAATACCACAAAAAAAATATGGGTGTCTCTAAAAGGTCTGTACAAAATCTTAACACATATTCCTGAAGTCAAAATAAGTTGATTTAAAGCAACTTACCTTAGTCCGAAATTGGTTAGAGAAAAAAGTTATAGTCATTTTAAACTATAAAAAGAGCATTGTGAAGCGCCCTCTAACGGGCACAGTGAAAAAGAATCCATATTTAGGTTTCGCATCCCAAAAAACCCCCGGGTACCAATTTTTAAAGTAATGCGTTGAGAAATGTTTATAAATTTTAAGACAAACGATTTTTAATTTTTAAATTTACCGCCCTGTATCTTTGAAACGGAGCAATTTCGGACTAAGGTAAGTTGCTTTAAATCGACTTATTTTGACCTCAGGAATATGTGCTAAGATTTTGTACAGACCTTTTAGAGACACCCTGTATATATATTTTTTTAATTTTCACCCTTTTTTGTACGCTAATGGAACGTGCACCACTGCCGTCAGAGGGTACTAAGGTACATCGTGGAAAAAGAAATTGTTTCCGCATGAAAAATGATCTCCAGATTTTGGAAAAGTTGTCTGTTTTCGAGTTATTAGCAAAAAACTATCCAAAAACACGTTTAAGGGGGAGACCACTCCCCTGTCAGGGTTGGGGGGGGCAATCCCCTGCCAGGGTTGGGGGGGGTGGTTCCCTTTAGTAAAATGTTTGGGCGAGTCTTATGTCTATCCATATTAAGTGTGTTGCTTCTATCATTTAACACAGCATATAGCTTAAATCTTGGATGTAGGGCCTGAACTATGTTTCGTAACTGTCAGACCCTCTTTCTACAAACTACAAATATAAAATGTTGGGCCATTTTTTACTGTTTTTACTCGTAAAAACTTTTTTGTTTAAATTTTAAATTCTACTAGTACAGGGAAACTAGGGGGTTTATTGGGAACTAAATAACATAAAGCTATGACTTGCCTTAAGTGATAGCCCTTAGCTTTGTAAAAAGTCCCCACCTCTCACTCCTTGTCAAAATGGCGCTGTCATCTTCAATTTTTGCTCATTTTCTCTGTTCTTTTCTCAATAACTTTTAAAGTAAAGCTTTTTTGAAAAAAGTTGATGAGACAAAAGTTGTGGACAAATAAAACACGCACCGGTGTTACTCTGGTGGTTCGGTTCGGTTCGGTTCATTCCATTTTGTAAAATGTTTGCTTATTTTCTTAATAACTTCTAAACTCAAGCTTTTTTGAAACAAGGTCTAATGACAAAAGTTGTAGACAAATAAAAAATGCATCAAACAGTGCTATTCTAATATTTATACCTCAAATGGTTTTAAAGATAGGAAATTTTAAATTTATTTTGTAAAATGCTATTTTATTTCTAGTTTTTATTAATCTACTGTTAAAAAAATAGTTTAAAAAAATGTCAAATCAAGACTAGGCGCAATCACTTTCATTGTGGTCCCATAAAACAAAACTACAGCCCCGACCTCTTTCCCTTCAGGAACATTAATAAAATGACGCTGCCTTGTATTTTTGACTATTTTCCTTTATTAGCCTTTTACTCAAAAAGTACTTCCTTGTTAAGAAAATATGTTAAAAGAAAATTTAAATCTCATTAAAAGACCTAATAAATGCGATGCTTTGGAGTAGCCAGGCTACTATCCTTGCCAAGATACGTACACTTAAGCATCCCCAATATGCCGATTTCTAGCATTTTATTTAAAACAAACACATGCACATTTTTTATTTTAAGCAATTTTCTTAGAAACAAAGCAATTTGTGAAAAAAAGTATATAACACTTTTAGAAAATAAAATTTCCGTTTAAAACATATACCACTCTGTGCAGTATAGAGTGTAGGTAAAACTCCAATGGTGCTTGTATACTGGAATCGCCTTTTAAAATTCAGTTTTTATTATTTATTACAATTTTTACGAATTACAAATTGCAAAACAAATTTTTTTTTAATGATCCGTTTTAGGGCGCCAATAAAATATTCACTGTAATATTGATCAAATTATGTTATACATCGTCAAATGGTATATTTTATCGTCTAAATCAGAGACATATAAATTTTTTCAGATTCAATAGATTTTCGACGATTTCTGTAAATCACACACTAAGTTGTACATCGTTAGAAAGAAAATGTAGTTTTCTTAATACACGTTTACGTATGTTTTCTAAAAATGATTAGTTTTTACGGAAATTGCAAAAAACTTATATAAATAAATAAATATTTGTTGTGATTGTTTGTTGTTGGAATGCTTAAGGGTATGTATCTTTGCAAATGTTACCTAGGAAGCTCGGAGATATCTCGTTTGATAGGTTATTTGATGAACTTTATATTTCCATTCTAAACAATTTCTGAAGAATAAGTACTTTCTCAATAAAAAGCAAATAAAGGAGAAAATAATCGAAAATCCTAGATGATATAAAAGCATCTAAACAAAGGAAGGGATTGTGAATGTTCGTGCAACTTTAATTTTAAATTCAAATTTTGCGCCAAATTCCCGTATTCGGAAAACCCACACAATTTCAATTTGATTGGCACAAGCAAAACGCCAGCGCCATCTACGAAAAATGAATCTGCGCAAAAAGGCGTAACCAAAAAAAAGATTCGTCTGTCGTATTCTATCGAGATCACCACGCAGCATGGTGATAAATTCTATTAACCAAAAAATCCAATAACATTCTTAGAAAATCAAACTAAACCATTACACAAACAAGTGATTCTAGTGTGGATCGACTGCAACGACTGGGCCAGCGAGAGGAGCTCCTCTGGACGACGGAAACAACTGAAAAGGTGAGTGCCAATCCTCTATATTGTCTTTGTGTGGCTCGGAAAAATTAATATTTTTACATCGTCCTTTTAAGGATTTTTGCACCCAGATTTTATAAAACGACCAGTGCGCTTACAGTCCCGCCGCTCTACCCCTCAATTCAGCAACAGTGAAATTTGCAATATTTGTTTGAAGTATAAAGTAGTCATCAGAAATAAAACAATGTTAAAAAATAAAACTGACAAAAAAAAAACCTCATGAGTTAGAACATTGCATTTTTTACAATCACACATTTTTTGCAGACTGACAGTTACAAAAAATAATTTTCATAATATAACTTGGTGCTAAATTGGCGTCCTTAGTAATAGGCTAATGTATTTTTAACCAAAGCAAAAAGTACCTATTTACTATAGAACCACCCAAGTAGTACTGTTTTTTTTATAAGTTTTCTACAATTTTTGTAACAAATTGTTCTTTTTTATAAAACTGATATTTTTTCAAAGAACTAAGAAGAACTCAAATAAGGCAAAATTTTTACAAAATTAAATAAAGTTAAAATAAATTCCCCACGGGGGTGACTTTTAGTATCTTAATAAGAAAGCTAAAAACTATCAATTAAGCCAAGTCATCATGTTTATGTTATTTAGTTCCCAATTCACCATAAATAGGCCTTTCCCGTTTCCCGTAGAACAAAATTTGCACACTAAAATTTAAAGCTCTATCATATAAAAATACTCTGCCAATATATGGGCCCCTAAGCTCACACTAGGTACTATAGTTATAGTGTACGTGTGAGCTAATATAACTAAAAACTGAAATATATTTTATTCAATTCCAGACTAAATTACCTTTTGTTTGATACCACACAAGCCATGTTTTGGCTTAAACTCAAATTTTTGAAATCTACCCCCACCCTTACAAAAAAAACAAAAACTAAAATGTATTTTGTTAAAGTCCGGACTCAATTACCTTTCGTTTGATATCACACACGCCATATTTTCACTTAAACTCTAGTTTTTAAAATATACCCCCACCCTTTTTTTTTTAATAAATTAAAATGTATTTTGTTTAACTGCAGACTCAATTACCTTTCGTTTAATATCACACACGCCATATTTTCACATAAACTCTAATTTTTGAAATCTACCCCCACCCTTTTATTTGGTTTGTGTTCGGTGGATTTTGTTCATTTTTAAATGGGACCATCTCGACCCAAGACCCAGCCTAGATACCAAATTTCATTAAAATCGGCCAAGCGGTTTTTGAGTTATGCGCGTTGGTCGTTACAGACAGACATACAGACACACAGCATACAGACAGACAGACGGCGCAACAAAAAAGTTTCAAAATCATCTGAAACGCAAAGATATATAAAAAAATTTGAAATCGGAGCAACTTTTTTTTTCTCGAAAAAATTAGGATCACCATAGCTCACACTACTATAGTATAGTACATGTGTGAGCTAATATTGAGAGTTGGCTTTGTATACTTATTCCTTAGCATCAAAACCCGTTCCCATATAATCTCTATAAAAATCCACCTTGAGCTTCGTTAAATGTAAAGCTACGAAGAAATCAATTTTTTGCGACTTTGTAAATACAAATAACTTTTGCAAAAAAATCAAGAGAGTAAGAATAAATACGTAGAATAAAATATATTTTAGAATAAAAAAAAACGTCGTATAATAGTAAAAAAATTTTATATCTGATCTCTTTTATGAGGAATAACTATTTTACAAAAGGGAAAACGGATCTAAAGTTTAAAGTGTTCTATTTATTTTTTCTTTTTTTTTTAATTTAATTTTTGAGAAAATCCAAAAAAAATTATTTTTAGGCAATTTGGGGCCTTATATCTAGCGAAGTTTAACGAGGATTTTTGGCAGAATATATGGGAATGTGGCTTATATTCTAACTAGGTATGCTAAAATGCTGTAAAAGTATGGCCATATACAGTGTGTGCGAAAATTTGCTTAACAAATTGGGATTTTCTTTAATATTATGTTTAGCGAAAAATTCTTTCTGCAGATAAGTTTTGCTTCATCTAAAACGTTAAGCAGTTTTTAAGTTAAAAGTCACAAAAAAAAAATCATCAAAATCCAAGATGTCGGCGAAATGTTTAGCTTCATAAATCGAAAGCCTGATGTAAAAATTAAGAAAAGCGCTTTTGTAGGACCTTTTATTGTCTTCAACTTTTGTTTAAACTTTTTTTTTCTAAAACATACAGAAAATAAATATTTTTAAAATAACCCTTTTCGTGCACCGTAAATCGAAGATGGTGGGGGGAGCCGCCCCCCCAAGGCCCAAAACTAGCAAAAAACACTACCTTTTGCAAGCTGGGGGTCTTTTTTTTTGCTCTAATGACTGGCCTAAGAGCGGTAAAACCAAATAAATGTAAAATGTTTATCCCAGCATAATAGACATATATATTTTTGGAATAACTTTTCTGTTTTCGCTTTACAGGGGAAGCGAAGAACCAGAATGCACCTGCACCACATCATATTGGAAAAAATAGTTTTTATCTGATGTTGAAAATGACAAAAAGAATCTTTGACGCGAACCTCAACGATGGCGCTGTCTGGTTCAAGCCCTAAATTTTTAGCGAAATACTGCGTTTAACGAAAGGAGCAACACACTTGGTATGGATAGGTATGAGACTCCAATCATTTAAGGAAGAACGTTTAAATTTTTATTAATCCAGGTATCTTTATTTAAGACAATCATACCCACATACCACAGGACGTCCATTTTAGATTGAGGATGCCCGGTGAAGGAGTGGTTCCCACCTTTAATATGCTTTTTAACTGTTTCTTGCAATTAACTGCAAAATTATTAACTTTGAGAAAAAGGCCTGGAAATAATTTTGGAAGCTGACACTTACCTTTAACCGCTTCCACAGCGAAGGCAACCGTGGTTGAATCTAAAATGTTTGCGGGAATCTCATGTATATTCATACTAAGTGTGGTTCATTCTTTTATTAAACATTATTGTCTTAAATGACGATTCCTGGATATACAGATTAAAGTAACTACATGGGGATTTCGAAAAAAGTAAGAGATACAATTTTGTTTAAACGGGAAAAAAGTTGCGCCATTTCAATCCCCACCAGATGCTGTATAGAAATTAAAGATTCTACAGGGGTTTTCAAAATATTGAGCAAAAACTAAAAATTGTGTTTTTAAAAAAATTTAAATATTGTCTCCATCTTGTATACATACAAATTTAATGAAATTTGCTAGTTTTGTATTAGCGATGTACACTTGTGCTCCTAAAAATCCCGTATACAAAAAAATTATTACTGATAATTTTTAGTGTAAGTTACTGAAAATCCAGTTAGGATATCTTGGCATTTTTAAGTTTTGTGTGACAACCAAAATGTCAAAGTCAATCTTTTAAATGTCATTTGGTACTAACACTATAAACTTAGTCAACAACAAAATATAAGTACCCTATTACAAGTTTCCTTGTATGGGTTTTTTACAAGCACGAGTGTACGTTAATAGAAAGCAAATCTTGTCTGTTTCAAAAATGATCTCCAGAAGCTTTTCAAAGAAGCTGACACTTTTTGAGGCAGTTTTCGAAATTATTGAAATTTTGACAACTTTAACAGTTGTTGAGATAGTGGTTAACAGCCCACTACCACAGTTTTTGAAATACCTTTAAAACTGGTATTTGTAAAAGTCAACCTAACATTTTTTTGAGCTTTTTTTTACAAAATAAATGTTTTAATGTTAGAAACTGGTGATATTTTATCATTTTTAATACAAGCTGGACACAAAATCCATAAATTAAAAAATTACCACTTACAAAAATGAGAGGGCTTTGTAGCTTAAGGCAGTGCGCAGTGCTTGATACTATCGTAATGAAGTGTCAAATAAGCATTCCAAAAACTCCCTATTACCAAAAAGCACATGTTAGGGAAGGAACCCATTCTAAATATTCGAAAGAGTCTCATGTTTATCCAAAGTATGTTACTCCTTTTATTAAATGCAGTATCTGAATGTGTAGGGCCTGACTGAGCTAGGCCTGCTTAGAGACCATGTATGTATGACATACTTTAAAGAAATAGAGACGCGACAAACTTACCAAAGTCAATTTTATTTAAGTCAAAATCAGGGAAATATCGTCCTATATACTCTGGCACTGTTTAGAGAGACGTACAGGGTCTCTAGTAATGCTATAAGCAGCCTTCAGGGCATTGTTCCATTTTGTATTTCAAAATAAAATAGTAAATTTCGAATTTTTAGTCTAGGTTAAGTTTAAAATATATATTAAGTTAAAAACATAATACATATTTTTATTATTCCTAATTTAGTACAATAAACTAATGTTTTTTTAAATGTTGCACTATTTTTTTGCCTCCTTTTGTTTGTTTATAATAACTTTTCTTCCACTGTAAAATGGTTTTTATAAGTTCCAGTTAAATTTGCAAATTTGTTTTATTTGTAAAATTAAATTTCTAAGTTGTTTTTTTAGTTATTGATAAAAAAGAAAAAATATTAACATACAATATTATTTTTTTTATTATATATCTTAGGGATTTACCTGTTAAAATTTCGAGCCCCTAGCTACAGGCGAACCGAACCGAACCAAACTGTAAAAAATATATATTTTTTTATGGGCTTGTTTTTAATTTTGTTAGCAGTGACCAATCTGACTTGTTTAGATTACCCAATATAAATATTTTCGAGGAAATATTAACAATTTTTAAAATTATTTTATAAAGGTTTAATTAAAACAAATGTTTGCTTATTAGATTGAAGGGAATCCATACTACATATGTACCAAATTTTAACATTTAATAAGATGCAGAGCAAAAGTTAACATAGGGTCGAAATTTTAATGTGATGTGTGATATATCATAATAAAATTTACTGTATTAGATTTATAATTTTGAGAATTGCAAATTTTATATTAACTTAGACATTGCAGGGTTGATTTTTTAAAAACAATCACGCTTTTATAGTTGTTTTACTTTTGCATGGTAGTTCGCAAACTTTGGTTCAAATCGAATCATTTAATTGTCAAAAAGATTTTCAATAGTAAATTTAGATGTCACAAAAAGTAGGTAAGGTAAAAAAAAAGACAATGTTTACAGTAACCCAAAAACAAATAAAAATAATGAGAGTTTTAATGTATTAAATGTATGGTTCTAGCACACATTAAGTTAATTTTTAAAAAATATATTTTTTTTAGCCTCCTCTCGATCTCTGAAAAATTTCCTTAGTTCAAGTTTAAATTTTTGAAGTGTAAACTTCCTTAGGCGCGTTTAGCAGTTTTTGTGGGTAGTGAATTGAACTGAGCCGTCAGGCTCGGCTATGTAACGCTCATTCGGGTGAAGTCGGCTTGAGTGCAGATGAAGGCCAGTATTATTAATTTTGCCTTGTTGAAGTTTACACTTCTGCCGTGTGGTCTTAAGCACACATTTTTTTTTAGACTGGGTTGGTTTCTAACCCTGTAAGGGATAGAGTTAAATTTTGTTGCAGAAGAAAATAAGGGCTTTTAATATTGCTGGATGCAGACCTTGTATTGTGGTGATGGAAGCTATTTACAGCTGGGAACTGATCTTGGTACCTCCGTACATAAATTGGTGCCTCAAGAATTAGAATACAAGGTGCTGGCAAAATATTGTGCTCTTTAAATATAGGTTTGCATGATCCAAGAGCATTTGCTTTAAAAATTTCTCTTAATATGCGATTTTGCAGTATCAGAATGCACTTAAAGTTTCTGTCTTGGCCCCAGAAAAGTATCTGATACATTATATGGCTAAATGCCAAAGAATAATAAATATTTACTAGTTGTTTTGTTGCTAAAAGATTTTTGAGGTTTAATATTGCAAGAAAACTTGCTCACGCTCAACTTTCTTGCTACATAATATAGTGTAAGCATTTCATCTACTATGTGAAAGCCCAAAAACGTACATGTCTGCAACCGATTTTTTTTTTTTAATATAAGATTTATGTCAGTGATTTGTTTTACTGTTTTTGTTGGATTTATAGCTTGTTTTTCTCACACCATTCACTAAAAATTTTTAAAATAAAGATTGTATTTGCCTCTCTGCTCTTTTAATGTTTCGGCTTGTTATTACTATTGTACAATCATCAGCATACATTACTATTTTAATAATTTGGCAAAGATTCAGGATATATTCAATCATGTCATTAATGAAAAGGATAAATATAAGTGATAATAAAACACTGCCTTCGGGGGACACAATGATTAAGACTGGCTTCCTTTGGGATACTATACAGGGTATCCCATAACTTAGGGGCCATAGGCCAACAGGTGATAGAGGAGGTGATGTCTGATGAAAAAGTTCCTATAATGCATGGGTCAAAACTCTTTCATTGTCGAGATACAGACCATCAAAGTTGGCGATTTTTTAAACTTTTTTGATAATAACTTTAAAAAAAACACAGTATAAATATGAAATTAGGTAACGTCGTGTATCAGAACAAGAGCAATAAATTGAAGTCAAAATTATTTTTAAAAAAATTAGTCGTTCAATTTTTTTTAGAAAAAACTATTTTTTTGTCATTAACTTTTATGAATGAAATTTTTTGTTAATAAAAACAAGTGTCTAGCGAGACATAGGTAATAATAAAATATTATTGATATTACTTAAAAGAATAAGTATGCAAAAATTTATTTTTTGAAAAAATTATTTTTTATACATTTTTGGAGGTTACAGCTTGTATCTCCTAAACTTGTAATTTTATCGAAAAAAGGAATACCACATTTTTAAATCACAATTAGCTAAGTATTTAGCGGGCTGTGACAGATTTCCTTTTTTTGGTAAAACCCTTTTCCCCACCACTCCTCTTACTTTAAAAATCTTATATCTTAAAAACAGATGTGTGTTGGCCCCCATGTGATATTAACTTTTTTCTTGGAAATAGCCTCCTCTATCACCTGCTGCACTATGGGCCACCCTAACTTAGGGCTTAAGCACAAAACTGTGGTTTAATTATATATAAATATTTTTTTAATGAATGAATAAAATATTAAATAATGCTGTTTTGAAACAAGAGAGGCTTTAATTTATAATTTATACATATTTTCTAAAAAAAAAATTATATTATATTTTCATTTTTCATGCATTGCAATTTGGTTGTTTACATGACTCCAAGATATTTTTAGCAGATGGCAGTAGCACCTCATCCCAAAAGCTTCAAGTTTTTTGCAGGCAGCATCAGTTATCGTCCAGGTTTCTACAAAATAAAAAAATTCACATTGTTTTTTTTTCTCCAAATTAAAATTAAAAAAAAAGACTTACACAACCAAATTTTGGTAAAAATTTTTCAAAAAGTTATAACTTGACAACCTTGCTTAGCAGCTAGCATAATGTGTTTTTTAAATTTAAATAAAAAACTGCACTATGTTTAAGTAACCTTTCCCTAACCATGAAGTATGTGTCCATATATTTTAACCAAGGCCTACTGGGCTTAAGAGATAGAAAAGGAGTGTAAAAGCAAAAGTTGTAGAGTTAATCCTAAACTGCCAGAAAATACATGCTCTTAAAATAATTGCAGTAGACATTGGTTGAAATATATGGCAACACCCTGTGCATACATATTCAGGGTGTTTCCTAATTGAATGTCAATATTTATAGGGGTGATTTTTGGGCCCATTTTAAGAAAAAAACTTCATATGAACATATGTCCCAAACGTCTCACCGTTTGAGATACAGGGTGGTAAAGTTTTCAAAAATAAATAATTTACTATTAATATCTACAATACCACTTCAGATATTTTAATGAAATTTGTCATACATGTACTATGATTCAAGAGACATTTTTTAATGTATCACTTTATTTTAATTTCCATCAGTGGCGTTCGTACGTAATTTCACCTGCATATTTTGGCAGACATTGATGGCATTGCATTCCAATCATTTATCACAACATCCATTTTTGATACCTCTAATGGAGATATTTCCATTTTCCGTGAAACATACCTGTGCAATGATACAATAATTACTGTGGGGGGGGGGGGGGAGTAACTTTGATCGAGTATCACCCAATGTTCTTTTGTGCCAAAGTTCAAGCTGGTCCCAGAGATCAAACTGGTAACTAAAATGAATTAGTGAGAATAAGGACAGTACAAATTCAAAATTTGACATTTCGACCTATCATAGCTATTTTGCTTTTAATCCCAATCTGCATCGAATGAGTGTAAAAATGGTACTAATATCACTATTAAGGTGTATGGCAACACTTATCATAAAGCATTGAGTGTAAGAATGGTGCAAGTCTGGACTTGTACGAGCGTTTTTTTTGTTTTCCCAAAACTGTACCATTTGGACTTGTACTGTTCTTATTCTCACGGATTCAAATATTTTGGCATCATTTTACTCTAAATCAACGGACTATATGGGGAAAAAGCTAAAAGTATAAAACTTTAGTCCTCAGATTATATTTTGTATATTGCATGAACCGAACCGAACACAAAAACCACTACTTGTCTTTCTGTAACTTATTGAAAGTAACATAAGGCAATCTCTTTTAGCGTGTTACTTAATTTAACACATTGACTATTGTGTTGATCCCATAGCACCATCAACTGATTTGGTTTCTACAGCTGCGCTGGTTCTATGGCCCCAAAACAGAGGCTGCTCGGTCTAGTTTTGGAAAGTGCAGGACACTTAGTAGTAGTAGTAGTGGGGGGGGGTTGACCCGCAGGTCTGACAAGTAGGCCAGAGTAGGCCCTTTTTGCCATGCCCCAAGTCTGTCCCTTAACCCACTCTCTGCACTTCCCTTTGATGGTCGGGTAACTCATTGGGCCTTCCTGTTCTCTTTACAAAGTCCAGTAAGTCTGCCCATTTGAGCATGTGCAGTTCTTCCTCGCTCAGAGTTGGCGCTCCGAGTGCCTGTTGTCTCATCCTTGCGTAGGCCTCGCATTCTGCCACGAGGTGTCTTGATGTCTCTTCTTCCTGTCCACAGGCTGGGCAGGTAGGGTCATTCTCGACTCCTATATGTGTCATGTGCTTCATCAACCGGTTATGTCCGGTTAGAGTACCTATCAGCAGTCCGAGGTCTTTTCGTGTCCGTCCCAGCATCCATCTAATTCTGGTCGCTTTTGGACGGTCTACGAATTCTCTGGTCTGTCTGCAACCCGTTCCTGTTTCCCAGGAGCAGGACACTTAAGTAAAAAAAGGAAGAACCACAGCCTGCACATTTATTGGTTGCTATTTTTGAGTTAAATGGACAGGCAGTGCAAATTTTTTATTACAGTACATGGGAAACCTTTGAGTTTTTGTAAATGGTCCATACCCCTAATAAATATATAATTATTTCTCAATAATATTGACAAAAATCACTTAAAAAATAGCACTTGCTATAGACCATTTCCAACAACTCAGTTTTTTTTATGCCGTATGAGTTCCCTATGTACCATACTAAAAAATTCGTTCTGCATATATTTACACTTGGCCTCAGAAAGATCATTTTTTTTTGTATGGGGGCAGTCAATGTGTTAAAAACAATACCTAATTTCCTAAACTGTTTGGTTTTGTCTGTGAAAACCTTGCATTCCCTACTTTTATCACTTTCTGCTTCTATTTCTACTCATATAAATTTAAATATTCTTTTTTTACAGTGATCTTGGCACATTTTATTGTGCCCAGATGTCGACAACAAATGACAAAAATATTGTTCCGCGAGAATTCTTGCTTCTACGTTCACTCGCAAACACTTTTCAGTTGTAAAATCAAATTTTTATATATAAAATTTTCAAAAACTAAAAAGATAATTTCAAAATCACAAAATTTGTTAACAAATAAACAAAAATGACATATAACTGACACTTCAAGTTTTGACATCGGAGATCAAACGTGAAGTTAGGCTCCGCGCCAATGGTATTTTACGTTATTGGCCCACGCATCAGGTCACTCATATACCACTTTTCATGTCAAGTTGGGTGGCTCCATAGTATGCTTTCGACGTTTTTCTGGAACTCCAACTTTAAACCTTATTTTCTCCAAAACCAAGAGGTTTTGGGAAAAAAGAATTAATTTCCAATAAATAGCTATGCCTAAGGTACACAAATCCGCTGAGTCTGAAAAATGTGGGAAAGCCCCATTGAAAAGAAGTAAAAGTGAATCGGCCTCGGCGAATTGTCCTGTCCCCTAAAAAAACTGCACAGTAAAATAATTTATTAGTAAAATATTAACTTCATCCAGCTAATAGTACACATTGGAGCTGAGATTACTTTATTTTTATGTAGGCTAACAAATGTTACGTAACAAAGTTTAAGACTTTATCAAACTTTGTAAAACTCCACCCCTATACCCGTTATGTAATTTATGGACTGCCCTAAATCACAACACAAATTTTAATCAACCAGCTTCTTTCTTTAGATAACAGAACAGGAAATAGTCATGAAAATACTCCAAATAAGTCAGCTGTCTAAGGAGCGTATTATCTCAGGCTTTGATTGGCTTAAATTTTTAATTCAATCAATCAGAGCCCAATAAAAGATAAATCCGAGCGGATGAAATGCTCCATGGACACCCAGCCATACCCTTTATAAATCTGGCAACGTAATAGAAGAAAAGCTCATTTTTCGAAAATTCAGTACGACGCAACCGCAAATTTGTTAGGTGATCCGTGTTAATAGGGACTTATTGCAATAAGGCCAGGCAGTAATAGTGCCGGGCACTATTCTAATAGTTTTCCATTCAAAACTGACAGTTGTTCTTTCAAAATTGACATACCAAAGTCAAATTTATAAATTCAGTCGTTTATTTTCCATTAATAATGGCGGCACTATTAATTCCGGCTCTTATAATACACAAAGGCCTAATTTTATAATGCGAAACAGTCAGAATAGTGCCCGGCACAATTAGTGACTGGCTTAATTGCAATAGGGACTTACTGCAATAAGGGCAGGCAGTAATAGCGCCGGGCACTATTCTTACAGTTTCCCATTAAAAACTAACAGTTAATTTTTTAAAATTGACATACCAAAGTCGAATTTATAAATCCAGTCACTTATTTTCCACTAATAATGGCGGCACTATTAATTTCTGCTCTTATAATGCAAAGGCCTAATTTTGAAAAGGACAGCTGTTCTTATAATGCGAAACTTTCAGAATAGTGCCCGGCACAAGTCCCTAATAACAAGGTATAGGATAAAGCCGACTGTCCATTGAGCGTATTATGCGCGTGGATTTTTGTTTCTCAGGCTTTGATTGGTTCAAATTTTTTAATCAACCAATCAGAAAAGAAATATCCGCTCGGATAATACGCTTAATGGACACCCGACATAAGATTGTTCTCGCTCCATAATAAAACACTCACATTTTGTATGGTCGAGAATCGGACCCCTGACGGGGTGGGCGAAGTTAGGCATAAACTTATCAAACCAATGACGTCAAACGATACGTAACTGTTTTAAAACTTTTTTAAAACTGTTGGGAGCGAGAAAACCCTTCCGACTGTCGCAATATTTTAAACAAAAGCATATGTAAAAATAAGCCATTTAATAAACAAAATTGTAAAGAAAAACTACGGCAGCGAGTTGTCCCGGCGGCAAGTCGGCGCGGCGGCGGCGGCTAATTGGGTCGGCTTCGAGTTAGCACGCAGGCGAGTCGGGTCGACGGCGAGTTGGCCTGACGGCGAATCGGCCACAGGCGAATTAGCCGAGAGCTCTGATGTAAATTTCCCTTATAAAAACAGGAGTTATTCGGCAGAAAACATGTTGCTCGGCTAAACGACGCGTGACGCTAGATTGCATCTATAGCTGGCGGTGAAGCGGCTTTGCCACATTAATGGCGCATCAGTTTTATTGGCGTTTTGCAAAGAATCCAGCCCTGATGTATTATTGGAGGTTAGTTTGGGGTCAACCTACTTTTTTAGATAAAAATTAGCTTATAATTTTTTTAAAAATAAATCCTTTTAAAAAAGTGGTTTGACTCCAAAATAACTTACAATTAGGTAGAAGCCCTAAAAAATTTGCTTGACAATTTTTTTCGAAAATCTGATAGTTTTGGTATTATTTAGGTGTTCCGCTACTTATGGGACACCGTGTATAAAACTTTAATAAATCCTTAAGTATTTTTTAGGTTACCTCGTACGCAATATTTATGATTTCTATTACATTAATGATTGGATCCGTAGTAACTGGGGTAATCTTTTATGATCCATATTATGAATATGATGCACTAGAATCTGCTTTTTATGCTGCATTCCACCGAGTAGTATGGTCACTCGGAAGCATAGGTAAAATACACTAAGTTATATAAATATGGAAAAAATATTAGTTGGGTAAATTTGATTATATCATTGTTACCATTGAGACACGATACCATGCTTATAAACTCTTTTCCGTCATCACGTGTGTTAGAAAGTGTTTAAAGTTTATTTTAATAAAGCGCCAGTTATGCACTTACTCGGAACCACAATGTTCATTAAAGATGTATTGTGGCAAAGAAGATATATCAACAAGAAGCGAAATACTCTCACTCAAAGCATTGTTCATATGGAAAACAAATATGTGACGTCACGCTTGGACCAAACGACACTAATGCAGTTATATTACACTGAGAAAAATTTTGTGTAACTGTGGTTTGTGGTGCATCTATATAATTATATAACAGTGATCATAGAAAATCGACCCTTTTTAACTTTTTATTTGATTGTTTGCATAAACGGTTATATATTTTTATCGAGAAAAATCGGTTACGGAATGAAATAATAATAACTAAAAAATAAACGATAATTATTGTAATATTTATAAAAATCTAAGTAATATTATATTGTTTAAAGATTCTTTCCGGCCATTTTAAATTTAAAAATTGTGAGAAAAAGGAAAAAAAGGGGATTGACAATAAAACAAATTTTTTAAAGTAGAGATTTTTATAAACGTTTTGAATCTTAGTTATATGTTTTTATTGTTTTAGAAACAGGAAAGAACCCAACCACAATTGGGAGAAAATGCAATTAATAGCTATTTACGTTACTAGAGCTGTAAAGATAGTTTCCGGTCGTGTATCGTACGTATTTTTTAAATCGGTATAACACAGCACAAACACGACCAACATGTAAATAATAATTTTTTTTAAAAGAGATAAAAACTACATGCTAATCTACATGTAGATATTAAGGTACTTACTTAAAAGCTATTATATTTTTAAATATTAAAAAACCCATAGGTTGCATTTATAATTGACTATATTTCAATTAATTCATGCTTTATTTTAAACGCCACTTTATATTTTAGATCATTTTTAAAAAACGGACCGTAAAAATAGATTTTCCGGTCTGTTTGTTATTTTTCCGTGCCTTTTGAAAACGTAAAATTTTCCAAAAAGAAAATAATATACGCAAAGTATTTGTTTTCCAGTCGGTTTAAAAAAAATTAATTGCAGCTAAAATATGCAAAAAAAATTGATTACACCCCTTCATGCAATTCTTTTATGTCAACATAAAGAAAATTTCCATCAGACAATAGAGACATGGATTAGTCGGATAAAATGTTTTGGAGTCAGCCGCGGCTCGTGCCGGTGGCCAGCTGAAGACGCACATTATAAATACCGGTACAAACCTTATTCTCTTTAAAACTCGTTACATCCTAGAACTCATAGAACTTATCGACCAGTTGAAAGGGATAACACATATATTTATAGGCCAAAGTGATACATGCATTCCTGTATACAGGACGTGATTCCATTATACAAATTAAGAAATAAGGTTACCATTTAAACAAAGTAAATAACAGGGATTCCTGACAATATTTTTGGTAGTAAAGTTTTGAATTTGTTTTTGTTTTCGTGTAAAACAAAAATTGCACAATTTTTTTTTGAGTGTAATAGTACTGCATTACTGTCATTCAGGTTTTGTCGCTTCTTGTTGATATATTTTCTTTGATTGTGGTTCAAGTTGCCGCAGAAAAATCGTATAATTGGTAGGTAAAGGGGCGATGAATGTGCTACCCGTTTCATTCCCATCATCAAGTACTATGGGGGCAATTCTTTACATTTCAAAAAATCTGGCGAAACTTGAAAAAATGTGACATAAAGGGGGCAATTCTTTAAAATTTGAAATAATTTGAAACAATCTGAAAAAATTTGACGCCTCAAATTTTAGCCCTAAATCATGGCAACATCGTAAATTTCAGTTTCTTGTACAGCGTCAAAAACCGAAAAATTAGGAAAAATATAATCTAAAACCAACCTTTAAACTCGATTGCTGATAATTCAATATTTTTCCGGGATTGTTGATGATGCACAGGTTCTTAAAAAATTGTATTTTTCGGGAAAAAAATTTTGGCCCTAAATCATGGCAACATCGTAAATTTCAGTTTCTTGTACAGCGTCAAAAATTGAAAAATGAGGAAAAATATAATCTAAAACCAACCTTTAAACTCGATTGCTGATAATTCAATATTTTTCCGGGATTTTTGATGATGCACAGGTTCTTAAAAAATTGTATTTTTCCGGAAAAAAATTTTGGCCCTAAATCATGGCAACATCGTAAATTTCAGTTTCTTGTACAGCGTCAAAAACCGAAAAATGAGGAAAAATATAATCTAAAACCTACCTTTAAACTCGATTGCTGATAATTCAATATTTTTCCGGGATTGTTGATGATGCACAGGTTCTTAAAAAATTGTATTTTTCCGGAAAAAAACAATAACAAAACAATGAGACGTTTTTCTTATTTCGTTAAAGTTGGATTCAAATAACACAAATATGACATCCAAAGCGAACCAAACCAAATGGCTAAGTACAGCCGACCACAAAATCAACGTAATATTATTTTAACGAAATCAAATGAATTTTAGGAAAGAAAACTATTAGGGTTGATAAATTTATGAAAAAAAAAATAATTTTCGGATTTTTTGCAACCCGTGGCCCAAAAAATAACCTTTGAATATATAAATATCAAACTTGTTATTATTATCATATAATTAAAAATAATGTTTGTCTAATATTTCTTATGATCAGGTATGAGAAGAGATAGAAAAAAAGTCTGCCAAACCCAGGTTATAAAGGGTAGGTTCAGGTCTGCTACAGGGTGACCTTAAAATCTATTATAGATTTGTTTAGAAATTCTAGTTCTCTACTTAACAATAAAAAGTTGAAAATAGCCCAAAAAGTTAAACTATGTATTAACGGATTATTTCAAATTTAGGTTCAGGGGGTGAGTCACAGGAGTTTTACTTAGCAAACAAGAGTTGAAAATACCTTAAAAAATCATATCACTAACTTATTGTATTACCTTCAGAGCCAGCAAGTGAGCTACAGGGTAATATCGAAATTACTAATGTATTTTTCTAAAAATCACATTTTTACAAACAAGTTTCATTTTCAAGAAGTGATGCTTTATTGATGCTACCAGAAGCACCGAATGAAGAATCCTGTAATGTGTTACAGCCTGTACAGACCAATATACCTTCCTCCATTCACTACAGTAGTATTTCTAAGCAGCAAACTGATCAAGGCATTTCTGTAGTGGGCCAAACACCAACCAATCAAATTCCAATAAGAAACGACGTTATTCACGATGTTGCGGCATCTGATGTATATTGAAGCATGCAACAAACAGAAAGTGCACTTTCAATTTCAATATCTACCATCGTTAACATTTTCGTTATTGTTAATTAAATGTTCTTTACATACAGTTTCTTTTTAATATATCATAATAAAAAAATCCTGTTTTATTATTTTTCCGTGCATAAAAAAAATCAAGTAAAAATAAAAGTTAAAAAAACGTACGGAAAAGTAACTTTTCCGCACTAGTGTTGAAAAATTTCTTTTCCGCACGATTTTTGTTTTGTTAAAAATAAAGATATTTAGGACTCATTAAATGATTTATGTAACTATTCTATCTTACGTATCATTTTTTAGCATTATTATAAAATCTTTGCGAATTAAAACATGTTTTTTGATAAAGAAGATGGACAAAAACACTCGTAGGAAAAACATTGTACCTAATTCTTGCGGAAACTATCTTTTCCTTCCTTGACGGCTTGCCCGAACTCCGCTCCGCGTCGTTTGTGCAAGTGCCGTCGCGTGCGGAAAAGTACCTCTTTCAGCACTTGTTAGGTAAATAACTATTGTACAAACAATTAAAAGCCTAAGCGATACAAAAAAATATTTATGTAAAAGATATTTAAAATTTAAAGATAAAAGACCTTAAGTGGGATGAAACTACTGCTTTTGTTGATTTGGAGTTTTCAGTAAAAATAGCTAAAGAAGTAAAGAAATATATCCCTTTATCAGACAACCAAATAGCTATGTAGCGGTACATGTATTAACAGATTTTGTGAAAGAAATGCAAAATATTGAGTCGCTTCACTTTAGAAGAAGTCTATATACAAGTAATTAAATAAAACTAAGAACGACGTACGGGACAAAAATATTTGTGTGCAGGTTGTTGTTTGTCAATGTAAATAAATGTAATATTTATTATGTGTATTTGTACATTTATATATTGAGCAAGCTTAATAATTATAAGGATTTGATTTGGCTCGGTTTGGTTATGTTAAATAGATAACTTGGGTGTCAAATTGTTGCCTAAAAAACATGCACATTTGTGAAAGAACAACGAAGACAGTTTTTTCTTGTACATAAATGTGCAGATTTTTATATTTATCGTGTATGTTTGTAAATGTTTACAGTAGGCAAGCCTAGTGAAGGCTTTCGTTTTGTTACATTAAATATATATTTTAGGGCCAAGATTCTAAAATATCTTGTAAATTTGTTAATTAACAAATCAAACAAATGTAAAATATTTGTAAAAAATTTTTGATTTACTATTTGTATTTGTTAATTTTTTTATATTGACCAACTGGTTCGGTTTGATTCTATTAATTGTATATTTTGGATGAAAAATTTTTGTTAAATAAGCATGTAAATTTGTGAATTAACAACGAAGGCAGGCAGGTTTTTCTGTAAATAATTATTGTACATTTTTATATTGACCAACCTTATTTATATGGGTTTGGTTCGGTTTGGTTATACTTGATATGTATTATAAAGCCATGATTTTTTCAAACTAACTTGTGAATTTGTAAAAGAACAACGAACCAAGATGTTGTTACTTAAATAAATGTAGGGATTTTTGGATTTCTTATGTGTATTTGTAAACTTTTATTTTGACCAAGGTTAGTTAGGGGCTTAGGTTGATTTGGTTATATTAACTAATAAGTTTTAATGTCAAAATTTTATCATATTAACTTGTAAATTTGTCAAATAAATAGTAAAAGTTTTTCACGAAAATATATGTGAATATTTTTGGATTTATTTATTCATTTCACCCTGTAGCTCACCTCCCTTTTTTTTAAAAAACGTGATTTTTCAAAATCTTTACTGCGTTTTAGATATCACCCTGCAGCTTACCTACTGGAAGTAAATGAAATTTAGTAAGTGGTATGATTGCTTAACGTTTTACTAACTATTTTTTGCTAACAAACGCTCCCGACAACGTTGTTTTTTAAAAACGTGATTTTTACGAAATTTTATTACTAATTTCGATATCACCCTGTACCTCACTTCCTGGACCTAACGGTGATATAGTCCGTTAATGGTATGATTGTTTCACGTATTCCTAACTATACTTTGCTAACAAAAGCTCGGACAACCTTGCTTTTTAAAAATATGATTTTTAGAAAATTTACACACACTAATAATTTCTATATCACCATGTAGCTCAATTCCTGGACCTGAAGGTGATAAAATCTGATAATGGTATGATTGTGTAACGTGTTTCAAATAATTTTTTGCTAACGAAAGCTCTTGATAACATTGTTTTGTTTTTTAGAAAATTACGCTTCTAATTTCGATATCACCCTGTAGGTCTCACTTCCTGGATCTAAAAATAATACAATAAGTTTCTTACTCTTATTTGCTAACTAAAACTCCTGACAGAGTTGTTTTTTACAAATGTGATTTTTATTAAGATTTACTACTATTTTCGATATCACCCTGTAACTCACCTCCTGAACCAAAATTTGATGTAATCCGTAAATAGTAGTTTTTTGGGGCTATTTTCAACTTTTTATTGCTAAGTAGAAAATTAGAATTTTTTAACAAATCTATAATATTAGGCACACAAGAAATTTTAAATAATTATACAAACATTATTTTTAATTATACGAATTTATAGAAAGTTTGAAATTTATGTTTTAAAGGTTTGTTTCTTGGGTCCGGTTAGGGGTGCAATAAAACCAAAAAATATTTTGAAATCTATTTTCAGGTCGGCTGTACGCAGTTGTCTGCCTATATGTGCGGCTCCCTCTAGGGAGCGTGGCGCAAACTTAAGTTTTCCTTGCACAAGGTGACCACGTGGTCGTGGCACCCCTCAAAACTTCCGCCTTCGACTTATTTTCGTCAGGTGGCGACTCTAGCAATTATTCTTAGGGTCACTGCATCCTGAAAGTCTGGCGTCTCCCAACGAGCGGATAGTTCACAACTTGCATTCCACTTGCTATTGGTTGACATAGTCAGGCGGGATTTTTAAAATTAAAACTCTCCTGTCCTCGTTTTGGGAGGTTGAAATCGGTGTTAAACCAAACTGAAACAAAACCTAACCGTGGTCAATTGATGGGAAACCTATCCTAACCGGGGCGTGTCTGGACAGGTTAGGATACGTTGTCAAATAATTTATCAGGGTTAGGTTAACACCGATTCCGACAGGAAAACAGGATAGGGAAGCTAATTTAAAAAAATATAATGTTTTTAAAAAACAATAAAAAAAACTCATCGGCATAGATTTAGTTAAATTCAATAGGTATGTACTGCACAAACCACTAAACTTTTTAATCACTTACAACTAGTATATATTCGTATTTTAAGCCGAAAGCTGTAAACATAAAGTTTGTTAAATGCTTGACTGGTGGCACCATCTCTTAATATAATATAATAATAATCTTAAACGGCAACGTTCAACATCAAAAAGTCAGCTGACTATTTCGACCAATAGCAAACGGAATGCAAGTTGTGAACTAGCCGCTCATGTCTCCCAGGGGTAGCGACACCAAACATAACCTCATTTACGAAAAACGCAAATCCGACACTGTCAGGAGCGTAGCTTTTTTTATGTTTAAAAAAATTAAATGGTTTACAAATGTTATGTAAAGAACTGTCCGTCACATCCGGTATATAAATTTTACTGTCCAAATAAACAAACCTAAAAAAACTAAGTTTTTTATGATTTCAAATTTATTAGGACCTTGTGTTAGGACCCACACAGCGAAGGAAACCAAAAATATAGTTTGCATGTTTTATATATATTCTAAAATATAGAAAACTATTATGTTGGGTTTTGTATCATTTAATAAATTTTTTATGCTCTCTACGGAATAAAGGTGTACGTTTAATCCCTTTTTTCATGGGCTAAGGTAATTTCTTTAAAAGCATAAAGGCAAAATATAGGTTCTTGGATTATTTTATTTTATCATAATACAAAAAACAAAAAGGAATCAAGATATATACACGATACCGATTATTTTGTTCCAGCTTGCCGTAAGCTTACAGTACTTTGCCGATGGCTTGGTTCGTTTTGATCGTTATTGTGTCCTTAGGCATAGAATATTGCTTCCATATGAACGAAGCATTTAACTTTCTAGACTTCTCCAGGCTGTAAACCAGGAAACTGTGAAATTTTCGAAATTCTGTTTATTGCATCATTTCCATGCCCATCTCAAAGTAAGAATATGCTTTATTTTCCATCTTCGAGAAATGTAATTCGAACTTTTTCTCGACTAAACTTAATTAGTTTGTTATGAAATAAATAATATTTTTTCCACATTGTTTGTTATAAGGTCACTCATCGTCAAGCAAGCTTGACGATGAGTGACCTTAGCTTGTTAGCATCTGACTGAATTTTGTTTAATGTAATGCCATGACAACTATCACTGCCCACTGTTTTTTTATATACGGGGGGTTGACATGCTTAAACTACAGTACGGTAAGTGGTTTAATACCTATTTATTTAGTTTATGATTATTATTATTTTTAGTATATAAAAATAAACCTTGGCATTAAAGTCCCTTTTAGTCACTTAGTAAATTATAGCCCTTCTTTCGGTCGAGCATGAAAATTCCCGCCGTGGTATTAAAAGTAAACACTGCACGCCCCAGGTTTATAATATACCTCTTATTATTTGTATTATTGTTAAAAAAAAAGCGGGCGGCGAAGAAAAGGTCGAAAATACAAAAGTTCGAAAGTACAAAAGGTCGAACATACAAAAGATTGAAAAACAAAAGGTTCAAACAAAGATCGAAAGTAGCTACACTGTAATGATTGCAAAACAAAGTAGAATTAAGAGACACACAGGTACACACACACACTCATAGAAAAGTTTTTAAAAAATCAACATCCAATAAAAACTCAAGGTAGCAACACGGCGGGTCGCAGAACTTTGTTCGAAAACATTTTCTTCGAACGGAAATTTTTATGAAAACAATTTCTTCTAATGGAAATTTGTTCGGAAACATTTTTTTTAAACGGAAATTTATTCGAACACCATTTCTTTGAACGGAAATTTGTTTTCGAACGGAAATTTGTTCGTAAGTAATAGTTGTTCAAAAACATTTTCTTCGAATAGAAATCATTTTCTTCGAAAGCAAGTTTTTCGATAAAAGACGCTCTAGACCTGGATTCCCAAACCTAACACAATTCATATAGTTTGACTACGGCAAGGTCTTTTTAACATATTTTTTCAAAAAAAACCCTGACTTCTTTCCCGGGATCGTAAACATTCTGAAAATTTGTCTGCTTTCCTCCTTTTGGAAGGTCGAAATTGGTATTTTCCTAAACTTTGTCAATTGATCGCAAACGTATCCGAACCGGTCCAGATACCTCCTGATGTGCTCAATTAAGAAAGGTTAGAGTAACACCGATTTCAACCTTCCAAAATGAGGACCGGAAAGCTAATTTAGGGAAATCATTTTTTGACAATAGGTTTCGGTTGGTTCGGTTTGGTTTCACACCCTCTACGATCCCGGGAAAGAAGTCAGGGAAGTTTTTGTTTCCAAAAATTGTTAGAAAAAACCCCATTAGTCGAACTATATGAGTTGTGTTAAGTTTGGCAAGCCAGGTCAAATATTTTTTTTTTCAAAAAATTTGTTTTCGAAAAAATGTTTTTGAACAAATTTTCATTTAAAAAAAATATTTTCGAACAAATTTCCGTTTAAAGAAAATGTTTTCGAACACATTTGTGTTCGAAGAAAATGACTTTGAAAAATTTCTGTTTGAAGAAAACGTTTTCGAACAATCTTTTGTTCGAAGAATATGTTTTAGAACAATTTTTGGTTTGAAGAAAATGATTTTCGAAGTTTATGCTTTTGAACAATAATATTAAGATATTTATATGAAATGTACTATAAAATTATAAATAATTAAGCCGAACCTTACGAAAACTCGAACTGTATTTGGGCATTTTTTGTCTTTTGATAAAATGTAAAATTCGGAATAAAAAGGTACTAAAAAAAACCACAATACCAAAAACACCCAAAAAAATGGGAAAAAAATTTGGAAAATAAATTAAACAGTGCAAAAAATAGCGTATAAACATCGTGATAAAAGTTTCATTTTATCCCTTGATATATTATATACTATTAATAAACTTTTAAGATAGAAATGTATTTCTGTCCTGTTTGTTTATTTATTACGTATTATTTTTATACAAAAACAGAAATAATATTTAAAAGAAAATGATTTTTAACAATAATACCTACAATAAATATTCATAACCCAAAAACTCAAGGAACATTTTTTTTATTTCTTAATCTGTATAAAAACGAGTTCTTTTTAAGTTTTATTAAAACATTTTTGTTTTCTCAGACTGTATAAAAATGAGTATTTTTCACGAACGTCTATGGAATGCCGTTTTGACACTCGTGTCGCTACCCCTAGGAGACTCTAGGCTTCCAGGATGCAGTGACCATAGGATTTCTAATTACCCTATCCAAAACCTTATGGGCGCAGCCTTCGTGTTAGTTTACGACAGAGACAGTTTATTATTTTCTCTCTGGTTTACGAAGGCTGTGTCATGGGCCGTCACTGAAGAACAGCAGTTTCTATATGGGAGGACCCCCCAGAATAAAAAACTATATACGTGCCTAGCTTTGATAACAAAAGTAAAAAGATAATCACCACTTCAATAATTTGACCAGTATCCCACTTAGTCAGATTTTTCTGGCAGATTTCAAAGAAATAATTTGACATTCCCTTAAAAATCCGTTCAAATATAACGGTGGCAACAGCGTAGAGCTAATTTTGTAGCGACCCTTCCACGACATGCAGTTAGTCCCTCTTTGTTAATTTTACCGTGAAAAACAAAGAAAGAAAGTAAACTTAGCTGACCTCATAAAGAAAACGAATAGGACTCATAAATTTGAAAGAAATGTGACGAAATGTGACGAAATCTGACATTTCAGTTTGTGTGGTTAATGGTTATCTGCTTTGAATTTATTTACAATTTTGAAATTAAAAATTTTCAACAAATTACGGGTTTTTAATCTAAAAATTTTAAATAAATTCAAAGCAGAAGACCATTAACCACACAAACTGAAATGTCAGATTTCGTCACATTTCGTCACATTTCTTTCAAATTTATGAGTCCTATTCGTTTTCTTTATGAGGTCAGCTAAGTTTACTTTCTTTCTTTGTTTTTCACGGTAAAATTAACAAAGAGGGACTAACTGCATGTCGTGGAAGGGTCGCTACAAAATTAGCTCTACGCTTTTGCCACCGTTATATTTGAACGGATTTATAAGGGAATGTCAAATTATTTCTTTAAAATCTGCCAGAAAAATCTGACTAAGTGAGGATCTTTGAACGGAAATTTGTTCGAAAATATTTTTTTAAAATGAAAATTTGTTCAAAAACATTTTTTTGAAAACAAATTTTTCGAAAAAAAAAATATTTGACCTGGCTTGCCAAACTTAACTCATCTCATATAGTTCGACTAATGGGGTTTTTTTCTAACAATTTTTGGAAACAAAAACTTCCCTGACTTCAATCCCGGGATCCTAGAGGGTGTGAAACCAAACCGAACCAACCGAGACCTATTGTCGAAAAATGATTTCCCTAAATTAGCTTTCCGGTCCTCATTTTGGAAGGTTGAAATCGGTGTTACTCTAACCTTTCTTAATTGAGCACATCAGGAGGTATCTGGACCGGTTCGGATACGTTTGCGATCAATTGACAAAGTTTAGGAAAATACCAATTTCGACCTTCCAAAAGGAGGAAAGTAGACAAATTTTCAGAATGTTTACGATCCCGGGAAAGAAGTCAGGGTTTTTTTGAAAAACTATGTTAAAAAGACCTTGCCCTAGTCAAACTATATGAATTGTGTTAGGTTTGGAAATCCAGGTCTAGAGCGTCTTTTATCGAAAAGCTTGCTTTCGAAGAAAATGATTTCTATTCGAAGAAAATGTTTTTGAACAACTATTACTTACGAAAAAATTTCCGTTCAAAGAAATGGTGTTCGAATAAATTTCCGTTAAAAAAAATGTTGTCGAACAAATTTCCATTAGAAGAAATTGTTTTTATAAAAATTTCCGTTCGAAGAAAATGGTTTCGAACAAAGTTCTGCGACCCGTCGTGTTGCTACCTTGAGGTTTTATTGGATGTTGATTTTTTTAAAACTTTTCTATGAGTGTGTGTGTGTACCTGTGTGTCTCTTAATTCTACTTTGTTTTGCAATCATTACAGTGTAGCTACTTTCGATCTTTGTTTGAACCTTTTGTTTTTCAATCTTTTGTATTTTCGACCTTTTGTACTTTCGAACTTTTGTATTTTCAAATTTTTGTATTTTCGACCTTTTCTTCGCCGCCCGCTTTTTTTTGAGCAATAATAAAAATAATAGTAGGTATATTATAAACCTGGGGCGTGCAGTGTTTACTTTTAATACCACGGCGGGAATTTTCATGCTCGACCGGAAGAAGGGCTAATAATTTGCTAAGTGACTAAAAGGGACTTTAATGCCAAGGTTTATTTTTATATACTAAAAATAATAATAATCATAAACTAAATAGATAGGTATTAAACCACTTACCTTACTGTAGTTTTAGCATGTCAAGTATATAAAAGACAGTGGGCAGTGATAGCTGTCATGGCATTACATTAAACAAAAGTCAGTCAGATGCTAACAAACTAAGGTCACTCATCGTCAAGCAAGGTAAAGCTTGCTTGACGATGAACCTTATAACAATGTGGAAAAAATATTATTTATTTCATAACAAACTAATTAAGTTTAGTCGAGAAAAAGTTCGAATTACATTTCTCGAAGATGGAAAATAAAGCATATTCTTACTTTGAGATGGGCATGGAAATGATGCAATAAACAGAATTTCGAAAATTTCACAGTTTCCTGGTTTACAGCCTGGAGAAGTCTAGAAAGTTAAATGCTTCGTTTATATGGAAGCAATATTCTATGCCTAAGGACACAATAACGATCAAAACGAACCAAGCCATCGGCAAAGTACAGTAAGCTTACGGCAAGCTGGAACAAAATAATCGGTATCGTGTATATATTCCTTTTTGTTTTTTGTATTATGATAAAATAAAGTAATCCAAAAACCTATATTTTGCCTTTATGGTTTTAAAAAAAATGACTTTCAATCACTGGGGACAAGAAATACTACCTTAGCCCATGAAAAAAGGGATTAAACGTAAACCTTTATTCCGTAGAGAGCATAAAAAATGTATTAAATGATACAAAACCCAACATAATAGTTTTCTATATTTTAGAATATATATAAAACATGCAAACTATATTTTTGGTTTCCTTCGCTGTGTAGGTCCTAACACAGGGTCCTAATAAATTTGAAATCATAAAAAATTAAGTTTTTTTAGGTTTGTTTATTTGGACAGTAAAATTTATATACCGGATGTGACGGACAGTTCTTTACGTAACATTTGTAAACCATTTAATTTTTTTAAACATAAAAAAAGCTACGCTCCTGACAGTGTCAGAATTGCGTTTTTCGTAAATGAGGTTATATTTGGTGTCGCTACCCCTGGGAGACATGAGCGGCTATTTCACAACTTGCATTCCGTTTGCTATTGGTCGAAATAGTCAGCTGACTTTTTGATGTTGAACGTTGCCGTTTAAGATTATTATTATATTATATTAAGAGATGGTGCCACTAGTCAAGCATTTAACAAACTTTATGTTTACAGCTTTCGGCGTAAAATACGAATATGTAAGTGACTAAAAAGTGTAGTGGTTTGTGCAGTACATACCTATTGAATTTAACTAAATCTATGCATATGCCGATGAGCTTTTTTTATTGTTTTTTAAAAACATATTATATTTTTTTTTAATTAGCTTCCCTATCCTGTTTTCCTGTCGAAATCGGTGTTAACCTAACCCTGATAAATTATTCGACAACGTATCCTAACCTGTCCAGACACGCCCCGGTTAGGATACGTTTCTCATCAATTGACCACGGTTAGGTTTTGTTTCAGTTTGGTTTAACAGCGATTTCAACCTCCCAAAACGAGGACAGGAGAGTTTTAATTTTAAAAATCATGCCTGACTATGTCAACCAATGCAGCAAATGGAATGCAAGTTGTGAACTATCCGCTCGTTGGGAGACGCCAGGCTTTCAGGATGCAGTGACCCTAAGAATACTTGCTAGAGTCGCCACCTGACGAAAATAACTCGAAGGCGGAATTTTTCAGGGGTGCCACGACCACGTGGTCACATTGTGCAAGGAAAATTTAAGTTTGCGACACGCTTCCTAGAGGGAGCTGCACATATAGGCAGACAACTGCGTACAGCCGACCTGAAAATAGATTTCAAAATATGAATAAAATGAACGGGACCCAAGAAACAAACCTTTAAAACATAAATTTCAAACTTTCTATAAATTCGTATAATTAAAAATAATGTTTGTATAATTATGTAAAATTTCTTGTGTGCATAATATTATAGATTTGTTAAAAAATTCTAATTTTCTACTTAGCAATAAAAAGTTGAAAATAGCCCCAAAAAACTACTATTTACGGATTAGATCCAATTTTGTTCCAGGAGGTGAGTTACAGGGTGATATCGAAAATAGTAGTAAATCTTAATAAAAATCACATTTTTAAAAAACAACTCTGTCAGGAGTTTTAGTTAGCAAATAAGAGTAAGAAATACATTAAAAAATGTATCATGAACTTATTGTATTATTTTTAGATCCAGGACGGGAGAGACCTACAGGGTGATATCGAAATTAGAAGCGTAATTTTCTAAAAAACAAATTTTTAAAAAACAATGTTGTCAAGAGCTTTCGTTAGCAAAAAATAATTTCAGATCAGATTTTATCACCTTCAGGTCCAGGAATTGAGCTACATGGTGATATAGAAATTATTAGTTTGTGTAAATTTTCTAAAAATCACATTTTTAAAAAGCAAGGTTGTCCGGAGCTTTTGTTAGCAAAGTATAGTTAGGAATACGTTAAACAATCATACCATTAATTGACTGTATCACCGTTGGGTCCAGGAAGTGAGGTACAGGGTGATATCGAAATTAGTAATAAAATTTCGTAAAAATCACGTTTTTCAAAAACAACTTTGTCAGGAGCGTTTGTTAGCAAAAAATAGTTAGGTAACACGTTAAGCAATCATACCACTTACTAAATTTCATTTACTTCCAGTAGGTAAGCTGCAGGGTGATATCTAAATAGCAGTAAAGATTTTGAAAAATCAGGTTTTTAATAAACAAGGGAGGTGAGCTACAGGGTGAAATGAATAAATAAATCCAAAAATATTCGCATATATTTACGTGAAAAACTTTTACTATTTATTTGATAAATTTACAAGTTAATATGATAAAATTTTGACATTAAAACTTATTAGTTAATATAACCAAATCAACCTAAGCCCCTAACTAACTTGGTCAAAATAAAAGTTTACAAATACACATAAGAAATCTAAAAATCCCTACATTTATTTACGTAACAACATCTTGGTTCGTTGTTCTTTTATAAATTCACAAGTTAGTTTAAAAAAATCATGGCTTTATAATACATATCAAGTATAACCAAATCCAACCAAACCCATATAAATAAGGTTGGTCAATATAAAAATGTACAATAATGATTTACAGAAAAACCTGCCTGCCTTCGTTGTTAATTCACAAATTTACATGCTTATTTGACAAAAATTTTTTGTCCAAAATATACAATTAATAGAATCAAACCGAACCAGTTGGTCAATATAAAAATTAACAAATACAAATAGTAAATCAAAAATTTTTTACAAATATTTAGCATTTGTTTGATTTGTTAATTAACAAATTTACAAGATATTTTAGAATCTTGGCCCTAAAATATATATTTAATGTAACAAAACGAAAGCCTTCACTAGGCTTGCCTAATGTAAACATTTACAAACATACACGATAAATATAAAAATCTGCACATTTATTTACAGGAAAAAACTGTCATCGTTGTTATTTCACAAATTTGCATGTTTTTAGGCAACAATTTGACACCCAAGTTATCTATTTATCATAACCAAACCGAGCCAAATCAAATCCTTATAATTATTAAGCTTGCTCAATATAAAAATGTACAAATACACATAATAAATATTACATTTATTTACATTGACAAACAACAACCTGCACACAAAAATTTTTGTCCCGTACGTCGTTCTTAGTTTTATTTAATTACTTGTATATAGACTTCTTCCAAAGTGAAGCGACTCAATATTTTGCATTTCTTTCAAAAAATCTGTTAATACCGCTACATAGCTATTTGGTTGTCTGATAAAGGGATATATTTCTTTACTTCTTTAGCTATTTTTACTGAAAACTCCAAATCAACAAAAGCAGTAGTTTCATCCCACTTAAGGTCTTTTATCTTTAAATTTTAAATATCTTTTACATAAATATTTTTTTGTATCGCTTAGGCTTTTAATTGTTTGTACAATAGTTATTTACCTAACAAGTGAGGAAAGAGGTACTTTTCCGCACGCGACGGCAGTTGCACAAACGACGCGGAGCGGAGTTCGGGCAAGCCGTCAAGGATGGAAAAGAATTAGGTACAATGTTTTTCCTACGAGTGTTTTTGTCCATCTTCTTTATCAAAAAACATGTTTTAATTCGCAAAGATTTTATAATAATGCTAGAAAATGATACGTAAGATAGAATAGTTACATAAATCATTTAATAAGTCCTAAATATCTTCATTTTTAACAAAACAAAAATCGTGCGGAAAAGAAATTTTTCAGCACTAGTGCGGAAAAGTTACTTTTCCGTACGTTTATTTTTACTTGATTTTTTTATGCACGGAAAAATAATAAAACAGGATTTTTTTATTATGATATATTAAAAAGAAACTTTATGTAAAGAACATTTAATTAACAATAACGAAAAAGTTAACGATGGTAGATATTGAAATTGAAAGTGCACTTTCTGTTTGTTGCATGCTTCAATATACATCAGATGCCGCAACATCTTGAATAACGTCGTTTCTTATTGAAATTTGATTGGTTGGTGTTTGGCCCACTACAGAAATGCCTTGATCAGTTTGCTGCTTAGAATTACTACTGTAGTGAATGGAGGAAGGTATATTGGTCTGTACAGGCTGTAACACATTATAGGATTCTTCATTCGATGCTTCTGGTAGCATCGGTACAGCAGCACTTCTTGAAAATGAAACTTGTGTATAGGAGGACGGGTTTTCATTTGAAAACGATTGTGGACGGGAAGGTTCTTGCAATTTGGACGTGCGGAAAAAAATCGTGAGGAAAGTAAAAATGATGCGAAAAAGTAAAATTGTGCGGAAAAGTAATTAACGTAATATTCTTTTAATAGATCGCTCAAGAAACCCTAACTTATATGTTCTTGGTTTGTAAATAGTAAGGTGAGGCCAAAAGTTATTTTTAAAAATATGATTTATAAAAAAATTTACTGCTAGTATCTTACCTACTGGACCTAAATGTAACGCAGTTAGTGAATGGTGTGGTTTGTTTACATATTCCTAACTATTTTTTGCTCACCAAGACTCCTGATAAAGTTGATTTTTAAAATTGTGATTTTTACAAAAGTGTTTTACTAATTTTGATATCACCCTGTACCTTACTCCAAGTTAATGTTATGATTTTTTAACGTGTTCCTAAGCATTTTTTGATAACTGACAACATTGTTTTCTAAAAATGTGATTTTTAGAAAAATACACTAGTAATTTTGATATCACCCAGTAGCTCACTTGCTGGCTCTAAAGGTAATACAATAAGTTAGTGATATGATTTTTTAAGGTATTTCTAACTCTTGTTTGCTAAGAAAAACTCCTGACAAAGTTGTTTTTAACAATGTAAATTGTACAACTATTTTTGATATCACCCTGTAACTCACCCCCTGAACCTAAATTTAAAATAATCCGTTAATACATAGTTTAACTTTATGGGCTATTTTCAACTTTTTATTGTTAAGTAGAGAACTAGAATTTCTAAACAAATCTATAATAGATTTTAAGGTCACCCTGTAGCAGACCTGAACCTAACCTTTATAACCTGGGTTTGGCAGACTTTTTTTCTATCTCTTCTCATACCTGATCATAAGAAATATTAGACAAACATTATTTTTAATTATATAACAAGTTTGATATTTATATATTCAAAGGTTATTTTTTGGGCAACGGGTTGCAATAAATCCGAAAATTATTTTTTTTTTCATAAACAAACCTAATAGTTTTCTTTCCTAAAATTCATTTGATTTCGTTAAAATAATATGACGTTTGATTTTGTGGTCGGCTGTACTTAGCCATTCGGTTTGGTTCGCTTTGCATGTTATGTTGGTGTTATTTGAATCCAAATTTAACGAAGTAAGAAAAACGTCTCATAGTTTTGTTATTGTTTTTTTCCGGAAAAATACAATTTTTTAAGAACCTGTGCATCATCAACAATCCCGGAAAAATATTGAATTATCAGCAATCGAGTTTAAAGGTAGGTTTTAGATTATATTTTTCTCATTTTTCGGTTTTTGACGCTGTACAAGAAACTGATATTTACGATGTTGCCATGATTTAGGGCTAAAATTTGAGGCGTCAAATTTTTTCAGATTTTGTTGTTTGTTTTCAAATTATCTCAAATTTTAAAGAATTGCCCCCAATTTTAATTTAAAAATTGTAAATAAATTCAAAGCAGAAAACCATTAACCACAGAAACTGAAATGTCAGATTTCGTCACATTTCTTTCAAATTTATGAGTCCTATTCGTTTTCTTTATGAGGTCAGCTCAAGTTTACTTTCTTTCTTTGTTTTTCACGGTAAAATTAACAAAGATGGACTAACTGCATATCGTGGAAGGGTCGCTACAAAATTTGCTCTACGCTGTTGCCACCGTTATATTTGAACGGATTTTTATGGGAAAGTCAATATATTTCTTTAAAATCTGCCAGAAAAATCTGACTAAGTGGGGATCCTGGTCAAATTTATTGAAGTGGTGATTATTTTTTTACTTTTGTTATCAAAGCTAGGCACGTATATAGTTTTTTATTCTGGGGGATCCTCCCATATAGAAACTGCTGTTATTCAGTGACGGCCCATGAGGTTTTGGATAGGGTAGACAGAAATACTTGCTACAGTCGGTCTAGGACACCTGGGCTCCGCCAACTGGGCGGCGCCAACTGGGCGCCGGACCAACTCGGCGCCGGACAAAAAAATCTTTTTTTGATAAAATGTGCAGATGAAAAACAAAATAGATGTATTTTTATGCAAAAACATCTTTAAAAAATCCTTTACGCAATTTTTTTGAAATTTGCTTTTGTTAAGTAAAGCTAAATCCATTAAGTCGAGTGTTGAAATATGGTAGGTGTGGTGTTTGGTAACCTGGTAACACTACAATTTACGTTTCTTATTTATTTTTGTTTTTAATTTATTTATTTATTTCAACAGTATCTATTTTTATATTTCTTACATTAAAAAAATATTTTATACAATACGTCACTTACGTTACACATGATAAATAACAAACAAATCAAATTACATAATTACTTATTAATTAACTGCTGCGCACTTTTAGATCTATAATTTCTTTAAATTTCTTATAGCTAACATTGTCAATATCAACATCTGAAGCATACTTCTTAAATAAGTTGCATAAATTGTAGATAGGAGAGCTTTTAAATAGATTTGTTCGTGAATAAGCTAAATAAAACATATTTTTTCAACCTTGAATTGATTCGATTGATGGCAAAAGGAAGTTTTTCAACTATATTAGGACAGTCAACATCCCCTTTGAGAATTCTATACATTGTTGTTAGAAAAATTTTAGTTCTTCTTTGGTTTAGTGATAATCTATCAAATATTTTTAATAAGATCTTGTTGTCACAACCTCTTTTTTCTAAAAACAATGTTAATTTTTTTTTCTTTATAAGTTTAACTTTATAAGTGAAAACCCTACAAATTGTGACAAACCCCTGAAGAGTGACATTCTGGGGCCAATTCTATACATTTCAAAAAATCTGGCGAAATTTGAAAGAATGTGAAAAAATCTGTCGGTAAGATTTCTCGTTTAAAAGGCAATTTTTAAACTTAAAAACTTACCTAAAAGGCAATTTCCCACTTTTTGTTAGATGTAGCTTCACGATATAATATATTTTTTTTAGTAAAAAGGCCTAATTCGTTCTAAATTTTTAATTTAAAAATTGCAAATAAATTCAGAGCAGAAAACCACTAAACTGAAATGTCAAATAACGTCAAATTCTTTCAGATTTGTAATTCTTATTCGTTTTCTTTATGAGGTCAGCTAAGTTTACTTTGTTTTCCACGGCAAAATTAACAAAGAGGGACTAACTTCATGTCGTGGAAGGGTCGCTACAAAATTTGCTCCAAACTGTTGCCACCGTTATATTAAAACGGATTTTTATGGGAAAGTCAAAATATTTCATTAAAATCCGCCAGAAAAATCTGACTAAGTGGTGACCCTGGTTAAATTATTGAAGTGGTGATTATTTTTTACTTTTGTTATCAAAGCTAGGCACGTAGATAGTTTTTTGTTTCTGGGGGATCCTCCCATATAGAAACTGCTGTTCTTCAGTGACGGCCCATGAGGTTTTGATATATTTTCTTTGGTTTTGGATAGGGTAATTAGAAATACTAGGGTCACTGCATCCTGGAAGCCTAGCGTCTCCCAGGGGTAGCGACACGAGTGTCAAAACCGTACTCAAAATTCCATAGACGTTCGTGAAAAATACTCATTTTTATACAGTCTGAGAAAAAAAAATGTTTTAATAAAACTTAAAAAGAACTCGTTTTTATGCAGCTTAAGAAATAAAAAACATGTTCCTTGAGTTTTTGGATTATGAATATTTATTGTAGGTATATTTATTGTTAAAAATCATTTTCTTTTAAATATTATTTTTGTTTTTTATATAAAAATAATACGTAATAAATAAACAAACAGGACAGAAATACATTTCTATGTTAAAAGTTTATTAATAGTATATAATATATCAAGGGATAAAATGAAACTTTTATGACGATGTTTATACGCTATTTTTCGCACTGTTTAATTTATTTTACAAGTTTTTTTCCCATTTTTTTGGGTGTTTTTGGTATTGTGGTTTTTTTTAGTACCTTTTTATTCCGAATTTTACATTTTATCAAAAGACAAAAAATGCCCAAATACAGTTCGAGTTTTCGTAAGGTTCGGCCTAATTATTTATAGTTTTATAGTACATTTCATATAAATATCTTAATATTATTGTTTGAAAGCATAAACTTCGAAAATCATTTTCTCCAAACCAAAAATTGTTCTAAAACATTTTCTTCGTACAAAAGATTATTCGAAAACGTTTTCTTCAAACAGAAATTTTTCGAAATCATTTTCTTCGAACAGAAATGTGTTCGAAAACATTTTCTTTGAACGGAAATTTGTTCGAAAATATTTTTTTAAATGAAAATTTGTTCAAAAACATTTTTTTGAAAACAAATTTTTTGAAAAAATTTTTTTTTGACCTGGCATGCCAAACTTAACACAACTCATATAGTTCGATGGGGATTTTTTTTAACAATTTTTGGAAACAGAAACTTCCCTGACTTTTTTCCCGGGATCCTAGAGGGTGTGAAACCAAACCGAACCAACCGAAACCTATTGTCGAAAAACGATTTCCCTAAATTAGCTTTTCGGTCCTCATTTTGGAAGGTTGAAATCGGTGTTACTCTAACCTTTCTTAACTGAGCACATCAGGGAGTATCTGAACCGATTCGGATACGTTTGCGATCAATTGACAAAGTTTAGGAAAATACCAATTTCGACCTTCCAAAAGGACGAAAGTAGACAAATTTTCAGAATGTTTACGATCCCGGGAAAGAAGTCAGGGTTTTTTTGAAAAAATATGTTAAAAAGACCTTGCCGTAGTCAAACTATATCAATTGTGTTAGGTTTGGAAATCCAGGTCTAGAGCGTCTTTTATCGAAAAACTTGCTTTCGAAGAAAATGATTTCTATTCGAAGAAAATGTTTTTGAACAACTATTACTTACAAACAAATTTCCGTTCAAAGAAATGGTGTTCGAATAAATTTCCGTTTAAAAAAAATGTTTTCGAACAAATTTCCATTAGAAGAAATTGTTTTCATAAAAATTTCCGTTCGAAGAAAATGTTTTCGAACAAAGTTCTGCGACCCGTCGTGTTGCTACCTTGAGTTTTTATTGGATGTTGATTTTTTTAAAACTTTTCTATGAGTGTGTGTGTGTACCTGTGTGTCTCTTAATTCTACTTTGTTTTACAATCATTACAGTGTAGCTACTTTCGATCTTTGTTTGGACCTTTTGTTTTTCAATCTTTTGTATTTTCGACCTTTTGTACTTTTAAACTTCTGTATTTTCGACTTTTTGTATTTTCGACCTTTTCTTCGCCGCCCGCTTTTTTTGAACACTAATAAAAATACTCTGCCAATCTATGGGCACCTAAGCTTACACTAGGTACTATAGTTATAGTGTATGTGTGAGCTAATTTAAATAAAAACTGAAATATATTTTATTGAACTCCAGACTTACTTTACCTTTCGTTTGATACCACACAAGCCATGTTTTAACTTAAACTCTAATTTTTGAAATCTACCCCCTTGTTTTTTTTTAAACTAAAATGTATTTTGTTTAACTCCAGAATCAATTACCTTTCGTTTGATATCACACACGCCATATTTTCACTTAAACTCTAATTTTTCAAATCTACCCCCACCCTTTTTTTAAACTTAAATTTATTTGTTTATAACTCCAGACTCAATTACCTTTCATTTGATACCACACATGCCATATTTTAACATAAACTCTTTTTTGAAATCTACCCCCACCCTTTTATTTGGCTTGTGTTTGATGGATTTTGTTCATTTTTAAATGGGACCATGTCGACAGAGGATTCAGCCTAGGAGCCAAATTTGATTAAAATCGGGCAAGCGGTTTTTGAGTTATGCGCGTTGGTCGTTACAGACCGACAGACATACAGACAGAAAGACAGACAGACAGACAGACAGACGGCGAGACAAAAAAGTTTCAAAAACATCTGAAACGCAAAGATATATAAAAAATTTTGGAATCGGAGCAACTTTTTTTTTTCTCGAAAAAATTAGGATCACCATAGCTCACACTACTATAGTATAGTAGTAGTGTGAGCTAATAATAGTAGGTATATTATAGACCTGGGGCGTGCAGTGTTTACTTTTAATAACACGGCGGGAATTTTCATGCCCGACCGGAAGAAGGGCTATAATTTGCTAAGTGACTAAAAGGGACTTTCATGCCAAGGTTTATTTTTATATACTAAAAATAATAATAATCATAAACTAAATAAATAGGTATTAAACCACTTACCGTACTGTAGTTTTAGCATGTCAACCCCCCGTATATAAAAAAACAGTGGGCAGTGATAGTTGTCATGGCATTACATTAAACAAAAGTCAGTCAAATGCTAACAAACTAAGGTCACTCATCGTCAAGCAAGGTAAAGCTTGCTTGACGATGAGTGACCTTATAACAAACAATGTGGAAAAAATATTATTTATTTCATAACAAACTAAATAAGTTTAGTCGAGAAAAAGTTCGAATTACATTTCTCGAAGATGGAAAATAAAGCATATTCTTACTTTGAGATGGGCATGGAAATGATGCAATAAACAGAATTTCGAAAATTTCACAGTTTCCTGGTTTACAGCCTGGAGAAGTCTAGAAAGTTAAATGCTTCGTTTATATGGAAGCAATATTCTATGCCTAAGGACACAATAACGATCGAAACGAACCAAGTCATCAGCAAAGGACAGTAAGCTTACTAGAAGCTGGAACAAAATAATCGGTATCGTGTAGATATCTTGATTCCTTTTTGTTTTTTGTGATTATGATAAAATAAGATAATCCAAAAACCTATATTTTGCCTTTATTTTAAAGAAATTACTTTTAATCACTGGGGACAAGAAATACTACCTTAGCCCATGAAAAAAGGGATTAAACGTACACCTTTATTCCGTAGAGAGCATAAAAAATTTATTAAATGATACAAAACCCAACATAATAGTTTTCTATATTTTAGAATATATATAAAACATGCAAACTATATTTTTGGTTTCCTTCGCTGTGTGGGTCCTAACACAGGGTCCTAATAAATTTGAAATCATAAAAAACTTAGTTTTTTTAGGTTTGTTTATTTGGGCAGTAAAATTTATATAGCGGATGTGACGGACAGTTCTTTACGTAACATTTGTAAACCATTTAATTTTTTTAAACATAAAAAAAGCTACGCTCCTGACAGTGTCAGATTTGCGTTTTTCGTAAATGAGGTTATGTTTGGTGTCGCTACCCCTGGGAGACATGAGCGGCTAGTTCACAACTTGCATTCCGTTTGCTATTGGTCGAAATAGTCAGCTGACTTTTTGATGTTGAACGTTGCCGTTTAAGATTATTATTATATTAAGAGATGGTGCCACCAGTCAAGCATTTAACAAACTTTATGTTTACAGCTTTCGGCGTAAAATACAAATATATACTAGTTGTAAGTGATTAAAAAGTGTAGTGGTTTGTGCAGTACATACCTATTGAATTTAACTAAATCTATGCATATGCCGATGAGTTTTTTTTATTGTTTTTTAAAAACATATTATATTTTTTTTAATTAGCTTCCCTATCCTGTTTTCCTGTCGAAATCGGTGTTAACCTAACCCTGATAAATTATTCGACAACGTATCCTAACCTGTCCAGACACGCCCCGGTTAGGATACGTTTCTCATCAATTGACCACGGTTAGGTTTTGTTTCAGTTTGGTTTAACACCGATTTCAACCTCCCAAAACGAGGACAGGAGAGTTTTAATTTTAAAAATCATGCCTGACTATGTCAACCAATGCAGCAAATGGAATACAAGTTGTGAACTATCCGCTCGTTGGGAGACGCCAGGCTTTCAGGATGCAGTGACCCTAAGAATACTTGCTACAGTCGCCACCTGAGGAAAATAAGTCGAAGGCGGAAGATTTCAGGGGTGCTACGACCACGTGGGTCACATTGTGCAAGGAAAACTTAAGTTTGCGACACGCTCCCTAGAGGGAGCTGCACATATAGGCAGACAGCTGCGTACAGCCGACCTGAAAATAGACTTCAAAATATTTTGTGGTTTTATTGCACCCCTGACCGGACCCAAGAAACAAACCTTTAAAACATAAATTTCAAACTCTATAAATTCGTATAATTAAAAATAATGTTTGTATAATTATGTAAAATTTCTTATGTGCCTAATATTATAGATTTGTTAAAAAATTCTAATTTTCTACTTAGCAATAAAAAGTTGAAAATAGCCTTAAAAAACTACTATTTACAGATTAGATCAAATTTTGGTTCAGAAGGTTAGTTACAGGGTGATATCGAAAATAGTAGTAAATCTTAATAAAAATCACATTTTTAATAAACAACTCTGTCAGGAGTTTTAGTTAGCAAACAAGAGTTAGAAATACATATACAACTTATTGTATTACTTTTAGATCCAGGAAGTGAAAGACCTTCAGGGTGATATCGAAATTAGAAGCGTAATTTTCTAAAAAACACATTTTTAAAAAACAATGTTGTCAAGAGCTTTCGGTAGCAAAAAATAATTTGAAACTCGTTACACAATCATACCATTATCAGATTTTATCACCTTTAGGTCCAGGAATTGAGCTACATGGTGATATAGAAATTATTAGTGTGTGTAAATTTTCTAAAAATCACATTTTTAAAAAAACAAGGTTGTCCGGAGCTTTTGTTAGCAAAGTATAGTTAGGAATACGTTAAAAAATCATACCATTAACTGACTGTATCACCTTTAGGTCCAGGAAGTGAGGTACAGGGTGATATCGAAATTAGTAATAACATTTCGTAACAATCACGTTTTTAAAAAACAACGTTGTCAGGAGCGTTTGTTAGCAAAAATAGTTAGGAACAAGTTAAGCAATCATACCACTTACTAAATTTATTACATTTGCTTCCAGTAGGTAAACTGCAGGGTGATATCTAAATAGCAGTAAAGATTTTTAAAAATCACGTTTTTAAAAAACAAGGGAGGTGAGCTATAGGGTGAAATGAATAAATAAATCCAAAAATATTCACATATAGTTACGTGAAAAGCTTTTACTATTTTTTTGACAAATTTACAAGTATGATAAAATTTTGACATTAAAAGTTATTAGTTAATATAACCAAATCAACCTAAGCGCCTAACTAACCTTGGTCAAAATAAAAGTTTTCAAATACACATAAGAAATCCAAAAATCCCTACATTTATGTACGTAACAACAACTTGGTTCGTTGTTCTTTTACAAATTCACAAGTTAGTTTGAAAAAACCATGGCTTTATAATACATATCAAGTATAATCAAACCGAACCAAACCCATATAAATATGGTTGGTCAATATAAAAATGTACAATAATTATTTACAGAAAAACCTGTCTGCCTTCGTTGTTGATTCACAAATTTACATGCTTATTTGACAAAAAATTTTCATCCAAAATATACAATTAATAGAATCAAACCGAACCAGTTGGTCAATATAAAAATTAACAAATACAAATAGTAAATCAAAAATTTTTTACAAATATTTTATATTTGTTTGATTTGTTAATTAACAAATTTACAAGATATTTTAGAATCTTGGCCCTAAAATATATATTTAATGTAAAAAACAAAAGCCTTCACTAGGCTTGCCTAATGTAAACATTTACAAACATACACAATAAATATAAAAATCTGCAAAACTGCCTGTCTTCGTTGTTATTTCACAAATTTACATGTTTCTTAGGCAACATTTTGACACCCAAGTTTTCTATTTGACATAACCAAACCGAGCCAAATCAAATCCTTATAATTATTAAGCTTTCTCAATATAAAAATGTACAAATACACATAATAAATATTACATTTATTTACATTGACAAGCAACAACCTGCACACAAATATTTTTGTCCCGTACGTCGTTCTTAGTTTTATTTAATTACTTGTATATAGACTTCTTCCAAAGTGAAGCGACTCAATATTTTGCATTTCTTTCAAAAAATCTGCTAATACATTTACCGTTACATAGATATTAAAATGGTTGTCTGATAAGGGGATATATTTCTTTACTTCTTTAGCTATTTTTACTGAAAACTCCAAATCAACCAAAGCAGTAGTTTCATCCCACGTAAGGTCTTTTATCTTTAAATTTTAAATATCTTTTACATAAATATTTTTTTATATCGCTTAGGCTTTTAATTGTTTGTACAATAGTTATTTACCTAACAAGTGCGGAAAGAGGTACTTTTCCGCACGCGACGGCAGTTGCACAAACGACGCGGAGCGGAGTTCGGGCAAGCCGTCAAGGATGGAAAAGATAGTTTCCGCAAGAATTAGGTACAATGTTTTTCCTACGAGTGTTTTTGTCCATCTTCTTTATATATATATTATATATTTCAAATATTTTATAATAATGATAGAAAATGATACGTAAGATAGAATAGTTACATAAAACATTTAATGAGTCCTAAATATCTTCATTTTTAACAAAACAAAAATCGTGCGGAAAAGAAATTTTTCAGCACTAGTGCGGAAAAGTTACTTTTCCGTACGTTTTTTTAATTTTTATTTTTACTTGATTTTTTTATGCACGGAAAAATAATAAAACAGGATTTTTTTATTATGATATATTAAAAAGGAACTTTATGTAAAAAACATTTAATTAACAATAACGAAAAAGTTAACGATGGTAGATATTAAAATTGAAAGTGCACTTTTTGTTTGTTGCATGCTTCAACATCTTGAATAACGTCGTTTCTTATTGGAATTTGATTGGTTGGTGTTTGGCCCACTACAGAAATGCCTTGATCAGTTTGCTGCTTAGAATTACTACTGTAGTGAATGGAGGAAGGTATATTGGTCTGTACAGGCTGTAACACATTACAGGATTCTTCATTCGGTGCTTCTGGTAGCATCAATAAAGCATCACTTCTTGAAAATGAAACTTGTGTGTAGGAGGACGGGTTTTCATTTGAAAACGATTGTGGACGGAAAGGTTCTTGCAATTTGGACGTTGGGAAAAAATCGTGAGGAAAGTTAAAATGATGCGAAAAAGTAAAATTGTGCGGAAAAGTAATTAACGTAATATTCTTTTAATAGATCGCTCAAGAAACCCTAACTTATATTGTAACATTTTAATTTTTCCATTAAAATATCTTATATTTATCGATAATTTAATTATGAAAATAATTAAAATATGAGGGCACTTCGCTCCACATAATATTGCGTAATATAAATAAAACAAAAATATTTCACCATAAAAAAAGTTACCTTTATTGATTTAAAATAATTATTGTTACAACTTCTCTAACTGACTACATTTATAAATTTCCTCACTTCAACGTCCACATTCTAGTCCACTCTTTTCTGTCTGATTTTAGTTTTTGTTCTCAATTAAATAATTTTCTCTTTAGTTATTTGTCCCCTTCTTCACCTAAAAGCAAATAATAATCTATTATTACTTAGATTACCTGGACATAATTAGTAAAACCTATCTATACACAAAATTATCTATTTGTGCTCTTTACTATTCTAGTACTCACCATTTTATCTAGATATCTTTGAAATCTTTCTCTCTCCTTATCTTGCTAGGAATAGTCAATTTTCGATCAGCTTTGGTTCTTCTACATAGTTTTAGCTATTAAGTTAGTCCATTAATTATTAATAATCCCTTCTCTGCCTTATTTAGCTTTTTATAAAATTTATTCTAGCTTAAAAACATCGCCTAAAACAAAACAGATAATTAATTTACCTATTTGTCTATTTTATTTATGTTAATATGGTACCTACCTAATTAATTGTTCCAGGGTGATCCAGTTTACAATCCATTTCTACTCATTTAACACTTTGCTTGCCAATTGTCTATCCTATTTTCTATGAATTGTTTTCTATTCTTCTAGGTCTTCTTTTATCTATTGTATTGTCTAGGATTAGTCTAGTTACCCTGTGTATGCTTTGCTTTCATTTCCTGAAACAAAAGTATTTTTATTGATTTTAAAATTAATTGATTGATTGCTAGTTATCCTTAGATTAATCTATTTTCCTATCCTAGACTTACCTTAGACTATTTTATTTATCCTATTTGAAGATGAGTACCGACACTGCCACTGGTTAATTTTTCCAAGCCTTAGTGATTTTTTTCCATTAATTAATAATCGAATTTTCCACAAGCGATTTATTGATATGTAAATAAACACTTTGAAAACAATTATTTTAACCTTAATTTACGACACCTGTGTATTGGGACACACAAATAAATTCTATTTTTGGAAAATCTTGGATCAAAATGCGGCGTTGCCTAATCACTTCAGATGAAATTCCTGAGATGGGAATATATATAATATATTTTCATTATTTTAATTAGTTGCTCTGTAACTAGGATTTAAGTTCTATTTTTATAAAAATAAGTTGTTTCTCAAGGGTTTTTCACATAAATTATCTAGTCAGCCCTTTGCAGTAGAATTGATAGTATTTATGTCACTTGGCAGCATCTCTTTAATGGCATTTCCTGTCTTCCTCTTCTCCTGATTTTCCCCATAAATCTATCTCTCTCTCATTGTGAGGCGCAGAGAGCTCCATAATTTTCGCCACTTTTGGAAGTGGAAACTAGTTATTTCTTGTCCTGTCCCATTCGTATGGAACAGAAAAAGATGGCTAGATATTTTCTTTTGATTTATTGGTTTACTTTACTTTTCTCCTGATTCTTGTTTTGTTTAATGTGTAAGAAAGTGAAAGTAATATAAATTTTATTAAAGATTACAAATAATCATTTTTATTAGGAAAATGCAGCTAAATAAAATTAAATAAAAAATGTCCTTCAATTTAAAATTAAACTAAATATTCACTTATATCTCTTTACAATAAAAGGAAATAAATCAAAAATTCTTTCATAAAAAAAATAAATATTTATTTTATTATAATAACATTTAAAAAAAAAGACAAAAACACCACAAACAAAATAAAACTTCCTCCTGATGGTTTTGCCTACATAACTTGATCTTTGTAGAGTTCTTTGGACTGGTTCTTTGGACTGGTTCTCTGGACTGGTTCTTTCGACTGGTTCTTCCAACTAGTTCCAGCTACGGGTGCTTTGACTAGCACTTCTACAAATTTTCAAACCGAGTGGTTTTTGTACACAGTTTCCTGTAACTACCTGTCAGATTCTTCAATGGTCTTACCACACCTGATTTTTAACTAAGATATTCCTATGATTATTCAGTCAGACGAGCGGAAAAGATGCCCATGCGACATTTTGGCTTTTGGTATGATCTAACCTTTTAGTTATTCTAGCTTCTGTTAATTACTAATGGGGTTTGATATTTAGCATTGATATTATAACATTAATCACCATGATTAATTTATTTAAATTTTAATTAATTAATAATTCAATTATTATCCGTTAACTTTAGTAATAAGTTACGAACCGCCTTTCCTTTTTAATTTAAACTAATTTATCTGTTTTGAACTCATAGTAATGCGCTTAAGTTTAAGTAATTTGCTAATTATCATGGCTATTTTCGGGAGCCATTTGTGTAACTAGGTCCTTAACAATTAGGTTACGGTAAATGTAAACCAATGGTGATCACTATTAGGTAACAAATCCTAGGTTCAAGGATAATCATTATTACATAACAAATTAGACTTAAATAATTATTTTGCAATCATGACACCATCTTTTATTTTGTACTATGTAGCGGTTGATTAATTAAAAAGGGAAATTTTACTTTAACTCTGCCTAATCTTATTACTGCTCCATTACCCCTAATTCATTATTAAAAAGAGTTAGAAATTATATCATTCAATTATGATGACTGGTAATTTTGATCATAGGAATAAATAAAAGGCAAGTCCATGATTTCGTTATATAGATTGCACTGTCTTATTCCTGATAGAGTTCCTCTTAGAATCTGAGGAGATTGGAGAAGGTCTTGCAACTTCCTGGCGCCATATTTTAAGTGTGCTCCTCTTATTTATTTACCTCTCTCTCGAACCCCCCACCGCTCTCGAACTCTGAGCACTACGGGCAAACACAATTGCACGCTCGCAGCTCTATTTGGATAAAACGGATGCTATTTTCGAATTTGACTTATTTTAACTTTAATTTTTGTAAACAAATTTTAAAACCAAAAATGGGCGTGGCAATATGTTCTTGGTTTGTAAACAGTAAGGTGAGGCCAAAAGTTATTTTTAAAAATATGATTTATAAAAAAATGTACTTCTAGTATCTTACCTACTGGATCTAAATGTAACGCAGTTAGTGAATGGTGTGGTTTGTTTACATATTCCTAACTATTTTTTGCTCACCAAGACTCCTGATAAAGTTGATTTTTAAAAAGTGTTTTACTAATTTTGATATCACCCTGTACCTTACTCCAAGGATCTAAAGGTAATACTGTCAGTATATGTTATGATTTTTTAACGTGTTCCTAACCATTTTTTGCTAACGAAAGCTCTTGACAACATTTTTTCTAAAAATGTGATTTTTAGAAAAATACATTAGTAATTTCGATATTACCCTGTAGCTCACTTGCTGGCTCTAAAGTTAATACAATAAGTTAGTGATATGATTTTTTAAGGTATTTTCAACTCTTGTTTGCTAAGTAAAACTCCTGACAAAGTTGTTTTTAACAATGTAAATTGTACAACTATTTTTGATATCACCCTGTAACTCACCCCCTGCACCTAAATTTGAAATAATCCGTTAATACATAGTTTAGCTTTTTGGGCTATTTTCAACTTTTTATTGTTAAGTAGAGAACTAGAATTTCGAAACCAATCTATAATAGATTTTAAGGTCACCCTGTAGCAGACCTGAACCTAACCTTTATAACCTGGGTTTGGCAGACTTTTTTCTATCTCTTCTCATACCTGATCGTAAGAAATATTAGACAAACATTATTTTTAATTATATGATAATAAAAATAACAAGTTTGGTTGCAATAAATTCGAAAATTATTTTTTTTTCATAAACTTATCAACCCTAATAGTTTTCTTTCCTAAAATTCATTTGATTTCGTTAAAATAATATTACGTTTGATTTTGTACTTAGCCATTCGGTTTGGTTCGCTTTGCATGTTATGTTCGTGTTATTTGAATCCAACTTTAACCAAGTAAGAAAAACGTCTCATGGTTTTGTTTTTGTTTTTTTCCGGAAAAATACAATTTTTTAAGAACCTGCGCATCATCAAAAATCCCGGAAAAATATTAAATAATCAGCAATCGAGTTTAAAGGTTGGTTTTAGATTATATTTTTCCACATTTTTCGGTTTTTGACGCTGTACAAAAAACTGAAATTTACGATGTTGCCATGATTTAGGGCTAAAATTTGAGGCGTCAGATTGTTTCAAATTATTTCAAATTTTAAAGAAATAGGGGCAATTCTTTACATTTCAAAAAATCTGCCGAAATTTTAAAAAATGTGACATAATCTGGCGCTTAAGATTTCTCGTTTAAAAGGCAATTTTTAAACTTAAAAACTTACCTAAAAGGCCATTTCCCACTTTTTGATAGATGTAGCTTCACGATATAATATTTGTTTTTAATTAAAAACCCGTAATTTGTTGAAAATTTTTAATTTAAAAATTGTAAAAAAATTCAAAGCAGAAGACCATTAACCACTCAAACTGAAATGTCAGATTTCGTCACATTTCGTCACATTTCTTTCAAATTTATGAGTCCTATTCGTTTTCTTTATGAGGTCAGCTAAGTTTACTTTCTTTCTTTGTTTTTCACGGTAAAATTAACAAAGAGGGACTAACTGCATGTCGTGGAAGGGTCGCTACAAAATTAGCTCTACGCTGTTGCCACCGTTATATTTGAACGGATATTTAAGGGAATGTCAAATTATTTCTTTAAAATCTGCCAGAAAAATCTGACTAAGTGAGGATCCTGGTCAAATTATTGAAGTGGTGATTATTTTTTTACTTTTGTTATCAAAGCTAGGCACGTATATAGTTTTTTATTCTGGGGGGTCCTCCCATATAGAAACTGCTGTTCTTCAGTGACGGCCCATGACACAGCCTTCGTAAACCAGAGAGAAAATAATAAATTGTCTCTGTCGTAAACTAACACGAAGGCTGCGCCCATAAGGTTTTGGATAGGGTAATTAGAAATACTAGGGTCACTGCATCCTGGAAGCCTAACGTCTCCCAGGGGTAGCGACACGAGTGTCAAAACCGTACTCAAAATTCCATAGACGTTCGTGAAAAATACTCATTTTTATACAGTCTGAGAAAAGAAAAATGTTTTAATAAAACTTAAAAAGAACTCGTTTTTATACAGCTTAAGAAATAAAAAATATGTTCCTTGAGTTTTTGGATTATGAATATTTATTGTAGGTATTATTGTTAAAAATCATTTTCTTTTAAATATTATTTCTGTTTTTGTATAAAAATAATACGTAATAAATAAACAAACAGGGCAGAAATACATTTCTATGTTAAAAGTTTATTAATAGTATATAATATATCCAGGGGTAAAATGAAACTTTTATCACGATGTTTATACGCTATTTTTCGCACTGTTTAATTTATTTTCCAAGGTTTTTTCCCATTTTTTTGGGTGTTTTTTGTATTGTGATTTTTTTAGTACCTTTTTATTCCGAATTTTACATTTTATCAAAAGACAAAAAATGCCCAAATACAGTTCGAGTTTTCGTAAGGTTTGGCTTAATTATTTATAATTTTATAGTACATTTCATATAAATATCGTAATATTATTGTTCAAAAGCATAAACTTCGAAAATCATTTTCTTCAAACCAAAAATTGTTCTAAAACATATTCTTCGAACAAAAGATTGTTCGAAAACGTTTTCTTCAAACAGAAATTTTTCGAAATCATTTTCTTCGAACAGAAATGAGTTCGAAAACATTTTCTTTGAACGGAAATTTGTTCGAAAATATTTTTTAAACACAACTCATATAGTTCGACTAATGGGGTTTTTTTCTAACAATTTTTGGAAACAAAAACTTCCCTGCCTTCTTTCCCGGGATCCTAGAGGGTGTGAAACCAAACCGAACCAACCGAGACCTCTTGTCGAAAAATGATTTCCCTAAATTAGCTGTCCGGTCCTCATTTTGGAAGGTTGAAATCGGTGTTACTCTAACCTTTCTTAATTGAGCACATCAGGAGGTATCTGGACCGGTTCGGATACGTTTGCGATCAATTGACAAAGTTTAGGAAAATACCAATTTCGACCTTCCAAAAGGAGGAAAGTAGACAAATTTTCAGAATGTTTACGATCCCGGGAAAGAAGTCAGGGTTTTTTTGAAAAAATATGTTAAAAAGACCTTGCCGTAGTCAAACTATATGAATTGTGTTAGGTTTGGAATCCAGGTCTAGAGCGTCTTTTATCGAAAAACTTGCTTTCGAAGAAAATGATTTCTATTCGAAGAAAATGTTTTTGAACAACTATTACTTACGAACAAATTTCCGTTTTATGGTGTTATATATTTCCGTTTAAAAAAAATGTTTTCGAACAAATTTCCATTAGAAGAAATTGTTTTCATAAAAATTTCCGTTCGAAGAAAATGTTTTCGAACAATGTTCTGCGACCCGTCGTGTTGCTACCTTGAGTTTTTATTGGATGTTGATTTTTTTAAAACTTTTCTATGAGTGTGTGTGTCTCTTAATTCTACTTTGTTTTGCAATCATTACAGTGTAGCTACTTTCGATCTTTGTTTGAACCTTTTGTTTTTAAATCTTTTGTATTTTCGACCTTTTGTACTTTCGAACTTTGTATTTTCGACTTTTTGTATTTTCGACCTTTTCTTCGCCGCCCGCTTTTTTTTGAACAATAATAAAAATAATAGTAGGTATATTATAAACATGGGGCGTGCAGTGTTTACTTTTAATACCACGGCGGGAATTTTCATGCTCGACCGGAAGAAGGGCTATAATTTGCTAATTGACTAAAAGGGACTTTAATGCCAAGGTTTATTTTTATATACTAAAAATAATAATAATCATAAACTAAATAAATAGGTATTAAACCACTTACCATACTGCAGTTTTAGCATGTCAAGTATATAAAAAACAGTGGGCAGTGATAGTTGTCATGGCATTACATTAAACAAAAGTCAGTCAGATGCTAACAAACTAAGGTCACTCATCGTCAAGCAAGGTAAAGCTTGCTTGACGATGAGTGACTTATAACAAACAATGTGGAAAAAATATTATTTATTACATAACAAACTAATTAAGTTTAGTCGAGAAAAAGTTCGAATTACATTTCTCGAAAATGGAAAATATAGCATATTCTTACTTTGAGATGGGCATGGAAATGATGCAATAAACAGAATTTCGAAAATTTCACAGTTTCCTGGTTTACAGCCTGGAGAAGTCTAGAAAGTTAAATGCTTCGTTTATATGGAAGCAATATTCTATGTCTAAGGACACAATAACGATCAAAACGAACCAAGTCATCGGCAAAGTACAGTAAGCTTACGGCAAGCCGGAACAAAATAATCGGAATCGTGTATATATTCCTTTTTGTTTTTTGTATTATGATAAAATAAAATAATCCAAAAACCTATATTTTGCCTTTATGGTTTTAAAGAAATTACTTTCAATCACTGGGGACAAGAAATACTACCTTAGCCCATGAAAAAAGGGATTAAACGTACACCTTTATTCCGTAGAGAGCATAAAAAATTTATTAAATAATACAAAACCCATCATAATAGTTTTCTATATTTTAGAATATATATAAAACATGCAAACTATATTTTTGGTTTCCTTCGCTGTGTGGGTCCTAACACAGGGTCCTAATAAATTTGAAATCATAAAAAACTTAGTTTTTTTAGGTTTGTTTATTTGGACAGTAAAATTTATATACCGGATGTGACGGACAGTTCTTTACGTAACATTTGTAAACCATTTAATTTTTTTAAACATAAAAAAAGCTACGCTCCTGACAGTGTCAGATTTGCGTTTTTCGTAAATGAGGTTATGTTTGGTGTCGCTACCCCTGGGAGACATGAGCGGCTAGTTCACAACTTGCATTCCGTTTGCTATTGGTCGAAATAGTCAGCTGATTTTTTGATGTTGAACGTTGCCGTTTAAGATTATTATTATATTTAATTAAGAGATGGTGCCACCAGTCAAGCATTTAGCAAACTTTATGTTTACAGCTTTCGTCGTAAAATACTATACTAGTTGTAAGTGATTAAAAAGTGTAGTGGTTTGTGCAGTACATACCTATTGAATTTAACTAAATCTATGCCGATGAGTTTTTTTTATTGTTTTTTAAAAACATATTATATATTTTTTTAATTAGCTTCCCTATCCTGTTTTCCTGTCGAAATCGGTGTAAACCTAACCCTGATAAATTATTCGACAACGTATCCTAACCTGTCCAGACACGCCCCGGTTAGGATACGTTTCCCATAAATTGACCACGGTTAGGTTTTGTTTCAGTTTGGTTTACCACCAATTTCAACCTCCCAAAACGAGGACAGGAGAGTTTTAATTTTAAAAATCCCGCCTGACTATGTCAACCAATAGCAAATGGAATGCAAGTTGTGAACTATCCGCTCGTTGGGAGACGCCAGGCTTTCAGGATGCAGTGACCTTAAGAATATTTGCTACAGTCGCCACCTGACGAAAATAAGTCAAAGGCGGAATTTTTCAGGGGTGCCACGACCACGTGGTCACATTGTACAAGGAAAACTTAAGTTTGCGACACGCTCCCTAGAGGGAGCTGCAAATATAGGCAGACAACTGCGTACAGCCGACCTGAAAATAGATTTCAAAATATGAATAAAATGAACCGGACCCAAGAAACAAACCTTTAAAACATAAATTTCAAACTTTCTATAAATTCTTATAATTAAAAATAATGTTTGTATTATTATGTAAAATTTCTTGTGTGCCTAATATTATAGATTTGTTAAAAAATTCTAATTTTCTACTTAGCAATAAAAAGTTGAAAATAGCCATAAAAAACTACTATACGGATTAGATCAAATTTTGGTCCAGGAGGTGAATTACAGGGTGATATCGAAAATAGTAGTAAATCTTAATTAAAATCACATTTTTAAGAAACAACTCTGTCAGGAGTTTTAGTTAGCAAATAAGAGTAAGAAATACATTAAAAAATGTATCATGAACTTATTGTATTATTTTTAGATCCAGGACGTGAGAGACCTACAGGGTGATATCAAAATTAGAAGCGTAATTTTCTAAAAAACAAATTTTTAAAAAACAATGTTGTCAAGAGCTTTCGTTACCAAAAAATTATTTGAAACACGTTACACAATTTTACCATTATCAGATTTTATCACCTTCAGGTCCAGGAATAGAGCTACATGGTGATATAGAAATTATTAGTGTGTGTAAATTTTCTAAAAATCACATTTTTAAATAGCAAGGTTGTCCGGAGCTTTTGTTAGCAAAGTATAGTTAGGAATACGTTAAACAATCATACCATTAACTGACTATCACCGTTAGGTCCAGGAAGTGAGGTAAAGGGTGATATCGAAATTAGTAATAAAATTTCGTAAAAATTACGTTTTTAAAAAACAACGTTGTCAGGAGCGTTTGTTAGCAAGAAATAGTTAGGAACACGTTAAGCAATCATACCACTTACTAAATTTCATTTACTTCCAGTAGGTAAGCTGCAGGGTGATATCTAAATAGCAGTAAAGATTTTGAAAAATCATATTTTTAAAAAACAAGGGAGGTGAGCTACAGGGTGAAATGAATAAATAAATCCAAAAATATTGACATATATTTACGTGAAAAACGTTTACTATTTATTTGACAAATTTACAAGTTAATATGATAAAATTTTGACATTAAAACTTATTAGTTAATATAACCAAATCAACCTAAGCCCCTAACTAACCTTGGTCAAAATAAAAGTTTAGAAATACACATAAGAAATCCAAAAATCCCTACATTTATTTACGTAACATCTTGGTTCGTTGTTCTTTTACAAATTCACAAGTTAGTTTGAAAAAATCATGGCTTTATAATACATATCAAGTATAACCAAACCGAACCAAACCCATATAAATAAGGTTGGTCAATATAAAAATGTACAATAATTATTTACAGAAAAACCTGCCTGCCTTCGTTGTTAATTCACAAATTTACATGCTTATTTGACAAAAATTTTTCATCCAAAATATACAATTAATAGAATCAAACCGAACCAGTTGGTCAATATAAAAATTAACAAATACAAATAGTAAATCAAAAATTTTTTACAAATATTTTACATTTGTTTGATTTGTTAATTAACAAATTTACAAGATATTTTAGAATCTTGGCCCTAAAAGATATATTTAATATAACAAAACGAAAGCCTTCACTAGGCTTGCCTAATGTAAACATTTACAAACATACACGATAAATATAAAAATCTGCACATTTATTTACAGGAAAAAAACTGTCTTCGTTGTTAATTCACAAATTTGCATGTTTTTTAGCCAACAATTTGACACCCAAGTTATCTATTTAACATAACCAAACCGAGCCAAATCAAATCCTTATAATTATTAAGCTTGCTCAATATAAAAATGTACAAATACACATAATAAATATTACATTTATTTACATTGACAAGCAACAACCTGCACACAAATATTTTTGTCCCGTACGTCGTTCTTAGTTTTATTTAATTACTTGTATATAGACTTCTTCCAAAGTGAAGCCTCTCAGTATTTTGCATCTTTCAATAAATCTGTTAATACATGTACCGTTACATAGATATTGAAATGGTTGTCTGATAAAGGGATATATTTCTTTACTTCTTTAGCTATTTTTACTGAAAACTCCAAATCAAGAAAAGCAGTAGTTTCATCCCACTTAAGGTCTTTTATCTTTAAATTTTAAATATCTTTTACATAAATATTTTTTGTATCGCTTAGGCTTTTAATTGTTTGTACAATAGTTATTTACCTAACAAGTGCGGAAAGAGGTACTTTTCCGCACGCGACGGCAGTTGCACAAACGACGCGGAGCGGAGTTCGGGCAAGCCGTCAAGAATGGAAAAGATAGTTTCCGCAAGAATAAGGTACAATGTTTTTCCTACGAGTGTTTTTGTCCATCTTCTTTATCAAAAAACATGTTTTAATTCGCAAATATTTTATAATAATGCTAGAAAATGATACGTAAGATAGAATAGTTACATAAATCATTTAATGAGTCCTAAATATCTTCATTTTTAACAAAACAAAAATCGTGCGGAAAAGAAATTTTTCAGCACTAGTGCGAAAAAGTTACTTTTCCGTACGTTTTTTTAACTTTTATTTTTACTTGATTTTTTTATGCACGGAAAAATAATAAAACAGGATTTTTTTATTATGATATATTAAAAAGAAACTTTATGTAAAAAACATTTAATTAACAATAACGAAAAAGTTAACATCGTAAATTTCAGTTTCTTGTACAGCGTCAAAAACCGAAAAATGAGGAAAAATATAATCTAAAACCAACCTTTAAACTCGATTGCTGATAATTCAATATTTTTCCGGGATTTTTGATGATGCACAGGTTCTTAAAAAATTGTATTTTTCCGGAAAAAAATTTTGGCCCTAAATCATGGCAACATCGTAAATTTCAGTTTCTTGTACAGCGTCAAAAACCGAAAAATGAGGAAAAATATAATCTAAAACCTACCTTTAAACTCGATTGCTGATAATTCAATATTTTTCCGGGATTGTGGACCGGTTCTTAAAAAATTGTATTTTTCCGGAAAAAAACAATAACAAAACCATGAGACGTTTTTCTTATTTCGTTAAAGTTGGATTCAAATAACACGAACATGACATGCAAAGCGAACCAAACGAATGGCTAAGTACAGCCGACCACAAAATCAAACATAACATTATTTTACCGAAATCAAATGAATTTTAGGAAAGAAAACTATTAGGGTTGATAAATTTATGAAAAAAAAATAATTTTCGGATTTATTGCAACCCGTGGCCCAAAAAATAACCTTTGAATATATAAATATCAAACTTGTTATTATTATTATCATATAATTAAAAATAATGTTTGTCTAATATTTCTTATGATCAGGTATGAGAAGAGATAGAAAAAAAGTCTGCCAAACCCAGGTTATAAAGGTTAGGTTCAGGTCTGCTACAGGGTGACCTTAAAATCTATTATAGATTTGTTTAGAAATTCTAGTTCTCTACTTAACAATAAAAAGTTGAAAATAGCCCAAAAAGTTAAACTATGTATTAACGGATTATTTCAAATTTAGGTTCAGGGGGTGAGTTACAGGGTGATATCAAAAATAGTTGTACAATTTACATTGTTAAAAACAACTTTGTCAGGAGTTTTACTTAGCAAACAAGAGTTAGAAATACCTTAAAAAATCATATCACTAACTTATTGTATTACCTTTAGAGCCAGCAAGTGAGCTACTGGGTGATATCGAAATTACTAGTGTATTTTTCTAAAAATCACATTTTTAGAAAACAATGTTGTCAAGAGCTTTCGTTATCAAAAAATGCTTAGGAACACGTTAAAAAACCATAACATTAACTGACTGTATTACCTTTAGGTCCTTGGAGTAAGGTACAGGGTGATATCAAAATAAGTAAAACACTTTTGTAAAAATCACAATTTTAAAAATCAACTTTATCAGGAGTCTTGGTGAGCAAAAAATAGTTAGGAATATGTAAACAAACCACACCATTCACTAACTGCGTTACATTTAGGTCCAGTAGGTAAGATACTAGTAGTAAATTTTTTTATAAATCATATTTTTAAAAATAACTTTTGGCCTCACCTTACTGTTTACAAACCAAGAACATATAAGTTAGGGTTTCTTGAGCGATCTATTAAAAGAATATTATGTTAATTCCTTTTCCGCACAATTTTACTTTTTCGCATCATTTTTACTTTCCTCACGATTTTTTCCGCACGTCCAAATTGCAAGAACCTTCCCGTCCACAATCGTTTTCAAATGAAAACCCGTCCTCCTACACACAAGTTTCATTTTCAAGAAGTGCTGCTGTACCGATGCTACCAGAAGCACCGAATGAAGAATCCTGTAATGTGTTACAGCCTGTACAGACCAATATACCTTCCTGCATTCACTACAGTAGTAATTCTAAGCAGCAAATTTATTAAGGCATTTCTGTAGTGGGCCAAACACCAACCAATCAAATTGCAATAAGAAACGACGTTATTCAAGATTTTGCGGCATCTGATGTATATTGAAGCATGCAACAAACAGAAAGTGCACTTTCAATTTCAATATCTACCATCGTTAACATTTTCGTTATTGTTAATTAAATGTTCATAAAACATAAAGTTTCTTTTTAATATATCATAATAAAAAAATCCTGTTTTATTATTTTTCTGTGCATAAAAAAAATCAAGTAAAAATAAAAGTTAAAAAAACGTACGGAAAAGTAACTTTTTTCCGCACGATTTTTGTTTTGTTAAAAATGGAGATATTTAGGACTCATTAAATGATTTATGTAACTATTCTATCTTACGTATCATTTTCTAGCATTATTATAAAATCTTTGCGAATTAAAACATGTTTTTTGATAAAGAAGATGGACAAAAACACTCGTAGGAAAACATTGTACCTAATTCTTGCGGAAACTATCTTTTCCATCCTTGACGGCTTGCCCGAACCCCGCTCCGCGTCGTTTGTGCAAGTGCCGTCGCGTGCGGAAAAGTACCTCTTTCCGCACTTGTTAGGTACATAACTATTGTACAAACAATTAAAAGCCTAAGCGATACAAAAAAATATTTATGTAAAAGATATTTAAAATTTAAAGATAAAAGACCTTAAGTGGGATGAAACTACTGCTTTTGTTGATTTGGAGTTTTCAGTAAAAATAGCTAAAGAAGTAAAGAAATATATCCCTTTATCAGACAACCAAATAGCTATGTAGCGGTACATGTATTAACAGAGTCGCTTCACTTTGGAAGAAGTCTATATACAAGTAATTAAATAAAACTAAGAACGACGTACGGGACAAAAATATTTGTGTGCAGGTTGTTGTTTGTCAATGTAAATAAATGTAATATTTATTATGTGTATTTGTACATTTTTATATTGAGCAAGCTTAATAATTATAAGGATTTGATTTGGCTCGGTTTGGTTATGTTAAATAGATAACTTGGGTGTCAAATTGTTGCCTAAAAAACATGCAAATTTGTGAAATAACAACAAAGACAGTTTTTTCCTGTAAATAAATGTGCAGATTTTTATATTTATCGAGTATGTTTGTAAATGTTTACATTAGGCAAGCCTAGTGAACTTTCGTTTTGTCACATTAAATATATATTTTAGAGCCAAGATTCTAAAATATCTTGTAAATTTGTTAATTAACAAATCAAACAAATGTAAAATATTTGTAAAAAAAATTTTGGTTTACTATTTGTATTTGTTAATTTTTGTATTGACCAACTGGTTCGGTTTGATTCTATTAATTGTATATTTTGGATGAAAAATTTTTGTCAAATAAGCATGTAAATTTGTGAATTAACAACGAAGGCAGGCAGGTTTTTCTGTAAATAATTATTGTTTTTTTATATTGACCAACCTTATTTATATGGGTTTGGTTCGGTTTGGTTATACTTGATATGTATTATAAAGCCATGATTTTTTCAAACTAACTTGTGAATTTGTAAAAGAACAACGAACCAAGATGTTGTTACGTAAATAAATGTAGGGATTTTTGGATTTCTTATGTGAATTTGTAAACTTTTATTTTGACCAAGGTTAGTTAGGGGCTTAGGTTGATTTGGTTATATTAACTAATAAGTTTTAATGTCAAAATTTTATCATATTAACTTGTAAATTTGTCAAATAAATAGTAAAAGCTTTTCACGTAAATATATGTGAATATTTTTGGATTTATTTATTCATTTCACCCTGTAGCTCACCTCCCTTGTTTTTTAAAAACGTGATTTTTCAAAATCTTTACTGCTATTTAGATATCACTCTGCAGCTTACCTACTGGAAGTAAATGAAATTTAGTAAGTGGTATGATTGCTTAACGTGTTCCTTACTATTTTTTGCTAACAAACGCTCCTGACAACGTTGTTTTTTAAAAACGTGATTTTTACGAAATTTTATTACTAATTTCGATCACCTCACTTCCTGGACCTAACGGTGATACAGTCAGTTAATGGTATGATTGTTTAACGTATTCCTAACTATACTTTGCTAACAAAAGCTCCTGACAACCTTGCTTTTTAAAAATGTGATTTTTAGAAAATTTACACACACTAATAATTTCTATATCACCATGTAGCTCAATTCCTGGACCTGAAGGTGATAAAATCTGATAATGGTATGATTGTGTAACGTGTTTCAAATAATTTTATGCTAACGAAAGCTCTTGACAACATTGTTTTTTAAAAATTTGTTTTTTAGAAAATTACGCTTCTATTTTCGATATCACCCTGTAGGTCTCTCACGTCCTGGATCTAAAAATAATACAATAAGTTCATGATACATTTTTTAATGTATTTCTTACTCTTATTTGCTAACTAAAACTCCTGACAGAGTTGTTTTTTAAAAATGTGATTTTTATTAAGATTTACTACTATTTTCGATATCACCCTGTAACTCACCTCCTGGACCAAAATTTGATCTAATCCGTAAATAGTAGTTTTTTGGGGCTATTTTCAACTTTTTATTGCTAAGTAGAAAATTAGAATTTTTTAACAAATCTATAATATTAGGCACACATGAAATTTTACATAATTATACAAACATTATTTTTAATTATACGAATTTATAGAAAGTTTGAAATTTATGTTTTAAAGGTTTGTTTCTTGGGTCCGGTTCATTTTATTCATATTTTAAAATCTATTTTCAGGTCGGCTGTACGCAGTTGTCTGCCTATATTTGCAGCTCCCTCTAGGGAGCGTGTCGCAAACTTAAGTTTTCCTTGCACAATGTGACCACGTGGTCGTGGCACCCCTGAAAAATTCCGCCTTCGACTTATTTTCGTCAGGTGGCGACTCTAGCAAATATTCTTAGGGTCACTGCATCCTGACAGCCTGGCGTCTCCCAACGAGCGGATAGTTCACAACTTGCATTCTATTAGCTATTGGTTGACATAGCCAGGCGGGGTTTTTAAAATTAAAACTCTCCTGTCCTCGTTTTGGGAAGTTGAAATCGGTGTTAAACCAAACTGAAACAAAACCTAACCGTGGTCAATTGATGGGAAACATATCCTAACCGGGGCGTGTCTGGACAGGTTAGGATACGTTGTCGAATAATTTATCAGGGTTAGGTTAACACCGATGTCGACAGGAAAACAGGATAGGGAAGCTAATTAAAAAAAAATATAATATGTTTTTAAAAAACAATTAAAAAAAACTCATCGGCATATGCATAGATTTAGTTAAATTCAATATGTATGTACTGCACAAACCACTACACTTTTTAGTCACTTACAACTAGTATATATTCGAATTTTACGCCGAAAGCTGTAAACATAAAGTTTGTTAAATGCTTGACTGGTGGCACCATCTCTTAATATAATATAATAATAATCTTAAACAGCAACGTTCAACATCAAAAAGTCAGCTGACTATTTCGACCAATAGCAAACGGAATGCAAGTTGTGAACTAGCCGCTCATGTCTCCCAGGGGTAGCGACACACCTCATTTACGAAAAACGCAAATCTGACACTGTCAGCAGCGTAGCTTTTTTTATGTTTAAAAAAATTAGATGGTTTACAAATGTTACGTAAAGAACTGTCCGTCACATCCGGTATATAAATTTTACTGTCCAAATAAACAAACCTAAAAAAACTAAGTTTTTTATGATTTCAAATTTATTAGGACCCTGTGTTAGGATCCACACAGCGAAGGAAACCAAAAATATAGTTTGCATGTTTTATATATATTCTAAAATATAGAAAACTATTATGTTGGGTTTTGTATCATTTAATAAATTTTTTATGCTTTCTACGGAATAAAGGTATACGTTTAATCCCTTTTTTCATGGGCTAAGGTAGTATTTCTTGTCCCCAGTGATTGAAAGTATTTTCTTTAAAACCATAAAGGCAAAATATAGGTTTTTGGATTATTTTATTTTATCATAATACAAAAAACAAAAAGGAATATATACACGATACCGATTATTTTGTTCCAGCTTGCCGTAAGCTTACTGTACTTTGCCGATGGCTTCGTTTTGATCGTTATTGTGTCCTTAGGGATAGAATATTGCTTCCATATAAACGAAGCATTTAACTTTCTAGACTTCTCCAGGCTGTAAACCAGGAAACTGTGAAATTTTCGAAATTCTGTTTATTGCATCATTTCCATGCCCATCTCAAAGTAAGAATATGCTTTATTTTCCATCTTCGAGAAATGTAATTCGAACTTTTTCTCGACTAAACTTAATTAGTTTGTTATGAAATAAATAATATTTTTTCCACATTGTTTGTTAAAAGGTCACTCATCGTCAAGCAAGCTTTACCTTGCTTGACGATTAGTGACCTTAGTTTGTTAGCATCTGAATGACTTTTGTTTAGTGTAATGCCATGACAACTATCACTGCCCACTGTTTTTTTATATACTTGACATGCTAAAACTACAGTACTGTAAGTGTTTTAATACCTATTTATTTAGTTTATGATTATTATTATTATTTTTAGTATATAAAAATAAACCTTGGCATTAAAATCCCTTTTAGTCACTTAGCAAATTATAGCCCTTCTTCCGGTCAAGCATGAAAATTCCCGCCGTGGTATTAAAAGTAAACACTGCACGCCCCAGGTTTATAATATACCTACTATTATTTTTATTATTGTTCAAAAAAAAGCGGGCGGCGAAGGAAAGGTCGAAAATACAAAAAGTCGAAAATACAAAAGTTCGAAAGTACAAAAGGTCGAAAATACAAAAGATTGAAAAACAAAAGGTTCAAACAAAGATCGAAAGTAGCTACACTGTAATGATTGCAAAACAAAGTAGAATTAAAGTACACACACACACTCATAGAAAAGTTTTTAAAAAAATCAACATCCAATAAAAACTCAAGGTAGCAACACGACGGGTCGCAGAACTTTATTCGAAAACATTTTCTTCGAATGGAAATTTTTATGAAAACAATTTCTTCTAATGGAAATTTGTTCGAAAACATTTTTTTTAAACGGAAATTTATTCGAACACCGTTTCTTTGAACGGAAATTTGTTCGTAAGTAATAGTTGTTCAAAAACATTTTCTTCGAATAGAAATCATTTTCTTCGAAAGCAAGTTTTTCGATAAAAGACGCTCTAGACCTGGATTTCCAAACCTAACACAATTCATATAGTTTGACTACGGCAAGGTCTTTTTAACATACTTTTTCAAAAAAACCCTGACTTCTTTCCCGGGATCTTAAACATTCTGAAAATTTGTCTTCTTTCCTCCTTTTGGAAGGTCAAAATTGGTATTTTCCTAAACTTTGTCAATTGATCGCAAACGTATCCGAACCGGTCCAGATACCTCCTGATGTGCTCAATTAAGAAAGGTTAGAGTAACACCGATTTCAACCGTCCAAAATGAGGACCGGAAAGCTAATTTAGAAAAATCATTTTTCGACAATAGGTCTCGGTTGGTTCGGTTTGGTTTCACACCCTCTAGGATCCCGGGAAAGAAGTCAGGGAAGTTTTTGTTTCCAAAAATTGTTAGAAAAGAACCTCATTAGTCGAACTATATGAGTTGTGTTAAGTTTGGCAAGCCAGGTCAAATATTTTTTTTTCGAAAAATTTGTTTTTGAAAAAATGTTTTTGAACAAATTTTCATTTTAAAAAAATATTTTCGGACAAATTTCCGTTCAAAGAAAATGTTTTCGAACACATTTCTGTTCGAAGAAAATGATTTCGAAAAATTTCGGTTTGAAGAAAACGTTTTCAAACAATCTTTTGTTCGAAGAATATGTTTTAGAAATTTATGAAAATGATTTTCGAAGTTTATGCTTTTGAACAATAATATTACGATATTTATATGAAACGTACTATAAAATTAAAAAATAATTAAGCCGAACCTTACGAAAACTCGAACTGTATTTGGGCATTTTTTGTCTTTTGATAAGATGTAAAATTCGGAATAAAAAGGTACTAAAAAAAAACCACAATACCAAAAACACCCAAAAAAATGGGAAAAAACCTTGGAAAATAAATTAAACAGTGCGAAAAGTAGCGTATAAACATCGTGATAAAAGTTTCATTTTATCCCTTGAAATATTATATACTATTAATAAACTTTTAACATAGAAATGTATTTCTGTCCTGCTTGTTTATTTATTACGTATTATTTTTATACAAAAACAGAAATAATATTTAAAAGAAAATGATTTTTAACAATAATACCTACAATAAATATTCATAATCCAAAAACTCAAGGAACATATTTTTTATTTCTTAAGCTGTATAAAAACGAGTTCTTTTTAAGTGTTATTAAAACATTTTTCTTTTCTCAGACTGTATAAAAATAAGTATTTTTCACGAACGTCTATGGAATTTTGAGTACGGTTTTGACACTCGTGTCGCTATTCCTGGGAGACGCTAGGCTTCCAGGATGCAGTGACCCTAGTATTTCTAATTACCCTATCCAAAACCTTATGGGCGCAGCCTTCGTGTTAGTTTACGACAGAGACAATTTATTATTTTCTCTCTGGTTTACGAAGGCTGTGTCATGGGCCGTCACTGAAGAACAGCAGTTTCTATATGGGAGGACCCCCCCAGAATAAAAAACTATATACGTGCCTATTTGATAACGAAAGTAAAAAAATAATCACCACTTCAATAATTTGACCAGGATCCTCACTTAGTCAGATTTTTCTGGCAGATTTTAAAGAAATAATTTGACATTCCTTTAAAAATCCGTTCAAATATAACGGTGGCAACAGCGTAGAGCTAATTTTGTAGCGACCCTTCCACGACATGCAGTTAGTCCCTCTTTGTTAATTTTACCGTGAAAAACAAAGAAAGAAAGTAAACTTAGCTGACCTCATAAAGAAAACGAATAGGACTCATAAATTTGAAAGAAATGTGACGAAATCTGACATTTCAGTTTGTGTGGTTAATGGTCTTCTGCTTTGAATTTATTTACAATTTTTAAATTAAAAATTTTCAACAAATTACGGGTTTTTAATTAAAAACAAATATTATATCGTGAAGCTACAGCTATCAAAAAGTGGAAAATGGCCTTTTAGGTAAGTTTTTAAGTTTAAAAATGGCCTTTTAAACGAGAAATCTTAAGCGCCAGATTATGTCACATTTTTTCAAATTTCGGCAGATTTTTTGAAATGTAAAGGATTGCCCCCTATATACCAAATTACAGTTAGAGAAATGTCAAGGAAAGCACTCTAAAGTTCAGTTGGAATTTAACTACTAACCAATTAGGGCAGCTAAAGGCGATTAATTGTTTGGTCCGGACCTTCACGAATTTCGTTACACCTACGGTTACCTTTACCGTAAGTAAAGGTAACGTAAACAAAAATAACGCTAACGGTTTGCAGTAAACATAAACATAAGTTTAGTGGCGTAGCTACCGAGATGACAGGAGTGGCAAAGTTAAAATAGGCAGCGAAGGCGCCCGCCGCAAATGAACTCTGAATTCTCTAATATTAAATATGTAATTTAAAATACATAAAAAATAAGTTTGCTAAAAAGATCTTAAATCATCAATCCATGTATTTATTATTATTTTTAAATTGAGTACTTAATTATTCTATTTTATGGTGAAACCATTTTTTTTTAAATCACTGAATACAAATTATATAAAATCGAGTATAATCTACTCGTATTACTACATGGGGATTTCGGAAACGTTAAGGGATACGAGTTTGTTTAAATAAAAAAATTGCGCTATTCTAAGCCCAATCAGGTGCTGTATCAATATTAAAGATCGATATGAAAGATATCTTATTGACGTAAAAATTCAATATAGCGGTCATAAGAAATAACAAAGGCTATGGTTTCAAAATAACTAGAAGGCCTAGAAATTGTTAACGTCATTCGATTGGCCGTATTTCAATAAATTTGTTTGCAAGATGGCGGCGATATTTCAATTTTTCAAAACACACAATTTTTTGTTTTTGCTCGATATTTTAGTAACCCCTGTAGATAATTTTAATCTTGATACGGCATTTGATTGGGCTTAGAATAGCGCAACTTTTTACTCATTTAAACAAACTCGTATCTCTTATCGTTTCCGAAATTCTCATGTAGTTTCTTTTATTTGGGATACCCTGTATAGTATTGAACTGGAATAACTGAAAGGCTATTTATTAATGTAAAATATATTAAATTCAAAAACTTCAAGAACACATTGAAGATAGTGAAAACCAAACAGTTTTAACAAGTTCCCAACGAAAGCATCAAGGCATCAGTATAATTCAATGCCGGTAGGGGTATTTTCCCTCGGAGTAGTTGTTTCTGTTGGTTTTACAAAACATTGAAAAGTTATTGTTAAGTTGTATCATAATAATCTGTCACCAACAGTAAACATAATAACAGGAAGGCACTAATACTGTAATACTACATTTCTTCCCATCCGAAATGGAGCTAATTAATAATCGTTGTAGCGGGCTGGTTTCTTTCGATTCCTAGTGGGGTTTTTTCTAATAGGCTCGGGTGTAAACTGACTTTGATCCAATGAAGTTGAAAGTATTGACGAAGATGTTAATTATTGTGATGAAGATGGCGTAGCAGAGTCAGATTGAAATTGTGCAGAATCAATGATAGTTTCTTCTATATTTAGTGGAGTTGAATTATCAATCGAAGTTGTCTGCCCTTTTACCAAATTTTGGGTTAAAGTAGCTTGGTTATTTCTTTCATTTTCTGATATTAATCTGGGTCTTAGTTTAACATGAGTAGATGTGTCACCTTTTGAGATCAATCTGGGTCCAAGCAGCTCTGCAAGTTTTCGTCTGGAATCTCCATCAATATCAAAAATATAGGAGTAGGAAGCTGTTTGCCACGGAACCTTTGCCAATTGGTTTATTTATCCAAACCGGTTCCTGCTTTTTAGAAACTTTATCTTTTGCCTTTAAATTATTATTTTTCTTTTGTTTGTGTTGCTCCAAATCCATATTTTAGAATATTTATGATTTAAGTTGATCATATATTATTCTTAAAGGGCGACCAAACATAATTTCACTTGGACGTCTTCCAGTTGAACGTTGTGGAGTATTACAATACGATAAAGGAAAACTTTGAAGTCGATCACCTTGTTGAAGTGTAAACTTCTTTAGGCGCGTTTAGCAGTTTTTGTGGGTAGTGAATTGAACTAAGGCATCAGGCTCGGCTGTGTAACGCTCATTCGGGTGAAATCGGCTCGAGTCGACTCGAGTCGAACTGTGAGAAACATTCAGCGAGCGATATGATGATGCAGATGAAGGCCAGTACACAGAAGAGTTCGGTTCGGTCCGCTTTGCAGAATATGTTATGGGCCAATATTATTAATTTTGCCTTGTTGAAGTTTACACTTCTGCCGTGTGGTCTTAAGCACACACAATATTTTTTTTATCCACACATTTACTTGCTGACATTCGTTTCTTAAAAGTTTTGACAGCTCGCTTATAAAAACCATTTTGTTTTTGGGTGATAAGGTGTGGTAGAAACATGTGATATTCCAAACTTTTTGCCGGAATTTTTAAATTCATTTGATGTCAGCTGTTCACCATTATCTGAAACTATTATTTTAGGATAACTAAGTCTACAAATTTTTTTGTTTATTTTGGAAATAGTTGTCTCTGTTGTGGTATTACGCATAGGCATTAGTAGGCATCAATTACGATCAACCACATTTTACCCTTAAAAGGGCCGGCAAAATCAATACAAAAAATTAGCTCTTCTTGAAGAACCAGCCTTTTCTTTTTCTTCCGAATTTTCCATATTGGAAAGAGAAAGTTTTGACAAAGCATCTGCTGATCCATTATCTTTACCAGGTTGATATGCAATATTATAGTCGTAAATGTTTAAAATCATAGCCCAACGTAGTAACCTGTTACTTGCAACTTTTGGAGTGTCCCTATTTTTACTAAAAACTTTTTCAAGTGGATTATGATCTGTTAAAAGCATAAATCGTCGCCCATACAAGTAGTATTGAAAACGCGTAAATGCAAAAACTGGTCCTAGTGCCTCTTTGTCAATGGCTGCATAGTGTTGTTCCGAGTCCTTAAGAGTTTTTGATGCATAGGCTACTGGTTTAAGATTGTGAAAAAGTACTGCACCTTTGGAACTAGCGTCACTAGTGACAATTAGTCGCAATTTAGGATCGTAATGGACTAATGTCAGAAGATGTCAAAATAAATTTCAGTTTCTGAAAAAGTTGTTCATCTTCAATGTTCCAGAAAAAAGTTGCACCTTTCTTAAACTTTTTATAAAGAGGTGTACACACAACATGTAATTTATCGATAAAACGGCTATAATATGTTATGGAGTCAAGAAACGAACGAAGCTCACTAATGTTTATCGGACATGGCATTTCTTAAATATCTTTGAAATGATCAGTTGTTGGACGAAGGCCATAGTCAATCGTATGTCCCAAAAAGTTACGGTGTTTTGGAACCAGCTGTATATAATCGTTCAAGAACTTGTTCTAAACGCTCTAGGTGAAGTTCCTTCGTTGGTGCTGATACCAATATATCATCCAGATAATATACTGTGCCTTCAATATTTAATAAAAGTTATTGTTCTTTAAAAAAGTGATGGTGCAAAATTTACTCCGAAAGGTAAACGTTTGTATCTGTAATAACCTTGAGGTGTACTAATTACTACACATTTTCTAGAATCTGAATGAATTTCTAATTGAAGGTAAACGTCTTTTAAATCCAATTTTGAAAAATGTTTGCCTCTGTTTAGTTTTGAAAAAAGATCTTTAAGTCTCGGTATAGGATAATCGTCTTTGATAATATGTGGATTAATTAAAACTAAGAAATCTCCACATAGTCGAATACTGCCATTTGATTTTATTACTACCATTATGACATGTTGACAGGTTAAAGTACATCTTCTTTTACTGAACGGTTAAGTTCTGCTTTGACGTTATCTTGTAAAGCAATAGGAACTGGCATTGATCTAAATGCATTAGAAATGGTGGTTGGTTTAATGTGGATGTTTACCATGTAGCGTTTTACTGTTCCAATGCGATCATTAAAAACTTCACTGTATTTTTGTTTTCAGGAATTGCCCGCAAGCTTTGTTGTAATTTGTTTAATTCTAGATTATTGATTGCCGTATTTTCTGTTATTATTGCCTTTGTAGCTGTTGATTTTTTTGTTGATATTCGTTGGCTATTATTATGGATGTCTTTTTCTTGCCTTTGATTTGTTGTTTTCGATGATTGTTGATCCTTATTTTTCATTATTAAATGTTTTTTGTTAGATTCGTGGCATCCATTAATGTTGCAAATGCGTGTTCCTGGTGGCATTGCTAAATTAAATGCAAAACACCAGTTAAGTCCAAATAATGAAATGTAATTTGTTTTTGTGAAGTAAAGTTTTTGTTGTTCGTTAAAAGCTGTAACTGCTACCTCAGAGCATCCCAAAGTCTCGATTTCAACTTCAGGGTAGCAACACAAGTTATTTGTTCGGGTTAAATTTGCCTTTCGAAGCTTTTTCCACAACGATTAAGGAATTATTGAGTGATAAGATCCAGGATCGTAAAGCGTTTCAAGATCTCTATTATTGATAGTAACATCAATCATTACTTTGGTCCCTCTGTTGATATTTCTCACATGATTAGTGTACTATACCAAACTAGAAATTGCTATCGAAAGAATCTATGAACGGCTAGTGGTTCAAATAGACTTACCAAATTTCTCTATGAAGCGAAGAGTCGTGATTTTCTAGCTTTGAGATTACACACTTGCACCAGTATATCGTTTCGTGTGCGACTGTTTTGTCCATCTCGCGACGATACCGCGGCGGGCAGTTTTTTCAAACCTACTAGCATGCAAAATGTGTCTTAGCTGATTTGACGCCAGCCTCCCATAGACCTCCAAAGTGTGGGGAAGAAGGTGGGTTAAACGACCAAGATATTTTCTCACTTTCTACAGCTTCTTGCTTTATGAGCTCTCTCTGAGCTCCTACAAAATTAGTCCCGCAATCACTAAATATCATTTTAGAGCGACCCCGTCGCGCAATGAATCGACGAAGGGCGGCTAGAAAACAATCAGAAGTCATATCTGTTGTAATTTCCAAGTGTACGGTTTTAACTGTAAAACAAACAAGGAGACAAAAATAGGCCATTTGTACTCGGGCACCTCTACCTTTAAATAAAAGCATATCAAAAGAACCAGCCATGTCCACTCCGGTACAACTAAATGGCTTCACCTGATTAAGACGAGTTGCAGGAAGATTAGCCATCAAGGGTTCCACAGATTTTGGATTAAACCTTAAACACTTTATGCACTGCGATATAACATTATAAATCGCTCTTTTAGGGGATAATATTCAATATTGCTGACCAATCAAGAAAGTCTGTAATCCAGGATATCAAACGTGTTAATTGATGCTTTTGAGATAAAAGGATTGGGAATTTTCTATCAAAGCTAAGACCACTACAATTACTAATTCTACCTCCCACCCTGAGTACGCCATCCTTATCAATAAAGGGCGCTAATTTGCGTAAGGGTTTTGAAAGAAGTTGTCCATTTTATAAAAACTCAATTTCCTTTTCAAATACTACTCTTTGAACCATTTTTGCAAGGAAAACCAAAGCTTCATAGAGTCCTATTTCAATCAAAGGACCACGTCGTTTTGTTTTCTCATCTTTATTTTTACAATTGACGATAAAACGACGAAAAATCGCTACAATTTTTTGTATCTTTTGAAGAGAAGAATATCTATCGAAAAGATTTAAAGGAAAATTAACTTCAGTAATGGCTACTAAGACTATATTTCTTTCTTCTTCACTTATTACAGATATAAAATCTTTTATGTCGGGTTAGTCAAACAAAAAATTTTGCTCACGTAAAAACTCAGGACCTTTCCACCAGGTCGAACAAAGTACTAAATCATGAGGCATCATCCCACGACAAACATAATCAGCTGAATTTTTATCTGTAGGAACATAGTTCCATGAAGAAGGTGAAATATTTGACTGGATTTTACTAACTCTATTGGCTACAAAACATTTGAGTTTGTACGGCAATGATTTTATCCATGCCAAAGCAACCATTGAATCGCACCAAGCTACGATTTTGTCAAATTTTATCTTATTCTTGTAATCATCCAAGACGTATGCTAGCAAATCAGACAATAAAGTTGCACCACATAATTCTAACTTTGGCACGGAAATAATATTTTTAATTGGAGCAACTTTCGATTTTGCACTAACTAAATGGGGTTTAACCTCACCTGTCGAGGTGATGACTCTAATATAAGCGGAGTAACCTCTCAGAGAAGCATCAGAAAACCCGTGAAGTTCGTAAGATTTAGAGAAACTTTCAGTCAACTTCCTCGAAACTTCAATAGATAACATTTCTTTTAGTTCTGATTTATACCGAAACCACTTATTTTTAGCATCGACAGGCGGATCATCATCCCAATCTAAGCCTAAAGTAAGCAAATACTGTATCAAATGCTAAGTGAAAAATGTTACAGGACAAATCAAGCCTAAAGGATCGTATGCTCGGGCCAATTCTGAGAGCATATACGTTTTGTACAATTTCTCATCTCGACTAGGATGCCAATTTAATCCTAAGATTTTAACAAATAAATCTGATTCTAAATCTAAGTCCATCGAAAGGGCACTGTTTAAGCGAAGGGATTCTGGGAGATGTGAAATCAGACTTGGTTCATTGCTGGACCATTTCCTGAGTTCAAATCCACCTCGCTCTAACAGACTCATGAGTTTGTTTTGTAGCAACAAGGCATCTTCTACCTTGTCTTGCCGAGTTACTACATTATCAATATAAATATCTGAACTAAGAGCAATCGAGGCTAAAGGATATGAATGACCTTCATCTTTAACCAACTGTGCAATTGTTCTAAGAGCTAAAAATGGAGAAGAACTAACTCCAAAAGTGACAGTGGTCAAAGAATATGTCGAAATCTCATCGTCAGGAGAAAACCTCCACAAAATTCTTAGATACTTATAATCTTCAGGTTTTATTTGAATTTGCAAATACATTTTTCTGATATCAGACACCAACACGTAATTATGCAATCTAAATCGCAACAATATAGAAACAATATTGTTTTAAAGTGTTGGACCAACTAACAAGGTGCCATTTAAGCTATTTTGATCAGAATAAAGTTTTGCAGATGCATCTTAAACTACTCGAATCTGGGACGTGGTACTACCAGGTTTGAACACAGCATGATGAGGGATTATATACATACCTACTACTATTTTCCTCAGATTTGGGAACTAAAATCATATATTTACTATCTAAATATTCTTGCATATGCTCACAATATTGTTTGTAAGCTAGAGGGTCCTTTAACAGACGACCCTCTAAACTCACAAATCTTCTAAGTGCTAAAGACTATGTATTTGAGAGAATGGGCTCCTCAGATTGCTTAAAGGGCAATGCTACTACATAACGACCAGACTCATTTCTATCAACAGATTCTACATATTTTTTCTTAATCAGAGGGTGGTTCCTCGACTTCCCAAAATGTTTCGAAATAATTTCGAATGCAACAGGCTCATCTGGATTTTTACCAACTATTTTTCCACCTTTCAAACAGCTACCAAAGATTTCAATACCTAGAAGCATATCTATCTCAGCTGCAGAATTAAATTCAGGATCAGAGAGTTCCAAATTCGAAATATGCGACCACTCTGGCCTATTCTCAAAACTTATTCTTGTATTAACTTGTAAATTTGTCAAATAAATAGTAAAAGCTTTTCACGTAAATATATGTGAATATTTTTGGATTTATTTATTCATTTCACCCTGTAGCTCACCTCCCTTGTTTTTTAAAAACGTGATTTTTCAAAATCTTTACTGCTATTTAGATATCACTCTGCAGCTTACCTACTGGAAGTAAATGAAATTTAGTAAGTGGTATGATTGCTTAACGTGTTCCTTACTATTTTTTGCTAACAAATGCTCCTGACAACGTTGTTTTTTAAAAACGTGATTTTTACGAAATTTTATTACTAATTTCGATCACCCTGTACCTCACTTCCTGGACCTAACGGTGATACAGTCAGTTAATGGTATGATTGTTTAACGTATTCCTAACTATACTTTGCTAACAAAAGCTCCTGACAACCTTGCTTTTTAAAAATGTGATTTTTAGAAAATTTACACACACTAATAATTTCTATATCACCATGTAGCTCAATTCCTGGACCTGAAGGTGATAAAATCTGATAATGGTATGATTGTGTAACGTGTTTCAAATAATTTTATGCTAACGAAAGCTCTTGACAACATTGTTTTTTAAAAATTTGTTTTTTAGAAAATTACGCTTCTATTTTCGATATCACCCTGTAGGTCTCTCACGTCCTGGATCTAAAAATAATACAATAAGTTCATGATACATTTTTTAATGTATTTCTTACTCTTATTTGCTAACTAAAACTCCTGACAGAGTTGTTTTTTAAAAATGTGATTTTTATTAAGATTTACTACTATTTTCGATATCACCCTGTAAATCACCTCCTGGACCAAAATTTGATCTAATCCGTAAATAGTAGTTTTTTGGGGCTATTTTCAACTTTTTATTGCTAAGTAGAAAATTAGAATTTTTTAACAAATCTATAATACACACAAGAAATTTTACATAATTATACAAACATTATTTTTAATTATACGAATTTATAGAAAGTTTGAAATTTATGTTTTAAAGGTTTGTTTCTTGGGTCCGGTTCATTTTATTCATATTTTGAAATCTATTTTCAGGTCGGCTGTACGCATTTGTCTGCCTATATTTGCAGCTCCCTCTAGGGAGCGTGTCGCAAACTTAAGTTTTCCTTGCACAATGTGACCACGTGGTCGTGGCACCCCTGAAAAATTCCGCCTTCGACTTATTTTCGTCAGGTGGCGACTCTAGCAAATATTCTTAGGGTCACTGCATCCTGACAGCCTGGCGTCTCCCAACGAGCGGATAGTTCACAACTTGCATTCTATTTGCTATTGGTTGACATAGCCAGGCGGGGTTTTTAAAATTAAAACTCTCCTGTCCTCGTTTTGGGAAGTTGAAATCGGTGTTAAACCAAACTGAAACAAAACCTAACCGTGGTCAATTGATGGGAAACATATCCTAACCGGGGCGTGTCTGGACAGGTTAGGATACGTTGTCGAATAATTTATCAGGGTTAGGTTAACACCGATGTCGACAGGAAAACAGGATAGGGAAGCTAATTAAAAAAAAATATAATATGTTTTTAAAAAACAATAAAAAAAAACTCATCGGCATATGCATAGATTTAGTTAAATTCAATATGTATGTACTGCACAAACCACTACACTTTTTAGTCACTTACAACTAGTATATATTCGAATTTTACGCCGAAAGCTGTAAACATAAAGGTTGTTAAATGCTTGACTGGTGGCACCATCTCTTAATATAATATAATAATAATCTTAAACAGCAACGTTCAACATCAAAAAGTCAGCTGACTATTTCGACCAATAGCAAACGGAATGCAAGTTGTGAACTAGCCGCTCATGTCTCCCAGGGGTAGCGACACACCTCATTTACGAAAAACGCAAATCTGACACTGTCAGCAGCGTAGCTTTTTTTATGTTTAAAAAAATTAGATGGTTTACAAATGTTACGTAAAGAACTGTCCGTCACATCCGGTATATAAATTTTACTGTCCAAATAAACAAACCTAAAAAAACTAAGTTTTTTATGATTTCAAATTTATTAGGACCCTGTGTTAGGATCCACACAGCGAAGGAAACCAAAAATATAGTTTGCATGTTTTATATATATTCTAAAATATAGAAAACTATTATGTTGGGTTTTGTATCATTTAAAAAATGTTTTATGCTTTCTACGGAATAAAGGTATACGTTTAATCCCTTTTTTCATGGGCTAAGGTAGTATTTCTTGTCCCCAGTGATTGAAAGTATTTTCTTTAAAACCATAAAGGCAAAATATAGGTTTTTGGATTATTTTATTTTATCATAATACAAAAAACAAAAAGGAATATATACACGATACCGATTATTTTGTTCCAGCTTGCCGTAAGCTTACTGTACTTTGCCGATGGCTTCGTTTTGATCGTTATTGTGTCCTTAGGCATAGAATATTGCTTCCATATAAACGAAGCATTTAACTTTCTAGACTTCTCCAGGCTGTAAACCAGGAAACTGTGAAATTTTCGAAATTCTGTTTATTGCATCATTTCCATGCCCATCTCAAAGTAAGAATATGCTTTATTTTCCATCTTCGAGAAATGTAATTCGAACTTTTTCTCGACTAAACTTAATTAGTTTGTTATGAAATAAATAATATTTTTTCCACATTGTTTGTTAAAAGGTCACTCATCGTCAAGCAAGCTTTACCTTGCTTGACGATTAGTGACCTTAGTTTGTTAGCATCTGAATGACTTTTGTTTAGTGTAATGCCATGACAACTATCACTGCCCACTGTTTTTTTATATACTTGACATGCTAAAACTACAGTACTGTAAGTGTTTTAATACCTATTTATTTAGTTTATGATTATTATTATTATTTTTAGTATATAAAAATAAACCTTGGCATTAAAATCCCTTTTAGTCACTTAGCAAATTATAGCCCTTCTTCCGGTCAAGCATGAAAATTCCCGCCGTGGTATTAAAAGTAAACACTGCACGCCCCAGGTTTATAATATACCTACTATTATTTTTATTATTGTTCAAAAAAAAGCGGGCGGCGAAGGAAAGGTCGAAAATACAAAAAGTCGAAAATACAAAAGTTCGAAAGTACAAAAGGTCGAAAATACAAAAGATTGAAAAACAAAAGGTTCAAACAAAGATCGAAAGTAGCTACACTGTAATGATTGCAAAACAAAGTAGAATTAAAGTACACACACACACTCATAGAAAAGTTTTTAAAAAAATCAACATCCAATAAAAACTCAAGGTAGCAACACGACGGGTCGCAGAACTTTATTCGAAAACATTTTCTTCGAATGGAAATTTTTATGAAAACAATTTCTTCTAATGGAAATTTGTTCGAAAACATTTTTTTTAAACGGAAATTTATTCGAACACCGTTTCTTTGAACGGAAATTTGTTCGTAAGTAATAGTTGTTCAAAAACATTTTCTTCGAATAGAAATCATTTTCTTCGAAAGCAAGTTTTTCGATAAAAGACGCTCTAGACCTGGATTTCCAAACCTAACACAATTCATATAGTTTGACTACGGCAAGGTCTTTTTAACATACTTTTTCAAAAAAACCCTGACTTCTTTCCCGGGATCTTAAACATTCTGAAAATTTGTCTTCTTTCCTCCTTTTGGAAGGTCAAAATTGGTATTTTCCTAAACTTTGTCAATTGATCGCAAACGTATCCGAACCGGTCCAGATACCTCCTGATGTGCTCAATTAAGAAAGGTTAGAGTAACACCGATTTCAACCGTCCAAAATGAGGACCGGAAAGCTAATTTAGGGAAATCATTTTTCGACAATAGGTCTCGGTTGGTTCGGTTTGGTTTCACACCCTCTAGGATCCCGGGAAAGAAGTCAGGGAAGTTTTTGTTTCCAAAAATTGTTAGAAAAGAACCTCATTAGTCGAACTATATGAGTTGTGTTAAGTTTGGCAAGCCAGGTCAAATATTTTTTTTTTCGAAAAATTTGTTTTTGAAAAAATGTTTTTGAACAAATTTTCATTTTAAAAAAATATTTTCGGACAAATTTCCGTTCAAAGAAAATGTTTTCGAACACATTTCTGTTCGAAGAAAATGATTTCGAAAAATTTCGGTTTGAAGAAAACGTTTTCAAACAATCTTTTGTTCGAAGAATATGTTTTAGAAATTTATGAAAATGATTTTCGAAGTTTATGCTTTTGAACAATAATATTACGATATTTATATGAAACGTACTATAAAATTAAAAAATAATTAAGCCGAACCTTACGAAAACTCGAACTGTATTTGGGCATTTTTTGTCTTTTGATAAGATGTAAAATTCGGAATAAAAAGGTACTAAAAAAAAACCACAATACCAAAAACAACAAAAAAAATGGGAAAAAACCTTGGAAAATAAATTAAACAGTGCGAAAAGTAGCGTATAAACATCGTGATAAAAGTTTCATTTTATCCCTTGAAATATTATATACTATTAATAAACTTTTAACATAGAAATGTATTTCTGTCCTGTTTGTTTATTTATTACGTATTATTTTTATACAAAAACAGAAATAATATTTAAAAGAAAATGATTTTTAACAATAATACCTACAATAAATATTCATAATCCAAAAACTCAAGGAACATATTTTTTATTTCTTAAGCTGTATAAAAACGAGTTCTTTTTAAGTGTTATTAAAACATTTTTCTTTTCTCAGACTGTATAAAAATAAGTATTTTTCACGAACGTCTATGGAATTTTGAGTACGGTTTTGACACTCGTGTCGCTATTCCTGGGAGACGCTAGGCTTCCAGGATGCAGTGACCCTAGTATTTCTAATTACCCTATCCAAAACCTTATGGGCGCAGCCTTCGTGTTAGTTTACGACAGAGACAATTTATTATTTTCTCTCTGGTTTACGAAGGCTGTGTCATGGGCCGTCACTGAAGAACAGCAGTTTCTATATGGGAGGACCCCCCAGAATAAAAAACTATATACGTGCCTATTTGATAACGAAAGTAAAAAAATAATCACCACTTCAATAATTTGACCAGGATCCTCACTTAGTCAGATTTTTCTGGCAGATTTTAAAGAAATAATTTGACATTCCTTTAAAAATCCGTTCAAATATAACGGTGGCAACAGCGTAGAGCTAATTTTGTAGCGACCCTTCCACGACATGCAGTTAGTCCCTCTTTGTTAATTTTACCGTGAAAAACAAAGAAAGAAAGTAAACTTAGCTGACCTCATAAAGAAAACGAATAGGACTCATAAATTTGAAAGAAATGTGACGAAATCTGACATTTCAGTTTGTGTGGTTAATGGTCTTCTGCTTTGAATTTATTTACAATTTTTAAATTAAAAATTTTCAACAAATTACGGGTTTTTAATTAAAAACAAATATTATATCGTGAAGCTACAGCTATCAAAAAGTGGAAAATGGCCTTTTAGGTAAGTTTTTAAGTTTAAAAATGGCCTTTTAAACGAGAAATCTTAAGCGCCAGATTATGTCACATTTTTTCAAATTTCGGCAGATTTTTTGAAATGTAAAGAATTGCCCCCTATATACCAAATTACAGTTAGAGAAATGTCAAGGAAAGCACTCTAAAGTTCAGTTGGAATTTAACTACTAACCAATTAGGGCAGCTAAAGGCGATTAATTGTTTGGTCCGGACCTTCACGAATTTCGTTACACCTACGGTTACCTTTACCGTAAGTAAAGGTAACGTAAACAAAAATAACGCTAACGGTTTGCAGTAAACATAAACATAAGTTTAGTGGCGTAGCTACCGAGATTACAGGAGTGGCAAAGTTAAAATAGGCAGCGAAGGCGCCCGCCGCAAATGAACTCTGAATTCTCTAATATTAAATATGTAATTTAAAATACATAAAAAATAAGTTTGCTAAAAAGATCTTAAATCATCAATCCATGTATTTATTATTATTTTTAAATTGAGTACTTAATTATTCTATTTTATGGTGAAACCATTTTTTTTAAATCACTGAATACAAATTATATAAAATCGAGTATAATCTACTCGTATTACTACATGGGGATTTCGGAAACGGTAAGGGATACGAGTTTGTTTAAATAAAAAAATTGCGCTATTCTAAGCCCAATCAGGTGCTGTATCAATATTAAAGATCGATATGAAAGATATCTTATTGACGTAAAAATTCAATATAGCGGTCATAAGAAATAACAAAGGCTATGGTTTCAAAATAACTAGAAGGCCTAGAAATTGTTAACGTCATTCGATTGGCCGTATTTCAATAAATTTGTTTGCAAGATGGCGGCGATATTTCAATTTTTCAAAACACACAATTTTTTGTTTTTGCTCGATATTTTAGTAACCCCTGTAGATAATTTTAATCTTGATACGGCATTTGATTGGGCTTAGAATAGCGCAACTTTTTACTCATTTAAACAAACTCGTATCTCTTATCGTTTCCGAAATTCTCATGTAGTTTCTTTTATTTGGGATACCCTGTATAGTATTGAACTGGAATAACTGAAAGGCTATTTATTAATGTAAAATATATTAAATTCAAAAACTTCAAGAACACATTGAAGATAGTGAAAGCATCAAGGCATCAGTATAATTCAATGCCGGTAGGGGTATTTTCCCTCGGAGTAGTTGTTTCTGTTGGTTTTACAAAACATTGAAAAGTTATTGTTAAGTTGTATCATAATAATCTGTCACCAACAGTAAACATAATAACAGGAAGGCACTAATACTGTAATACTACATTTCTTCCCATCCGAAATGGAGCTAATTAATAATCGTTGTAGCGGGCTGGTTTCTTTCGATTCCTAGTGGGGTTTTTTCTAATAGGCTCGGGTGTAAACTGACTTTGATCCAATGAAGTTGAAAGTATTGACGAAGATGTTAATTATTGTGATGAAGATGGCGTAGCAGAGTCAGATTGAAATTGTGCAGAATCAATGATAGTTTCTTCTATATTTAGTGGAGTTGAATTATCAATCGAAGTTGTCTGCCCTTTTACCAAATTTTGGGTTAAAGTAGCTTGGTTATTTCTTTCATTTTCTGATATTAATCTGGGTCTTAGTTTAACATGAGTAGATGTTGCCTGGTTATATCTGTCACCTTTTGAGATCAATCTGGGTCCAAGCAGCTCTGCAAGTTTTCGTCTGGAATCTCCATCAATATCAAAAATATAGGAGTAGGAAGCAGTTTGCCACGGAACCTTTACCAATTGGTTTATTTATCCAAACCGGTTCCTGCTTTTTAGAAACTTTATCTTTTGCCTTTAAATTATTATTTTTCTTTTGTTTGTGTTGCTCCAAATCCATATTTTAGAATATTTATGATTTAAGTTGATCATATATTATTCTTAAAGGGCGACCAAACATAATTTCACTTGGACGTCTTCCAGTTGAACGTTGTGGAGTATTACAATACGATAAAGGAAAACTTTGAAGTCGATCACCTTGTTGAAGTGTAAACTTCTTTAGGCGCGTTTAGCAGTTTTTGTGGGTAGTGAATTGAACTAAGGCATCAGGCTCGGCTGTGTAACGCTCATTCGGGTGAAATCGGCTCGAGTCGACTCGAGTCGAACTGTGAGAAACATTCAGCGAGCGATATGATGATGCAGATGAAGGCCAGTACACAGAAGAGTTCGGTTCGGTCCGCTTTGCAGAATATGTTATGGGCCAATATTATTAATTTTGCCTTGTTGAAGTTTACACTTCTGCCGTGTGGTCTTAAGCACACACAATATTTTTTTTATCCACACATTTACTTGCTGACATTCGTTTCTTAAAAGTTTTGACAGCTCGCTTATAAAAACCATTTTGTTTTTGGGTGATAAGGTGTGGTAAAAACATGTGATATTCCAAACTTTTTGCCGGAATTTTTAAATTCATTTGATGTCAGCTGTTCACCATTATCTGAAACTATTACTTTAGGATAACTAAGTCTACAAATTTTTTTGTTTATTTTGGAAATAGTTGTCTCTGTTGTGGTATTACGCATAGGCATTAGTAGGCATCAATTACGATCAACCACATTTTACCCTTAAAAGGGCCGGCAAAATCAATACAAAAAATTAGCTCTTCTTGAAGAACCAGCCTTTTCTTTTTCTTCCGAATTTTCCATATTGGAAAGAGAAAGTTTTGACAAAGCATCTGCTGATCCATTATCTTTACCAGGTTGATATGCAATATTATAGTCGTAAATGTTTAAAATCATAGCCCAACGTAGTAACCTGTTACTTGCAACTTTTGGAGTGTCCCTATTTTTACTAAAAACTTTTTCAAGTGGATTATGATCTGTTAAAAGCATAAATCGTCGCCCATACAAGTAGTATTGAAAACGCGTAAATGCAAAAACTGGTCCTAGTGCCTCTTTGTCAATGGCTGCATAGTGTTGTTCCGAGTACTTAAGAGTTTTTGATGCATAGGCTACTGGTTTAAGATTGTGAAAAAGTACTGCACCTTTGGAACTAGCGTCACTAGTGACAATTAGTCGCAATTTAGGATCGTAATGGACTAATGTCAGAAGATGTCAAAATAAATTTCAGTTTCTGAAAAAGTTGTTCATCTTCAATGTTCCAGAAAAAAGTTGCACCTTTCTTAAACTTTTTATAAAGAGGTGTACACACAACATGTAATTTATCGATAAAACGGCTATAATATGTTATGGAGTCAAGAAACGAACGAAGCTCACTAATGTTTATCGGACATGGCATTTCTTAAATATCTTTGAAATGATCAGTTGTTGGACGAAGGCCATAGTCAATCATATGTCCCAAAAAGTTACGGTGTTTTGGAACCAGCTGTATATAATCGTTCAAGAACTTGTTCTAAACGCTCTAGGTGAAGTTCCTTCGTTGGTGCTGATACTAATATATCATCCAGATAATATACTGTGCCTTCAATATTTAATAAAAGTTATTGTTCTTTAAAAAAGTGATGGTGCAAAATTTACTCCGAAAGGTAAACGTTTGTATCTGTAATAACCTTGAGGTGTACTAATTACTACACATTTTCTAGAATCTGAATGAATTTCTAATTGAAGGTAAACGTCTTTTAAATCCAATTTTGAAAAATGTTTGCCTCTGTTTAGTTTTGAAAAAAGATCTTTAAGTCTCGGTATAGGATAATCGTCTTTGATAATATGTGGATTAATTAAAACTAAGAAATCTCCACATAGTCGAATACTGCCATTTGATTTTATTACTACCATTATGACATGTTGACAGGTTAAAGTACATCTTCTTTTACTGAACGGTTAAGTTCTGCTTTGACGTTATCTTGTAAAGCAATAGGAACTGGCATTGATCTAAATGCATTAGAAATGGTGGTTGGTTTAATGTGGATGTTTACCATGTAGCGTTTTACTGTTCCAATGCGATCATTAAAAACTTCACTGTATTTTTGTTTTCAGGAATTGCCCGCAAGCTTTGTTGTAATTTGTTTAATTCTAGATTATTGATTGCCGTATTTTCTGTTATTATTGCCTTTGTAGCTGTTGATTTTTTTGTTGATATTCGTTGGCTATTATTATGGATGTCTTTTTCTTGCCTTTGATTTGTTGTTTTCGATGATTGTTGATCCTTATTTTTCATTATTAAATGTTTTTTGTTAGATTCGTGGCATCCATTAATGTTGCAAATGCGTGTTCCTGGTGGCATTGCTAAATTAAATGCAAAACACCAGTTAAGTCCAAATAATGAAATGTAATTTGTTTTTGTGAAGTAAAGTTTTTGTTGTTCGTTAAAAGCTGTAACTGCTACCTCAGAGCATCCCAAAGTCTCGATTTCAACTTCAGGGTAGCAACACAAGTTATTTGTTCGGGTTAAATTTGCCTTTCGAAGCTTTTTCCACAACGATTAAGGAATTATTGAGTGATAAGATCCAGGATCGTAAAGCGTTTCAAGATCTCTATTATTGATAGTAACATCAATCATTACTTTGGTCCCTCTGTTGATATTTCTCACATGATTAGTGTACTATACCAAACTAGAAATTGCTATCGAAAGAATCTATGAACGGCTAGTGGTTCAAATAGACTTACCAAATTTCTCTATGAAGCGAAGAGTCGTGATTTTCTAGCTTTGAGATTACACACTTGCACCAGTATATCGTTTCGTGTGCGACTGTTTTGTCCATCTCGCGACGATACCGCGGCGGGCAGTTTTTTCAAACCTACTAGCATGCAAAATGTGTCTTAGCTGATTTGACGCCAGCCTCCCATAGACCTCCAAAGTGTGGGGAAGAAGGTGGGTTAAACGACCAAGATATTTTCTCACTTTCTACAGCTTCTTGCTTTATGAGCTCTCTCTGAGCTCCTACAAAATTAGTCCCGCAATCACTAAATATCATTTTAGAGCGACCCCGTCGCGCAATGAATCGACGAAGGGCGGCTAGAAAACAATCAGAAGTCATATCTGTTGTAATTTCCAAGTGTACGGTTTTAACTGTAAAACAAACAAGGAGACAAAAATAGGCCATTTGTACTCGGGCACCTCTACCTTTAAATAAAAGCATATCAAAAGAACCAGCCATGTCCACTCCGGTACAACTAAATGGCTTCACCTGATTAAGACGAGTTGCAGGAAGATTAGCCATCAAGGGTTCCACAGATTTTGGATTAAACCTTAAACACTTTATGCACTGCGATATAACATTATAAATCGCTCTTTTAGGGGATAATATTCAATATTGCTGACCAATCAAGAAAGTCTGTAATCCAGGATATCAAACGTGTTAATTGATGCTTTTGAGATAAAAGGATTGGGAATTTTCTATCAAAGCTAAGACCACTACAATTACTAATTCTACCTCCCACCCTGAGTACGCCATCCTTATCAATAAAGGGCGCTAATTTGCGTAAGGGTTTTGAAAGAAGTTGTCCATTTTATAAAAACTCAATTTCCTTTTCAAATACTACTCTTTGAACCATTTTTGCAAGGAAAACTAAAGCTTCATAGAGTCCTATTTCAATCAAAGGACCACGTCGTTTTGTTTTCTCATCTTTATTTTTACAATTGACGATAAAACGACGAAAAATCGCTACAATTTTTTGTATCTTTTGAAGAGAAGAATATCTATCGAAAAGATTTAAAGGAAAATTAACTTCAGTAATGGCTACTAAGACTATATTTCTTTCTTCTTCACTTATTACAGATATAAAATCTTTTATGTCGGGTTAGTCAAACAAAAAATTTTGCTCACGTAAAAACTCAGGACCTTTCCACCAGGTCGAACAAAGTACTAAATCATGAGGCATCATCCCACGACAAACATAATCAGCTGAATTTTTATCTGTAGGAACATAGTTCCATGAAGAAGGTGAAATATTTGACTGGATTTTACTAACTCTATTGGCTACAAAACATTTGAGTTTGTACGGCAATGATTTTATCCATGCCAAAGCAACCATTGAATCGCACCAAGCTACTATTTTGTCAAATTTTATCTTATTCTTGTAAACATCCAAGACGTATGCTAGCAAATCAGACAATAAAGTTGCACCACATAATTCTAACTTTGGCACGGAAATAATATTTTTAATTGGAGCAACTTTCGATTTTGCACTAACTAAATGGGGTTTAACCTCACCTGTCGAGGTGATGACTCTAATATAAGCGGAGTAACCTCTCAGAGAAGCATCAGAAAACCCGTGAAGTTCGTAAGATTTAGAGAAACTTTCAGTCAACTTCCTCGAAACTTCAATAGATAACATTTCTTTTAGTTCTGATTTATACCGAAACCACTTATTTTTAGCATCGACAGGCGGATCGTCATCCCAATCTAAGCCTAAAGTAAGCAAATACTGTATCAAATGCTAAGTGAAAAATGTTACAGGACAAATCAAGCCTAAAGGATCGTATGCTCGGGCCAATTCTGAGAGCATATACGTTTTGTACAATTTCTCATCTCGACTAGGATGCCAATTTAATCCTAAGATTTTAACAAATAAATCTGATTCTAAATCTAAGTCCATCGAAAGGGCACTGTTTAAGCGAAGGGATTCTGGGAGATGTGAAATCAGACTTGGTTCATTGCTGGACCATTTCCTGAGTTCAAATCCACCTCGCTCTAACAGACTCATGAGTTTGTTTTGTAGCAACAAGGCATCTTCTACCTTGTCTTGCCGAGTTACTACATTATCAATATAAATATCTGAACTAAGAGCAATCGAGGCTAAAGGATATGAATGACCTTCATCTTTAACCAACTGTGCAATTGTTCTAAGAGCTAAAAATGGAGAAGAACTAACTCCAAAAGTGACAGTGGTCAAAGAATATGTCGAAATCTCATCGTCAGGAGAAAACCTCCACAAAATTCTTAGATACTTATAATCTTCAGGTTTTATTTGAATTTGCAAATACATTTTTCTGATATCAGACACCAACACGTAATTATGCAATCTAAATCGCAACAATATAGAAACAATATTGTTTTAAAGTGTTGGACCAACTAACAAGGTGCCATTTAAGCTATTTTGATCAGAATAAAGTTTTGCAGATGCATCTTAAACTACTCGAATCTGGGACGTGGTACTACCAGGTTTGAACACAGCATGATGAGGGATTATATACATACCTACTACTATTTTCCTCAGATTTGGGAACTAAAATCATATATTTACTATCTAAATATTCTTGCATATGCTCACAATATTGTTTGTAAGCTAGAGGGTCCTTTAACAGACGACCCTCTAAACTCACAAATCTTCTAAGTGCTAAAGACTATGTATTTGAGAGAATGGGCTCCTCAGATTGCTTAAAGGGCAATGCTACTACATAACGACCAGACTCATTTCTACCAACAGATTCTACATATTTTTTCTTAATCAGAGGGTGGTTCCTCGACTTCCCAAAATGTTTCGAAATAATTTCGAATGCAACAGGCTCATCTGGATTTTTACCAACTATTTTTCCACCTTTCAAACAGCTACCAAAGATTTCAATACCTAGAAGCATATCTATCTCAGCTGCAGAATTAAATTCAGGATCAGAGAGTTCCAAATTCGAAATATGCGACCACTCTGGCCTATTCTCAAAACTTATTCTAGGCATATTAATACAAATTTTAGGCAAAATTAAAACATCAATATCATATATTGGATTAGCTTGATTTGAAGGCCGCAAAGAACAACTAGCTGTACCTAAGCTTTGTTTCTATTCCACCTATACCACAAGTGTTAAGTCTTTCTATATGACAATTCAAGTTTTCTAAAGCATTTTTCTGTAATAAGATTAATTTCGCTTCCTGAATCCAAAAATACTATTATATTGTGTACCATACCCCATGCATCTAAGATATCTAACCTCGCAGTCGCTAAAAGACATGTAGTCTTTTGGCTCTTTTGAGTTGAAACAACATGAGAAACAGCATTGTTAATTAGCAAGACTAAACTAAGTATTTTCGGTTTGCTGGCGATGCTGACTCGAGCGTTGACCACTAGAAGGATTAGGACTAGAAGTTTTAGAAAAGTGAATATACGTATTGTGTTTAAAATTTCATTTTTTACACGTATAAGTAGAGGGGCAATGGGCCACTGAATGTGAAGGTTTCAAACAATTCAAGCATAAATGATTGATTGAGTGTATCTCTCATTTGGAGTTTTCTTTAAAAATATAGAGCATTTTGTGATACCATATACAGAATTAAAGGGCACGGATCGAAACTACTAAAATATGCACTCGGACACTTTTGTTTAGAAAACCTAGGGGAGTTTTTCCTCTTTGGACTCGAAAACTTTGAACTCAATTCTGAGGTACTATAACTACTCATATTCATAGCCAACGTTTCAAGGGCGCTACATTGCCTTACCAAAAATGTCTTGAGTTTATCAAAGGTTGGCAACTCGAACCTAGTTGCTAAGTCCACACTGATTTTCCTTATCATGAGTTTCTGCACGTCGACCCAAGCGCACGTGTTTCACTTCACTCATCCTAAAGTATCGCATTTTTAGTGATTTATTGGCTTGATAATTGTGATTCTCTGAGAACCATACCCTCAGATGGTCTAGCACATTGGTGAGTTGAAAAAATTACTGTAGCTGTTCCACAATACTGTAAATTGGCCCTTTAATGAAATTCCCGCCAGAAAATTCCGCGATGTCATCACGCAGCTGTGGTGTTTGCGACACGTCAACACGCAAGCCATCTCTCTCTTGCGAAGGGGTTTGCAAAAGAAAATATCACGCAGATTGTTTGCGTATACCAAACGATTCAGTAGCAGTAATACAGAGTGTACCAGGGCTAACTTGGAAATGTCCCACGTGCCGTAACCTACCTGCCGAAACTTTTACAGCTAACAACTCAACTCGGTGAAACAATCAATTGTAGAGGAATTATTTACAAAAATCGATCAAAAGCTCCAGGATGTCAGTCCTCGAACAATCAGCGAACCCAGGTATTCTGACGTTCTTAAGAATCAATTTCGTTCTAATATTATCATCAAACCGAATGTTACAAATCAGAACAATACGCAAATAAAGAGCGATATTCTCCATAAAATCAAGCCAGACGAAGAAAAAATCCAAATCAATCGTGTAAAGCACATTTCCAACGGAGGCATCGTACTGTCCACCAACCAAGAAAGATCTTTTTAGCCAAAACTTAGCAGACGATTACGAGGTTCGGGAATCAAAATCGGTATCGCCGATGGTCAAGATTGTTGGTCTCTCAGCCGAGTACGACAAAGACGTACTATTACGACACCTAAAAACTCAAAATTTTTTCTTTAATAACTCAGCAGATATAAATATTCTAAAAGTCTGGCCAACCAAAAATAACGCGAGCATTTTCCAGATGGTACTGCAAGTAGATATGGTCTCACACAAAAAACTAACTGATAAAAAACGCCTTGTAGTTGGTCTTGATTATTGTACCGTTTATGATTCAACTTCTTTATTACGCTGTTTCAACTGCAACAACTTTGGCCACACAAAAAAATATTGTCAAAAAGACTCTGCGCTGGGCCACACTTGGTAAACGCGTGTGACAACTCTGCCAACAAATGCTGCGTCAATTGTAAGCATCTTAAAACCAAATTCGACCTAAACATCGAAATAAATCATGCTTGCTGGAATTATAATGCATGTTACGCTTATAAACAGGCAAACCAAAAATACAAGTCGGAAATTTTTGGGTCCACCATGTATCAGCCAACCACGATAGCCCCCTCCTTAGCTGAGTTTACTGTTGATTCGCACAATATTTCACTACAGTCGACTGAGTCTGGTAGGCGCTGTGATATCCTTTCAATTTATTATCAAAACGTACGCGGGCTATCATATCATAGCGTTGACTGAGACTTGGTTGTACCCGGGTATTCACGATACAGAACTTTTTCATTCGGGGTATTGCATCTTTAGATCTGACAGAAACTACGATGAAGTAGAACAAAACTTGGGGGGGTGGTGTTTTGTTGGCTGTAAGGGAAAATCTACAGACAACCAACCTGGAAATTGAATTGCCTGTATCAATCCGTGACACAATAGACATAGCTGGAATCAAAGTATCTTTCTCGAACAAACTATCTCTTTATATTTTCCTTGTATATATTCCTCTAGGCAAAATCTCATACATATATGAACAACTTTTTGAGTATCTGTCATCCCTGAATTTCCTATATAGTGCTAAAGCAGTCTTTCTCGGAGATTTTAATTACCCTGAATACGTAACCTACATGGAGAGGGATCCTCCTCCCAACAGTAGGTTAAGTCACTTGCTGAATTTTATTAATTTTCTTGATTGGCATCAGATTGACAATGTCAAAAATTCTGATAATCGACTGCTTGATCTAGTATTAACATCTTCCTCAAACCTCACTTCCGTGCAGAGATGTCATGACATCCTGCTAAACGAGGACAGGTGCCATCCTTCTTTATTAATTGACTATAAAATGGCCGGTGACAAAAACTTGAGCAAACTCAAAATTAATGACATCTTTTATAATTTCAAGAGATCTGACCTGAGAAATCTATATGCGAGCTTAGCTGAGATTGACTGGCGTGTATTGGAAACGGTTGATAACGTCAATGAGGCTGTCGAATTATTTTATTACAAATTATACTCCTGTCTAGACACCCACGTGCCAAAAACATCTAAGCGGCGTAGATAATATCCTCCCTGGTTTACTTCCCTCATCATACGGTCGATTAAACAAAAACATAAATACAGATACAGAAACATCATACCGCGAGTATTGCGCTAGACTTGAAGCGAACCTGACAACTCAACCTGGAAATTTCTGGCGCCTAATACAATCATTGCAGTCGAATAATGGTCTGCCGCAGTGCATGACAGATCACAATGAAGAGAGTACGACGGATCCCCAGCACATAGCTGATGCATTTGCTGATTACTTTCAGAGTTCCTATACACCATCTCAGCAGCGTACTAAAGTACAAAATAATATTTCTTCTAACCTTAACTCAAATTTCTTTTCACTTAAAAGCTTCAATGAATCTGAGGTATTGCAAGCACTAAAGACCACGAAACCCAAGGCCATTGTCGGTCCCGATAAAATTCCTGCATTTTTACTGAAAGATTGTGCATACCCCTTAACTGTTCTTTTTAACTTATCTTTAAAATTCTGCACATTTCCTGATACTTGGAAAAATTCTAAAATTATACCTGTACATAAAAAACAAGAAAAAGATCGTATTGTAAATTATCGGCCAATTACCATAATAAACAATTTTTCAAAATGTTTTGAACGCGTTCTCCATACATCGCTTTACTTTCCACTGAGCAGTCAAATAGATTCCTGTCAACACGGCTTCATGAAACGCAAATCTACCACAAAATTTAATAACTGTTACACACCTAATAGCTGAATCTTTGGATGCGGGTGCTCAGATTGATGTTATTTACACCGACTTTTCTAAGGCCTTTGACAGACTAGACCATCGTATTCTTCTCCGTACACTTGTAACCTTTGGCATCTCTGATGATTTATCTAAGTTTCTTTATTCATACTTAACTGAAAGGCTTCAGTATGTAGAATGCTATGGACAAACCTCCTCTACGATCAAGGCTACTTCCGGAGTTCCTCAAGGCTCTATACTAGGTCCTCTCTTCTTTATAGCTTTTATAAATAGCATAGTTCAGGACATAGAAGTTATTTGGCTATTGTACTCTGATGACTTAAAGCTTATCTGTAGAATAAATAACATTGCTGATTGTGAAAAACTTCAAGCTGCTCTAAACAAGGTATATACTTGGTGTCTTGATAACTCTCTCCCTCTCAATCCATCTAAATGCAATGTAGTGTCTTTCACCCTTAGAAAACAGGTAATTCAATTCAATTACTCCATTGATACAACCGAAATACCCAGGAATTTAAAGATCTCGGAGTAACATTCGATAGTGCTCTATCATTTATTCCCCACATCCAGGATGTTGTAAAGGAAAGCTACCGAATGCTTGGGTTCATAATACGGAATTCTCAGTACCTAGAAAATATTTCTAGTATAAAATTACTCTATTTTGCTTATGTCAGATCTAAATTGGAATACTCGTGCATAGTATGGCCTCCTTATTATGATACTTACGTTAATACTATTGAAAAAATTCAACGTAAGTTTCTGAAGTACCTTGTTTTTAAGCTTGATGGTGTGTATCCCGAAATTGGTATTCTGAACCAGGTCCTTTGTGAAAGGTTCAGTATATCTGCATTGGAGGACCGGCGCAAGTTGGCAGAGTTGCAATTCATTTTCAAATTAATACATAATCAAATCGACTACCAGGAATTATTGCATAAGATTAATTTTTTAGTACCCAGAACATCAGCACGCACTACTGTTCCGTTTTATCTTCCTTACCAGCGCACCAATATTTGCAAAAATTCTCCAATAATTCGGGCTTGTAACACGTGCAATCAGACTTGCGACAGATATGACATATTTAATTGCAGTATCTCTACTTTAAAAAATATACGATTTTCATAAATTTTATTTCTGCTCACTGAGTGTAGATGTAAGTAAATTTTTGTTATTTTGTACTTCATTTTATCCATAGATTCTGTTATTGTTATACACTGTATTCTTCCCCACTTTGTAATTGGGTTAACTCCTGTTAAGTGGTGTAAATAAAATAAATAAATAAATAAATAAATCATCAGAGAAAATAAAACAAAATCCCAGTGTTGTATTGGAAATCCTAACGATTTTAATGCCAGCAAATTCTCGTTAAAAATATCTAAAAACTTTCTATGTAACTAAGAAATAATAGATTTTACGTCATCGGTTAATGAAAGCAAAAGATAATTAAATTTTTCAACGTCTCTAAATAAATTATTATTATGAATAAGTGCCACATAGCGGTCGTGCCAAGAGTGCCAGCCCTTAAGGTCCCCATTGAAGGTCGGAACCCCTAATGGAACTAACCTCGTATTTGGAGCTGAGGCGCGTGTAGCTGCCGGGTATATCCGTAGATTTTGAAAACAAATGACTCGATAATATATCAAAATAATCATTATCTACCTGAGATCTAACTAAATCTTCGGCCTCTAAATCACCCCCTTCAGCAACGCTTAAAAGTTGTACTAAATTTAAGTGATGTTCCTGAAACTTCGCGTAGACAAGTTCTAATGCCCCAAATCTAGTTTTAAATGAGGTGTGATACTGAGGGTCTGCTTCAGCGTTGCGTGCTATTGTTTGGATATCCTTTATGCGTGCTGCATAAGTATCCCTAGAGGCCTTTAATTTTTTTATTTGTGTTTCCGACATGTTTATTTAAGAAGGTGATTTGGAAAGCCTTCTAAAAAATTGTGCAATATTATCGTCCAAATTGGCGACAAACTTCAAAAAAAGTAAAAATTGTTGCACAATATTTGTAGTATGCCTTTTAAGCACAAATAAAATTAAAAAAGTCTAAAAATTAACTACTCAAAATTTTTCAAAAAATTAAGAAAGTTTTTGCAATATGTTTTTTAGCATAAATAAAAACCAAAATCGAAAATGTTTTTTAATTTTAAAATCTTAGGCAAAAAAAAATATTCTGGCCGATTGGCAGCATCGTAGGGCTACAATTTATCGCTAAGGAATTTCGGTGCAAAAAAGGATTTGACGAAAATAGATTGGTATTTTCTTTACCACGTATTTTCGCCAAATAAATGCAAATAATATTTAAAAATATTAATAGCTAATATCTATCTACCCCAAACTATGTATTGTTTAACCAATCGTAGTTGCAAAATAGGATTTCTATCTAAAAAATGTACTGTATTTCCAAACTAATTCAAAAAATCCGGCTCGAAGGACCAAAAATGTACGATACCAAACTAGAAATTGCTATCGAAAGAATCTATGAACGGCTAGTGGTTCAAATAGACTTACCAAATTTCTCTATGAAGCGAAGAGTTGTGATTTTCTAGCTTTAGGATCACACACTTGCACCAGTATATCGTTTCGTGTGCGACTGTTTTGTCCATCTCGCGACGATACCGCGGCGGGCAGTTTTTTCAAACCTACTAGCATGTATACGCGGCCAAAAATTAATTCGCGGTAGTTTGGCCGATTTTACTATTTTGCAACTTACAACTAAATTAATATCTAAAACTATAAAAACACATCAAAAATAGTATGATTACTATTTTAGCTCAAAACAAAAGAAAATATTTAATAAAAGTAAAGAAACAAAAAATACGCCGGTACTTAATATTCAGTGTTTGTTGAAGTGTCACTGCTATCGCTGTCATAGGTAGAATCTTCGTGGTTGTTATCTCTAATCAAACGTGTTTGTTTTTTTTTTAATGCTCAGTAATTTTTGCTATACCTTTTTTACTGCATACTCTTGCAAAATGATTATCACAGTGACAAAGCGAACATTTTCTTCCTCTTGCCGGACATTGTTTGATATTATTATGTCGTAATTTTCACAATTTATGCAATAAGTTTTAAGATCGAATGTCAGTGTAGTTAAGCTTCTATGTTCCTTTTTGTTTTTATTATAATTTGCATTGAACTTGTATCCATTGGTGTCATTTCATATTATGGCTAGACTTTGTGCCTGCAACAATTACTGTTTTAATGCTATTGCGGTTGCTTGTACCTGTTCTAATATTGCCAAGTTATCAAGATGTTGTCTGATAATTTCTTGTTGCCTTGTAGATTTCCTCCAAAAACAATTTACTGCTAGTGATCGCAATGCTGCTGTAAATTGTGTTATGTTTTCATCATCCCTTCTACATCTGTTAGCAAAGGTGACGCGTTCTGACAAAACATATATTTTTTTGCCGTAAAAATCTCTAGGACTGCTATCAATTCATTGTAAGTTTTATCTATGGCCTTGTTGGGTTTAAAATAATCATAAAGCATCTTAAAAGTATCAGGTCCTACTTTGCTCAGCAAAATATTTTTACGTTTTATTTTGGAATCGGTCTGTTTTTGTAAAGCCTAGGTCATGAAAGTTTAGTTCCATTTCAAAACGTTGTTTATTCTTCCCTTTCTGGATCAAATTTTTTAAGTTGGAAGTGGCGCAGATAATATGTCCTCATGTTTATTATTGTTTGTTAAAATTATCGTCCTAGACGTTGTTTTCTTGTTTTCTATATTTAATCTTCTTTTTTCTCGTCGCCAATTGTAGCATGCCAATTTATTATTGTAAAAATAAATTTATGAAATTTAAAAACTAGAAGAACACAGCGAAAAGTTATTGACAAGTTCTATCCTAATAATCTGTCACCAACAGTAAACATAATAACAGGAAGGCACTAATACTGTAATAACAAGGTCTGTAGAGGATAGGTTACCTGGTAACTTTCTGACCAATCAGAGCCAGTTGTTAAACGCGGGAATGACGTCACCCGGAGTGCCCATTTAAATAAAAAGCATTTAAGCTTGTTAAGTCGGTTAAAATAACTACAAGTAGAAAGTATAAATAAACTAAAAGAAGTATTTACAGATTTTAAATAAATAAAGTCCGAAAAAACACCACAAATGTAAAAAATAAACCATCGAAGATAAGAAAAATACTTAAAAACACATGTAAACATAGCGGTCCAATCAAATTGTGGCACTCCAAATGACGCGCTGTCACCTCTCACCCCGCTTCGACCATAGAGTTACCAGGCAACCTATCCTTGACAGACCTTGCTGTAATAATACAAGTATAACCTAATTTTGGACAATTTTTTTCCGCTATTTTTTTTTTAATTTCATCCACCTCTTCCACGGTGAAGCAAAATAATATGTGTATATCTAGGGTGTACAGTTCGGGCTAAAAGTTAAAAGAAATAGGAATACGATAGTAGTAGTAGTACTTACTAAATTTAATACATCTTGTATTAATTACATAGGAAAGAGGGCAAGAACTAAAAAGTAAAGTTTTTTATCAAAAACAAACAAATTTTTCCTGCGCCGCATGAAATTATATTTATTCATGTCGTCCAAGATCATAAAAGAAAATGGTATAACAGTCCAACGGCAAAAACGGAATTCTTAATAACCAGAGATTATACAAAAACGTCATTCATCAAAACAAGGCAAGAGCAAAATCGAAGTTTAATATAAAGTCTTTTATCAAAACCGGACAATCAAAAAGGTAAAAATCAAAAAATGGGCCGGGCGTAGGATGAGCACTTCCCTCCTTTCGTTTTATGTATACTGGTTCCGCCTCTCTTCCTCTCATACAAATTGGTCTTATGGAAGTTTAGCAGCAAATATAAATCGGGAACTAAAAATATTGTTGTTTTTGAACACAAACACCAGTATTTACTAAAGGGTGCTAAGTGCTAAGTCCTACAATCCTAGGTTTAAAAGTCTACATTTTGGTTGAAGGTTTAACTCATTTTGCGTAAATGCAATGGTTTTTAATATTTATATAAATTGTTCATAAGTACCTTGCGATATGGGTCATCTTTTTTTGTTGTTACAATGCCATTATATCGACACAACCCTAATAAATAAAAATAATAAAAAGTCCGGTCTAAATATGGCGAGTCATCCGACATTTTTAAACTAATGTGGAGTAACACAGTAGTAATACTATTACAGCCAAACTTTTTGGTGTTCAATTTAGCTCGGTGCCTAAGAGTCATTTACAGCCGTAATAGCCAACTTTAGAAAAATATTTCCAAACTAGTAAGAACCTTTCATTTTGAAATTTCTATTGGGGAACTTGGCTTTACTTTTATCTCAATTCTTTTTACGGAATGCCATTTTCGCGTACTTGGCTTTTTTTTACATGAAATGTTTTTGTTATGATTTCACTTCTTTTTTAAAGGAATTGGATAATACTTAATTTTTATAGTAGTAAAATATGCGGAATATTGTTCAAAACTTTTGCAATGCATTACTTAAATTTTTAAGGTTTTTTAATTTTTTCCATGGTTTTATCGTAGTTCCTATCAGCCTTCCAAAGCTCAGCTCAGCGTTTCTGAAAGTGCACAATGTTACTTTTACATAACTTTACATATATAGGGGAGGGAAATAAATTAAAATTGTCGTGTTTTATCATAGTTCCTATCAGGCTTCCAATGCTCAGCTCTCTAGCGTTTCTGGAAGTGGGTAATGTTACTTTTACATAACTTTACATTTATAGGGGAGGAGAGTAAATGAAAATATTGGACTTTTTAAATTTTTTCCCATGGTTTTATCATAATTTCTATCAGAATTCCAATGCTCAGCTCTCTAGCGTTTCTGGAAGTGGGCAATGTTAGTTTTATATAAACTTACATTTATAGGAGAGGGAAGTAAATTAAATAGTTGGTGTTTTAAAAATTTTTCATATAATTTTATAATATTGTCTTTCAGTCTTAAAAAGTTCAGCTCTCTAGCGTTTCTGGAAGTGGGTAGTGTTACTTTTAACTAACTTTACATTTATAGGGGAAGGAAGTAAATTAGAATTTTGGGGCGCTTTAATTTTTTTCTATAACTTTATCATAGTTACTATCGGTCTTCCAAAGCTCAGCTCTCTAGCATGTCTGGAAGTAGGCAATGTTACTTTTACTTAATTTTAAATGTATAGGGGAGGGGAGTAAATTAAAATTTTGGGGCTTTCTGATTTTTTCCTATAGTTTTATCATAGTTCCTATCAGTCTGCCAAAGCTCAACTCTCTAGCATTTCTGGAAGAGGGAGATGCTACTTTTACATAACTTTAAATGTATAGGGGAGGGGAATAAATTAAAATTTTGGAATTTTTTGATTTTTTCCAGGGGTTTGGTCATAATTTCTATCAGTCTGCCAAATTTCAGCTTTGTAGCATATCTGGAAGTACAGTAAAATATTGATGATCTATACATGAGTGAGTCGGTGAGTGGCAATTTCGACGTTTTTGAAATTTCGTGACTACTTTACTTTTTATACAAAGTATAAAATACCCAATCTACAAAGTTTTACCCATTTTGCATTTTAAAAAATGACGCAGGGTGTTAAATATATTAGTAATACATTTGGAAATTGGTAGGGTGGAGGGGGGCCCAGAACATTAATTTATCCCTAGAGGGCTCATGTTTCCTCTCCACGCAATGGCGTATCCAGACTCTGATCTTGAGAGGGTTAATCCAGTCAAACCACATACATAGGTACTTGATATAAGAACGCATGTTAAGGTCCTGCCACTAGCGGGGGCGGGCAAGACCTTAATGGGCGCAAATATAGGTATGGGGGTCAAATAAATTACAAACCTTTTTTTTAAATAATAACACTATTAATTCTATTTTTTTCTCAAAGAACGCCAAAGGCGCCAAGCGCAGAGGGGCGGGGGGCGTTCGCCCCCCCTGGTTCCCTATACGATACGCCACTGGGTCCGGAAAAAAAAAATGTGGCGAAGACGAAAAATTTTGAAATTTTAATCTATAAATTCAAGCTAAGTACCTTATTTTAAACCAATATCACTAAGTGGTACAATTTTAGTAACAATAAAAACGTTTTTTGTGCCGTTAAAAATTTTTGCATTTTTTGGGGAAAAATCCTGACTTTTTACCAATATTAAGGAGGGGGGGTTAATTACCCCCATTACCCTCCGCTCCCTTTTATTTGCCGGTGTCTCCACGGGCCTTGTGCTACCCATTGAACTGAAAGATGTCAAACTCATATACATGGGTTTTTCAACGATACCTATTTATTTTTCTTTTTCACATATTTTATTCAACTTAGGTTAAGTTATAAAGATTGGAACAAAATTGCAAATGCTAAATGATAGCGAAATGTAAATTAATAGTGCGTTAATCTATTATTTTTAACAAAGGATTAAGCGAATATAATAAATTAAGAAACACTGTGAAAATTTTAGAAAAATTTAAAAATTATTAAAATTTTTATTTTAACCAGTTCAAAGTTATACTTCTTTTTTTAAGATTGAAATTGTTTAAATAAATTTTGTAGCAATGGGGGCAATTCTTCAAAATTTGAAATAATTTGAAATAATCTGACGAAATTTGAAACAACAGAATTTAGGTGTAAATCTTGACAACACTGCAATTTCAGCTTTGTGTAAAACGTCTTACACCACACGGTAATGGGCTAACTTAGGAAATTATGAAAACCCCAAAAATTTAAAATATGCGGGAAAATTTAATCTAAAACCTACCTTGAAACTCGGCTACTGATAATCCACAAGTTCTTGATAAATTGTATTTTTCCGAGCACCTCATCATACAACGGTTTTTCTATCTGGCAAATTTGACAACTGTCAGTCAAAGATCACCAAGAGGACTGTCAGTTACGAAATACTATGTTGCCAATTCATTGTTTCCAAGTGAAACCAATAAAGGTACCGTTCACAAGTTGGATTCACTTTTTAAATATGTTCGGTTCGGTTCGGTTAAAATATTTTTACGAAAAACTCTTACAACGTAACGTGCAAGGTGGTACCTAAGGGGGGATCAATTTCCCCCCGATATTTTTAGGAATAAAAAGTAATCAAACATTTAGTAGTGATAATAATAGTAGAGATATGGATTATTCGCATTTTTTACGGCGGAATTGATTCTGATTTTTGAGATGTTTGCTTATAATAGCTGAAAACATGCTCAAACTAAAGTTTGGTTAAGTATTTTGTTTTCTAAAAAATTTAAATCTTAAAGGTATTTTTTTATACCTAAATGCATGGAGAGTGGAAAAAAATTTTGTTTTCTAAATCTCATAATTTTATTCATAAACATTTGTGTGTTTTAAATAATATTACTTGACTTGACTGCAAAATCAATCCAAGATTTGAGTAGCTGCTAAAAAATTGTTTTTCTTTGTCGTGTTTTTGAACTTGATTTTAAAATAAATTTGAATGAAAAAGGATGCTTGGCTGACTTATTTTTTAGCCACTCATAGGTAGGAAGGCTATTGGGGACCGTCAAAAAAAAACCTTTTTATTTTTGCTCAAAATAAGTTTGGGCCAAAAAAATCAAAATGGCTGTCTGTCTTTATTCATAGTTCTTTTAAAAATAAAACCAAATAATTTAAATAATTAGTCACTTTGTCTGCAAGTTTAGTGAAAATTTTTACTTGGTTTTATTTTTATAAATTTAAAAAAAAACAAATTCAATTTTTTTTTACCCTTATTATATTTGTTATAATCAAAACCTTAAAAACTATTTTATTTTTTTTATTACTTTTTCAAATTAGGTAGCTATTCAATGAACCTACAGAGTAAATAATTTTGCACTGGAATTTATTCTTTAGCTTTTTAACTATTTCTTCAATTTCAATATATTTTAATTATAGTATCTAAGGTTTTAAACCCGTTATATTTTGTTTGTGTATTTTATTCCGGGATTAACATTAATATTGATAAAGGTACACAATTGATAGGGTGCAACATTTTTTGCCGACTTTTTTGGACGATAGCTTTTCTAAAAGGTTTCCTTCCTAATACAAAAAGCAAATTTTGCATTTTTTTTTATCAAACCAAACCTCACCTTTGTCGATTGATGGCAAACTTATCCTAACCTGTTAATTCAACTCTGGTTAATTGATTGAAAACGTGACCTAACCGGTCCATTGGACACTTTTTTTTTGGTGGAAAAGGGGCGTGTATGGACAGGTAATGATAGGTTTGCGATCAATTGAAGGGGCGACGGACGAAACATCGAAACACAAAATGTCGAAAGTACAAAATGTCGAAGAAACAAAAATACTAATAGTTGAAAAATTTAAAAGACAGAAAATAAAACCTAACCAGATCGGGTTAGATTGGTATACGAAATAAAAAAAAAAGCAAACCTAATCCGGTTGGGTAATTATAATTTCAAAAAAACTAACTTGACCAGATCAGGTTAGTTTGTTTTGTATAATAACCTAACCAGGTCAGGTTTAAAATCTAACCTGACCTGGTTAGGTAAAAATTATAAAAAAAAACTAACCGTTTCTAGTTACTTAATTACACTGAATCTAACCTGACCAGATCGTAATATGTTATTAGGTTATATTTCGCATTTCGATATATTTTTTTTGACATTTTGTAATTTCGATATTTTGTAATTTCGACATTTTGTAATTCTTCTTCATTCGCACACACAGTTTCCAATAGAATCTACATTTATTTTTATTTTAATATTTATTTTTATCCTTAAACGTCTTTTAGACGAAAATTGTTTGTAGCACCCCTGTAATCTTCCGCCGGCGGCGACTGTAGCAAGTATTTCTGATTACCCTATCCAAAACCTCATGGGCCGTCACTGAATAACAGCAGTTTCTATATGGGAGGACCCCCCAGAATAAAAAACTATATACGTGCCTAGCTTTGATAAGAAAAGTAAAAAAATAATCACCACTTCAATAATTTGACCAGTATCCCACTTAGTCAGATTTTTCTGGCAGATTTTAAAGAAATAATTTGACATTCCCTTAAAAATCCGTTCAAATATAACGGTGGCAACAGCGTAGAGCTAATTTTGTATCGACCCTTCCACGACATGCAGTTAGTCCCTCTTTGTTAATTTTACCGTGAAAAACAAAGAAAGAAAGTAAACTTAGCTGACCTCATAAAGAAAACGAATAGGACTCATAAATTTGAAAGAAATGTGACGAAATGTGACGAAATCTGACATTTCAGTTTGTGTGGTTAATGGTTATCTGCTTTGAATTTATTTACAATTTTTAAATTAAAAATTTTTAATAAATTAGTCGTTTTTAATTAAAAAAATATATTATATCGTGAAGCTACATCTATCAAAAAGTGGGAAATGGCCTTTTAGGTAAGTTTTTAAGTTTAAAATTGCCTTTTAAACGAGAAATCTTAAGCGCCAGATTATGTCACATTTTTTCAAATTTCGTCAAATTTTTTGAAATGTAAAGAATTGACCCCAATATGCTTAAAAATAAGGTTTGTTAACTAACTAAAAATGGTATTTCCAAGGAAAGTATAGATTATTATTTACGTAACGAGTTCAATCGTAATTTAATATAATTAACGAACGGTCCCCAAAAAAATAATTTGTGAGCTCACTCTATTAACGTGCACTGAAAAATTCGCGGACTAAACCCACGGATCACCTAACAAATAGGTGATCCGTGCTAAACCTGTGTAAATGCAGTGAGATTTTAAATTGCTTCGCATTTTGTTATTAATGTATGTTTATAAATAGTTTTCAGTTATTTATTCGTTATTTTGATTGGAAAAATTTTGTATGTAAAAGATTTACCCGAAAATGTAGTTAGTATATTATTTTGCAGACTTTAAACCACTCCTCAGGGGTGGTACTACAATTTGAGACTATTTTTAACGGGAATCCTATGACTGCACGGACTAAATTTCCAAAAAATTACATTTCATTACAAAATTTTTATGTGGCTTTTTTTATTTCTAAAGTTAATTTGAATTTATATGAGATGAAACTTACTGAGAAATGCTTACTATCATATTGCACATTGGAGAGAACCGAATCTTTGCAGTTATTTGACCTGTGAGTATTAAAAAAATACACTTAAACCGGTCGGTATCAAGTCTGTAGACTTGATACTTAAACCCGGTCTACAATGCTAAGTCTTAAGGTCTTAGTAAATACTGGTGAAAATGTCTGTTTTTTGTCTTTAATTAGCTCCCCTGTCCTTTTTTGAGAGGTCGAAATCGGTGTTAACCAAACCGAACCGAATCGAACCTCTTGGTCAATTAGTTGCAAATGAATCCTAACGTAGGGTCCAACACCTGATCTTTTTTAAAGATGGGCCTTGCTTAATGAAAATGCCGTAAGTACTATAGCAATCCTTATGTAGATAGAGCGTTTTCAAAAGCATGGCAGCAAACAAATTGCATTGAAGGACGGTTCAATTGCATAGCAATATCAGGACTGCTCTTCTTTAAGTGAATATCACAAGCTAGGCCCGACCGATTTTTATCATTTTGTCCTTTCTGATTTTGTCCGGTTTTGATAATAGACGTTATACAGAACTTTGATTTAGCTCTTCTCTTGTTTTAAATGACGTTTTTCATAATGTGCGTTTATTTTTTATTTCGTTTTTAATATGGGACTAGTATGCCATTTTCCTTTACGATCTGAGACGATTTTCTATTTGTCCTTTATGATCCACTATAGGGGCCCATCTGTTCAAATTTCTTCGATCCTTTGGACATGGGCCTCCTCCAATATAGTCTACTCTTCTCTGTCTGTCACTGTGTTTATCCATATCGTTCCCGCATGTTTCTTTAAACCGGCCGCTCATCTCATTTGGGGTCTTCCCCTACATCTTTATTTTCCCGATACATTTGTACTTTTATAAATTTTCATTTTAATTGTGCTACTTCTTCCTCTAACATCCCTAACTTTTGTTTTATTTATTATTAATTCATTTCCTTTTCCATATGTTAGCTTTACATGGAACATTTGTCTTTCCATTGATCTTTAGGCTTTTGTTACCCTATCCATGTTTGATTTTGTAAGTTTCCAGGTCTGAGATCCATAGCTAAGTACAGGAAAGATAGATTGGTTATACACTTTCGTTTTAAAGTACTGAGGATATTTTGAATTTTTTAATAGGGACTTATTGAAATACAGCTGTGAAATAATAGTGTCAGGCGGTATTTTGACACATTTACATTACAGGCTGACAGTTGACCTAACCAGAATACCAAAGTGGAATTTAAAACTGGGTCGTTTATTCATCTATAATTAAAGTGAAAAGTATTTATTTTGGTTCGTATAGTAAACAAAATCCTTGTGTTGAAAGATTAGCTGTCATATTCAAATGAAAAACTATTAAAATACGGCCTGACACTATTATTGCAGGGCTTTATTCCCTTAACTCATTAATATCCAGCTTGATTTATCGATTGCTTCCCAGGCCAATCTCACTCCTTTCTTGATTTCAGCTGTTTAGTTTACTTCTTTTAGTTTAATAAATTGTCCCAGGTATATGCCTCTACTTGTTTAATTTTCCCTTGGTTAATTCTAATTGTGATATCTTTATCTACGTTTATTATACAGTCGAACCTCTATAACTCAAACCTGAAGGGACAACCAAAACAGTTCGAGTTATGGAGAGTTCGAGTTATAAAAACTCGAGTTGCATAGGTTAAAATACATGTAAAAAGTGCAGGGACCCCTTAAAAGGTTCGAGTTATAGAGGGGTTCGAGTTATAGAGGTTCAAGTTAGAGAGGTTCGACTGTAGTTGTGTTTTAGTGTAGTTCATAATCAAGCCTATATTTTTAGCTGCTGTATGCAGTTCTTTTGGTATTTTTATTGGTTCTTCTTTCTTATCTGTTATTAACGCCATTTCATTAGCATATCTTAGGTGGTTCAAGTATTGTCTGCTTACTTTGATGCTTATTTCTGCCCAATCTAAGTTTTTAAAAACATTTTCTAGGGCCTGGTTAAATAGTTTAGGAGATATTGTGTCACCCTGGATGACACCTATTCTTATGAGGATTAGCTTGGTTTCTTTGTGGATTATGATTGATGTTGTATATATGTTTATCGGTTTCACAACGTTCTACGTCTTCCGATGCCCAATCTCCACTCGTTTCTGTTTGCCCATAATTCATCATCTAGGCCTCTTATTCTTATTTCACTGTCTATTCCTTATCTCCAGCTTCTCCTCGGCCTTCCTCGTTTTCTTCGGCCAGTTGGTTTCCATTGTAATATTTGTTTTGGTAGTCTTCCATTATCCATTCTTTGTACATGTCTGTACCACACCAGTTGTTTTGTTCTTATATCATCCACTAAAGGACATTCACCCACTGTCATAATTTCTCTTATTCTTTGATTTATAACTCTTTCTCTTTTTGATTTCCCTGCTGCTCTTCTCCAATAGTCCATCTCCGTAGCGGAAAGCATTTTTTCTGTTCTATATTTGATTGGCCATACTTCTGAGCCGTATGTAATAATACTTTTTACAATGGTGTTATATATAAGCGTTTTGTTATGTTTTGATATACTTTGGTCCCAAGTTACTAAATTTAATAAAGTTATTGCTTTTCTTCCTTGTACGTTTCTATCTTTTATAGTTTTGTCTGGTGTTCCGTCAGCTGTAATTTTTAGACCTAAGTATTTATACTCATCACAGGACTGAATTCGCTGCCCAGTGTTTAAGATTAGATCATGTTTCGTTCCACCAATACAAATATACTCTGCCTTATTGATATTAACATCTAGTCCCCACTTATTGTACTCTTCTATTAGTTTTCGTGTCATATATTCAAGGTCGTCATATTCCTGAGCCACCACTATCTGATCATCGGCGAAACATAAAGTATACAAGGAAGTTTCATCCAACGGAATTCCCATGTTTTGGCATTTTCTCTTCCAGACTTTAAGGACTTGCTCCAAATATATCTTGAAGAGCGTAGGCGAGATACAGCAACCTTGTTTAAGACCTTTATTTACTTGAAAGTCTTTGGTTAGTTTTGCTTTTAATTTAACTTTTGCCTTACTATTGTCGTATAACTCTTTGATGGCCTTAATTAGTTGTACGCTTATGTTTGTCTTTTCCAACGCTTTCCAAAGTAGATTTAGTGGTATACCAGCATATGCCTTCTGCAAATCTACGTAAATCAGATGCAGCTCTTGTCCGTATGCCATTTTCTTTTCAATAACTAGGGTTACACAAAACAGATGATCTGAAGTCGATATACCCGTCCTGAAACCGGCTTGTTCTTCTGCCTACATATCTTTATATTCGCTCTCCACTTTATTTCTGATTATCTTGCCATATTAGTCAGTGGCGTTAGCCTAAAAATATTTCAGTGCCGGACACCAACACGAAATTTGGCACACGCTTTCTACAGATAATAAGGCTTCAAAAATTGCCGGGAGACAATCTCTCGCATCTCCGGATGATCCTTTGATGACGTCATCAAAATGGCGCACCAAATTTTTAGCATGAAATTGGATTATCACTTGTAACTTTGTTAATATTTAACCGATTTAAAGTTTTAATAGCTAATTTTAAAGCTTGAATATTTTGCTAAAAAAAATCTATATTCATTGACACATCCACCCCTTGCATTCCAATTTAAGCAAATATATGTCTTGTTTAACATACACTCACAGCTGAAAAAAAAACAAGCAATTGCAGACAGTGCAAACATAGATTTTTGGTGACCATAAAAGAACAATAAATTTCCCGTAACCAAAAATAGAGTTCTAATACCGTCTGTAAAAGCTTGTACATATTAATATATATGTTATATGAAAATATCCTGCCTACACCTAGAAGAAACCAGAACCTTCTATGAAACCCGAGAACCTTCCAGATAAGAAGCTTATTCTGCTGACTTGCGTTTCCCATGAAATAAACAACACGTGCATTCAAGCCGAATCAGCACTTTATTTCTCAGAACCTTTCAAGATAAGAAGACCATTCTGCTGACTTGCGTTTCTCACGGAATAAACAACACGTGCATTCCTGCCGAATTGCACTTTAGATTAAGTCTAGAATATTAAGGAAATATTCCATTGCTTAATCAGCACGTTTTCTTTATATAAACTCAAATCATTGTAATGTTAAGTCATTCTCTTTAGAATCGTTCTTAAGTACACGTTCAATTATAACGTTTAAGTCCTATATTGTATTTAATCAAAATAAAGTTTTTTAAAAAGTTAAAAGTAAACTTTAAAGTATAACATTTGGTGCAGTCGGTAGGATAGTTTAACACACGCGAAAACACGAGTATTCTAATTCGCGAGTGGTGAAGCTCCAGCTCTTTAAGCTATCAAGAATCTACAGCAACCAAGAAGTTACATAGCAACTAAGAAGTTACACAAGCAACCAAGAAGCTAGACAGCAACGAACCAAGCGTCCTCGCAACCAACGGATACGGAAGGAACACCCAGTGAAGCCCCTGGTAGCCGAACACGTGGAGACAAATGGTCCAGCTAAAGCTTTTGTGAGTAAGACAATTGAATCATCACGTTTTATTTTTTTTCAAATAAGTTGATATTTTGAAAAATCTGTTCGATTTTCTAACACTGACTTTTACAATTTTGAATTTTTAAGAAAATTTTTCAATTTAAAAGAAGTCAAAAATAAAATTTAGTTTTAAGAAACAAAACCTAAGAAAAGTTTTAATTTAAGTTTTAAAATACGAGAAAACAAAAACCATTCAAAATGACTGAACCTCGTAATAACCAACCAGCAAACGTACCAGCAAACCAACCTATAGTTGAGGTTGAACCTTATCGTTTATCAATGCTTGCGATTGTGCTTATAACATGGCCGTCGGAGATCAACGCGATTTATTGGTCATACACATTAAAAATAAATTAAAAGGAAAAGCCGCACAATTGGTAAACTCTCGAAATCCTCTTTCTCGGATTCAAATTAAACAATTATTAACAACATACTATGGAGATACGCGAGACCTTTCTTCATTAATTCAAGATCTACAAAGACTCAAACAACAAACAAACGAATCACCTTTAATGTTTTTCAATAGATTACAAGTCATGAATTTAAAAATGCACGCTTGTATTCAAAAATCAAATTTAAATATGCTTCAAAAAGATGCACAAATCCAAATTATAGATTCCATGGCATTAAATACGCTTTTAACAGGATTAGAATCGCGCATAGGTCATATTGTCCGTGCTAGCAATCCAAAAGATTTACTTGAAGCACAAGTAAGAATAAGACGCGAACTACACCTTTCATATTTTGAAACACAAAAAACTCCAAACCGACCCAATGTTTCAAATAATCCCATACAAAATAGACAAAATAATTTTCAATCGCGAAGAACAGCTTCTCAACCACAAAAATGTTTTAAATGTAATCGTTTAGGTCATCACGGAAGTGAATGCCGTACTTTTGTACAGAGACCAAAATTTTCAAAGACCCAATTTTGCCCAAAATCAAAATCAACAATCTAACCAAAATTTTCAAAGACCCAATTTTGCCCAAAATCAACCAAGCACCTCTAGAAATGTTGTACCCCAAAACCAACAAAATAATTTTAGACCATCAGTAATTCAAAGAAATCCAAATTACAATTCCCCACAACATAGAGCACATGTAGTGAACTATTCTGATGAATATTTTAATAATTTTGACAACTACAATCCCTATGATCCCAATTTTGAAAATTTTAACAACTATGATCCTTATGATCCAAATTTTGAAAATTTTCAGTATGAAAATCAGTTTCATTACGAAAATGAAATCTATCAACCATCTTACGAATATCCGTATTCACAAGAATTTTCAAATAATCTTGATGAACAATATTTAAATGACATAAGTCAATACAATTTTAATCAACCCGGAGTATATCAAAATTTTGAAAACCAAAATCAAATTTTGCCACTAGAAACCCAAAATTTTCAAATTACTTCCAATCAAAACCATCCACCCCAATCGATTCAAGAAACAGATACCCAATTAGAACAAACTACTACGAAAATCCAACACATGTCAATCGATCAAACCTCAGAACAAACATTCGTGTAAATACCAATCTACATAACTTAAACTCAAAAAATCTTTTTTATATTAATCACGCAACAAATAAATTTAAACTTTTAATTGACACCGGCGCAGGAATTTCAGTATTTAAAGAAAAAACAGTCGAAAATTATAATAATCGATTTGCAGAAAATGTAATAGTACAAGGAATAACCGATGAAAAAATTCCAATCACTCAATCAGTTTTAATCCCTTTCGCTAAAGACGATCCACTAAAAGTCTATATTTGTAATTTAGACATAGAATTTGACGGAATATTAGGACTCGATTTTCTTGAACATTACAAGTGCGTAATTGACTTAAATTCGAAACAGCTATGCACCAATTTTAAAACAATACCTTTAATTCAAGTAACAGAAAAAACTTTTGAACAAAATTCCCAAATTAATCAAAATCAAATAAATCAAAAAACACTACAAATACCTAAACCAAGAGTAATTCAAAATCAAAACATACCACCAATACCTAAACCAAGATTAATTCAAAATCAAAAAACGCCACCAATACCAAAACCGCGAATAAATATAAATCAAAATAATTTTCAAAATCAAATATCTCTAGAACCGCGAACCGAACAAGTTTTCAAATTAAAATCTAATTTAAAAAACACAGATGCAATTTTAATTGGTCAAGAAATAGAAAAAGTAAGATTACCAAACGCCCTAGTCCACATTAACGAAAATGGTGAATTTTATACGTCAGTAATAAATCCCAATGCTATTCCTAAAACAATAAATTTCAACAACTTGTCTTTCGAACCCATACCAAGTGTTCACGATATTTTAAATTTTAATACCAATGAAGACGAACTCATTGATAGAATCGACCTTATTAAAAATCAATTAAGACTAGAACATCTAAATTACGAAGAGAAAGAACTAATTTCAAATCTTTGTTTTGAATTTTCTGATATTTTCTATATCGAAGGAGATCAATTAACCTTCACTAATGAAATCAAACATACAATTGAAACCAACAATGCTCATCCAATTTTTACTAAATCATATCGGTACCCTCAAATACACAAAGAGGAAGTAAAAACACAAATTAATAAAATGCTCGATCAAAAAATAATCCGACCATCAATTTCCCCGTGGTCATCACCTGTTTGGGTAGTCCCAAAAAAACTTGACGCCTCTAACAAACAAAAATGGAGAGTAGTAATCGATTATAGAAAACTGAATGAAGTAACAGTTGACGATAAATATCCACTTCCAAATATTTCAGATTTATTAGATCAGTTAGGTAAATGTCAATATTTTACAACACTTGATTTAGCATCCGGTTTTCACCAAATTGAAATTGATCAAATAGACATTCAAAAAACAGCCTTTTCTGTCGAAAATGGACACTACGAATTTGTTCGTATGCCATTTGGTTTAAAAAATGCACCCTCCACATTTCAACGTGTGATGGACAACATTTTATTAGGCATTCTAAATGAACGTTGTTTAGTTTATATGGACGACATTATTGTTTATTCACCAACAATTCATGAACACATTTCACGTCTTTCCGAAGTTTTCCAAAGATTACGAAAATCAAATTTAAAAATTCAACCTGACAAATGCGAGTTTTTACGAAAAGAAGTAGCATACCTCGGACATTTAATTACCGAAAATGGAGTAAAACCAAACCCTGATAAAGTAAAATGTATTCAAAACTTTCCAGAATTAAAAAATCCTCGTGACGTAAAATCATTTCTCGGACTTGCCGGATATTATCGAAGATTCATACCGAACTTCGCGAAAATCTCAAAACCCTTAACAAAACTTCTTCAAAAAGATACTAAATTTATTTTTTCTAAAGAATGTAAAGAAGCTTTCGAAACACTCAAAAATGCATTAATTTCTGATCCAATATTAATCTATCAAAATTTTGAAGAACCTTTCATTTTAACTACAGACGCGAGCGCATTTGCGATAGGAGCCGTACTTTCACAAGGTCCAATTGGTAAAGACCTTCCGATAGCTTTTGCATCGAGAACCCTTTGTAGTGCAGAAACTAAATACTCCACTATTGAAAGAGAACTAGTAGCAATAGTATGGTCCGTAAAACACTTTCGACCTTACCTTTTTGGTAGAAAATTCACTATAGTCACAGATCACAGACCTCTAACCTGGCTACTTTCAATTAAAGACCCCGGTAGCAGATTAGCACGTTGGCGATTAAAATTAGAAGAATATAGTTTTAAAATCATTCATAAACACGGTAAAATCAATAAAAATGCAGACGCTTTATCGCGAATAAAAATCAATCATTTCAAAGACTGTATAGACTTTAAATCAAACATTAAAATTTTTGCAAACAACGAAAATAACGATCAAGAACCAATTTTTAACGAAGAAGATGATCAAAAAATAACAGATGAATTTAACAGATTTGTTGAACTTTACAAGACGCGATCCTTAATTGATTATTCTAAAATCGAAACCTCGAATGATCAATTATTAGATAAATCAAATAAATTAATAGTAACCTTTTTCCGACAAAATAAAATGGAAGATTTACATTTTAAAATCATTGACGATATTTTTGAAGAAGAGTTCCACCTTGAAGAATTAAAAATTAACATTGTTTCTAGCAAAACAGTTAAAGAACGTAAATATTTTATTATAGCCCTACCATTCGATAATGACGATTGTTCACAACACTTATTTCGAAAACAATCTAGATTTACCAACTTTAGAGATGCTATCTTACATTTTTTCTGATAAAGACATAAAATTAAAAATTTGCCAAAATATAATAACAACCCCCGACGAAGATGAAATCCCAATAATTTTAGAAAATTATCACTTAGGAAAAAGCAACCTACACCGTGGAATAAATGAAACAGTTAGACGCATTAGAGAAAAATATAATTGGCGTGGTTTAACAAAAAACGTAGAAGATTTCATAAAAAAATGTGAAACTTGTCAAAAAGTAAAAATTGTTCGTAAAAATCTAAGCAGACCCTTCGTTGTAACAGAAACACCACGTACCCCTTTTGAACGAATCAATATCGATATTTTCGAATATCCCACCAGAAATTACGCGTTAACAGTACGAGATGAATTAACAAAATTTACACAAGCTTACGCAATGAGTGATAAAAAAGCAAGTACAGTAGTTAGTACTATTTTACTATTTTTCCAACATTTCGGTGTACCCTTACGAATACATTGCGACTATGGCAAAGAATTTGATAATGCCCTTTTAAAAGATTTATGTACCCTATACGATGTTAAGTTAACATTTTCTAGCGTAGCACATCCCCAGTCAAACGGTTCACTAGAACGATTTCACGCAACCCTTTGCGAAATGATTAGAATCAATAAACAAGAAAACCCTGAAGATCATTGTTTTAGCGTTCTTCCATACGCAGTAATTTGCTATAATAATACAAAAAACAAAACACACGGATTTACCCCTTACGAACTCGTTTTCGGACATACATCAAGTAGACCGCCCGAAAAACTTTATAACCAAGAACAATTGATATCTAAATATGTACGCGATTTAAATAATAGAATGGACTATTTTTTACAAATTAGCTAGAAATAGAACGGATCAATCGAAACAAAAATCGAAAGAACGATTCGACGAACACGTACGAAAGAATCTCCCTGAATTTAATGTAGGAGACAAAGTTTGGCTTAAAGAATCACAAATCAAATCAAAATCAGAAAACTTATTTAATGGTCCTTTTGACATTTTAGAAATACATCGTAATTCTGCAACACTTAAAAACCCACAAACAAATCAATTAACCAAAGTTAATTTTGATAGATTAAAACCGTGCTTTGAATAAAATAAAAATCTTTTATTTTAGATTAATGGGAATAATCTCAATCGTTTCCAGTCAATATTCAATATTACCAATAAATAATACACTAGGACTATTTTATCATGAAGAATCCCTTATCAGAATTTCTAATAATGAATGGACACTTGTTGTTTACAAAGATCTTTTACCCTTTAAGAAAGCAATTGAACATAACGACAAAATTTTAGCCTTTTAAAACAAATTTCTAATTACGTTAAGATTAAATACGAAGAACTTATCTCGGATACAAAAGAAAAATCATATAGGCAAAAACGTGAAATATTTAATGGCATCGGAACTATTTGGAAATCTATTACAGGAAATTTAGATGCATCAGACGGAGAATACTTTAATGATTGTATTAATAAAGTATCGACTGATGAGAAAAATATTGAAAGATTATTGCAAAAACAAATTTCAGTAACAACCTCTGTTATTAAAAGTTTTAATACGACTTTACAAAAATTACAGATTGATGAAGAAACGTTTAATCATGATATTAAATTAATTCAATATTTAGTCACTTCGATTTCTGATAACGCTGCCTATGCAGAAGCACAAATAAAAGCATTAGATTTATGCGAATCGCTTATGGAAAGTTACACCTTTATTAAAGATTCATTAAATGACGCGTTAAACGCAGTAACTTTTGCACGTTTAAAAATATTGCATGGTTCAATAATAAAACCATCGGATTTGGTAGATTCATTGAAAAAGTTTTCTCATTCATTACAAAAAAATAATTTGCCTTTACCAATATCAATCTCAACGGTAGCCCAATACATTAATTTAATTGAACTTAGTGCTTTTCAAACTGAATCAAAAATAGTATTTGTTCTTAAAATACCTCTTATAGACCCTTCGACTTATACTTTATACAGACTACCCAATACCAATATTAGATAATCGAACAGGTCTTCACCATACTATATCAACAATTAATAAATTTATTGCGCGTGACGATGATTCAATGTTTTTCGTCACCTTCCACCACGTGGACCACTGCAAGATCATCGAAAGAAGAACGAAGCTCTGTTCCAAAGTACTTCCGTATCCCATCGACAGTGATGCTATTTGTGAAGCTCAACTATTGAAGCAACAAACTCAGCTGCCGAAAACATGTCAAACAACCATTTTCTATGCACAAGGCTACAATGTTCAACCACTTGAAGAAAATCAATGGCTAGTTACTATGTCAGAACCAGTACCTACCAATATCAAATGCAAGAATGAAGAAATCATTACGAAATTAATTGAAACCAATAGTATAGTTCGTTTCAAATCAACATGCAATGCTTTTATTGGAAGTACGAGAATTCATTCTGAAACCATACTTCAAGAAAGTACCTTCGAAGAAATAAATTCACCAATAATCAATATTCCATATACTTGTTGTAAAGATATGCCTGCAATCCCCAAAATTCAAGGCCTAAAACCATTAAAGTTAAGCAAAATAAACGTCGAAGATCTGAATATTGCACAACATAATCTTAACCAATATTCAGAAGAATTAGATAAAATGATCAATCAACCATTCATTCAAAAACACATTGATTGGTTTACTATCATTACAATAACATTGATAGTACTACTAGTAATTCTTTACATTATTAACAAATGTCGAAGACGCCGAAGAACAAGAAATGGTAATAATACCAATAACGATAATGATAATGGTAATGACTTTCCACCATTTCCAAAACCTAATCTACAAAGAATTAGGAATTTATCGAATATCTTACCAAAAAGAAGGCCAAGCATACACATCGAAGATCAAATCGAAGAAGAAATCGAACCCAATGCAAAATTAATGATCAATCAATCATCTTAATAAAAGTTGCCGTATAACGCCAACTTTTTCAAAAAGAGGAGAGCTGTTATATGAAAATATCCTGCCTACACTTAGAAGAAACCAGAACCTTCTATGAAACCCGAGAACCTTCCAGATAAGAAGCTTATTCTGCTGACTTGCGTTTCCCATGAAATAAACAACACGTGCATTCAAGCCGAATCAGCACTTTATTTCTCAGAACCTTTCAAGATAAGAAGACCATTCTGCTGACTTGCGTCTCTCACGGAATAAACAACACGTGCATTCCTGCCGAATTGCACTTTAGATTAAGTCTAGAATATTAAGGAATTATTCCATTGCTTAATCAGCACATTTTCTTTATATAAACTCAAATCATTGTAATGTTAAGTCATTCTCTTTAGAATCGTTCTTAAGTACACGTTCAATTATAACGTTTAAGTCCTATATTGTATTTAATCAAAATAAAGTTTTTTAAAAAGTTAAAAGTAAACTTTAAAGTATAACATTTATTATTATGAGGTTGATATTTCGGTCAAGTCAGGTAAAGTCAGGTCTGGTCAATGTTTTCCGAAAATTTTGTATACATCTTGAGTTTCAGGCAATTTCGAACATTTTTGATTCCGTAGTTTGTAGGCAAGTTGGTTAAGTCCGATGGGCAGATTAGGTCAGCTTAGGCCCCGTATTTTTGAGATCCCGTGAGGTGAGGTGAGCGTAAAAGTGACTTTTCTCTTTGTCGTAATATTCAATAATAAACAAATATAAATAATAATGCGGGTCTAGGTCAGGTCTGGTATTTATTAATGTTTTTGACAAAATAATGTTAAATCATTTATTGTCAATTTTTGAGAGAAGTCAAAGGAATTTTGGGGGCTTGAGGGGATAAAAAGGGTCAGGGCGGGCTAAAAAAATTTATTAGAGGGACTGAGTGGGGACAGTGGAAAAAGGGTAGGAATTTTTTTTAGTTTTCTAAAATTATTAACAAACATTTAATAAATCCCAAAAAAATGTTTTTTATTTTGCATTCAATACAAGAAAATTATTAGGGTTCAGTCGAACGTGGAGGCAGGGGGTGTGTTAGTGGAGGGAGGGATAAACAATAATTAAAATTAAAAAACTGTTTTATACTTAATATTTAATATAATTTTTTTTGGTTTTGTTTTTTGTACACAATTTGTTGACAAAAAAGCTGTCAGTTTTTACTAATTACCACAATTGTAAGGGATGCGTTAAAACTACCCCCCTACAAAAAAATTAATTTAAGGTTTTTTTTAGTAAATTATTCAGGCTTTAAAATGAGCTATTAAAACTTACTATCGGTTAAAAAATAACAAAATTACTGGTAATAATCTAATTTTCTGCTAAAAATTTTGTCCGTCATTTTGATGACGTCATCAAAGGATGATCCGGAGAGAGAGAGAGAGATTGTCTCCCGGCAATTTTTGAAGTCCTATTATGTGTAGAAGCTGTGTGCCAAATTTGGTGCTGGTGTCCAGCACTGAAATATTTTAGTGCTTTTTAAGGTCAACGCCATCGACTATATATTCTGCTTAGCGTTCTAGTTACAGATATACCTCTATAATTGTCACATATATCTTTCCTTCGTTTTTTGTATATTGTCGATTTATATGACGTTTTCCACTCAGTTGGTACTACAGCTCCATTTAAATATCTTTGGAAAAGATTCCGTAATCTCCAAAACAGTTCTTCAGTGCCATATTTAATAAGTTCAGCTGGAGTATTTCCAGGTCCGGCAGACTTACCGCTTTTTAAGGTTGTGCACACGTTTTTGACCTCAGAGATTGTGATGGGTACTGGAGATCCCATCGTTCTAATGATATTGTCTCTTTCGTCGTCCTAGAATTCTGCTCTATCTTCAGCTAAAAGTTTTTTAAAATGCTCATCCCATTCCTTGTCTGGTATTGGTGAAATAATATCTCTGTATGTTTCTTTTTTGATCGATCTTATAGTTTTCCAGCTTTCGGTACTTCTCCTACCTCCTAAGTAAGAATCTATTTTCTGGCACTTTTGCATGCAGGATTGATTTTTCTTATCACTGATCATTCTTCTCATCTTTGATTGCGCGATTTTGTATTCTTCTCTGCTTCTATCTGTCTTTTGGGATATGTAGTTGTATAATGATATAATTTCCTTTTTTCCTCTATTTCACTTTCAATCTCATTATCCCACCAGTATGGTTTTGTTCTTTTAGGAGTTTCTTCCACTAATCCTAGTGCTTCTTTTGCAGCTTGATGGATGCTTAATGTGACAGTGATCAATTTCCTCATTCACTGTATCATCAGGCTGTTGTTGATGCAGGCTTCGGTCTTGATAAGGGAAGAGAATTTTGGTTTCCAGAAAATAGTGATCACTTCCGCATGTTGATCCACGCTTTATTCTGACATGTTGAATTTTTAGTTTTGTCTTTTGTTTAGTGACAAGATAATCAATGACAGATTTCAGGTTTTGTGAGGGTTTGGTCCAGGTATATTTGTGTATTTTCCGAGGGGTCATCAGCTTTCAACAGTACTGTACAAATTTCACAACAGGACCCGACAGTACCACGACAGTACCCAACAGTACTCGACAGTACCACGACAGGACCCAACAGTACTCGACAGTACACGACAGTACCCAACAGTACTCGACAGTACACGACAGGACCCAACAGTACCCGACAGTACACGACAGTACCTAACAGTACACGACAGGACCCAACAGTACCCAACAGTACCCAACAGTACTGGACAGTACACGACAGGACCCAACAGTACTCGATAGTACCCAACAGTACACGATAGGACGTAACAGTACGAGAGAAGCCAACAGTACACGACAGTACTCGACACAAACGTCTAACCCGAAACAGTGGCGTAGATGTGAAAAGAATGACCTTTTTTTTTTTTTTTTTGGTCGCAAGAAGTGGTTCCCCAAAGATGATGAGCTTGTTTTTTTTTTTTTTTTTTTTTTTTTGGTCGCCACATTTGTGAGCGCGGCGCGGTTCCCCAAAGATGAGCTTTTTTTTTTGTTTTTTTTTTTGCTCGCATGTTTTTTGAGGGCGCCAGTACTCAACAGTACACCGACAGGACCCAACAGTACTCGACAATACACGACAGTACCCAACAGTACTCGACAGTACACGACAGTACCCAACAGTACTCAACAGGACCCAACAGTACACGTCAGGACCCAAGTCCTGTTGGACGCTGTACAAAATTTTAGGGTGCCGATGACCCCTCGGTATTTTCTTATGTTGGAAAAACCGTTTTAGATTTTTAGGTCTAATTGCTCACATACTGTAATTAGCCGGTTTCCATTGTCATTAACAACATCTTCTCCATATTGGCCAACTGTCAGATCATTTACTCTGTTACCCGTTCTACTATTTAAATCTCCCAATATTACAATTTATCTAGATGTACTTACTGCTGATATTTCATTGTAGATTTCTTCAAAAAAATTGTCTTTCACGGCTACATTTGCATTGTCATTATACGCATAGATTCCAAAAATCGTAAGTCTCATATCTTTTATTGTTATACTCATTCTTATTAGCTGTTCATTTACTGCTTTCCAGTTGGTGATAAATTTTCTAAATCTTTTGTTGACCAAAATAGATACTCCTGGTTGAGCATGTTTTTCTATTGCCACTCCGCTATAGAAATGGTCATATTGTCCTAGGTTCTCAGATCCTTTTCCTTTCTTCTTCGTTTCTGTTAGTACAGCAAGGTCTACCTTCATTCTGCTGCACTCATGTACTATTTCATTCACTTTTCGACTCATTCCTTGTACGTTCCATGTACCAAAAATCATATTCCTGTTTCTTTGCTTGGTTTGTCTTAGGTTTTGATTTCTTTCCGAGGCGTTTGATTGGGTTTTTTAACAGTGTTGATGTTGTTGCTTCGCTATATGGTCGGGCTGCAAAACGCTATTTTCGTCAATTTTTGGGGGATTTTAATAAGCATTGGCACGTTTATACATCCACCCAAGAAAAGTAAAAAACCAAAAAAAAAATCGTGGATTTGTCTCTCTAAGCTGCGTATCAGTGCCCTGAACTTTCCGGTTTGCACCTTTCCACTTTTTTCAAAATATCTCAAAATCAAAAAAAGCCAAAATATTTATTGCTACGGTTTTCATTAGGCAAGACCTGTCTCTATGGGCCTAAGTACCACAACTTTTAAAAATATTTATCGATTTAAAAAAAAAATAAGGTCAAAGTCAAAACTTTGACAAATTTACCAAAGTAGTGATTTTCTTAAAACTTGAATTTTTGGACGCTGTCAAGAAATTTCTACGGCGGATTTTATCTAACATACTTTTTTTTCTGCTTTTTGAGTCTTGCTATACTACCCTTTTTAAAATATAAAAAAATATAGCAGGGAAAATCTGTAGCAGAATCACAAATACCAAGCTGTCGCGATTTTCGCAAAATTCAAAGACTTTGCACTGCTTATATAAATCAATTTTTTAAAACTTTATTTGAACAAAACGTAAAAGGCTATTTACTGGTTCTAATAGACAACAAAATATAAAATTTACTCTTATAAAAAAAACTTAGAAATATAGTCCAAAATATTTAAAAATTTACCGCAAACATGGAAAAATCACTGACTCAAAATAACGATTTTTTAAGAAAAAACTACACATTTGTAGATAACCGGCTAGGGATTTTTTGTTTTGCGTTTAATTTTGGGTCCCCCGAAAACCTTTGTTCTAATATAGACAAGATTTTAAACGGTATGAAATTTTTTTCAAAATATACTTGGTAAGTGGTAGCAAAAAAGCGTTTAAAGTTGGATATTTTTCAGTTTTTTTTTTTAAATATCCAAATCGTATCCTGGGCGGTCACTCAGCCGCCATTTTCTTCAATTTTGATGGGAATTTCATAAAAATTGGCAATTTTGTACATCGACTTTAGAGAAGTAAAAAATAAGAAAAAAGTTGGTTCGGACTCCACTCTAAACTGCATTTCAGTGCCCTTAACTTTCCATTTTTTACTTTTTTCAAAATAACTGAAAATCAAAAAGAGTCAAAATATTTTGTATTACGATTTTAATTACCTGTCTCTATCGGTCTGTCTTATTTTTTTAGTTTAAGAAAAATAATTTCAAGTTAAAAATATTGAAAAAGTAGTAGTGATTTTTTAAAACCTAAATTTTTTAACTATATGAAGAAATTTCTAATAAAGATTTTATCTGACGTACTTTTTTTTTCCTAATATTAAAAAATATTGCAGGAAAAATCTGTAGAACAATCATAAATACCAAATTCAAAGATTTTGGATTACTTATGCATTACCACTTTTTTAAACTCTATTTGACCATAATTTAAAAGGGCATTTACCGTTTCTAATAAAAAAAAACTTCATACCAAATCCACTTGCTTAAAAAAATATATTAATATAATCCAAAATGTTCGAAAATTCGCCGCAAACAGGAAAAAATCCTTGGTTCAAAACACCGGTTGTGTAAGCAAAAATGACGCGTTTGAAGATAAACCGGTGGGGATTTTTTAGTTTGCGTTTAATTTTGGGTTCCACGAAAATCTTTTTTTTACTATTATCTAGAAGCTTTGAAACGGTGTAAGTTTTTTTAAAATATACTTGGTAAGTGAGCAAAAAAGTAAAAAGTTTTTATAAAAAAATATCCAACTTATACAGTGGTCGGGCAAATTTAAAGATTTTGGACTGCTTAAATACAAAATTATTTTAAAAATAGAAAAATAAAACATTTACTACACACTTTGAATTTCTTCTGGTTTAAAATAACAGTTTTTAAAGCGAAACTGTAGATAAATGACTGTAGATAAATGATTTTTTAGTTTGCGGTTAATTTTGGGTTCTTACAAAAATAGTGTTAAGTTCTTAATATACTTTAGAAGCCTGAAATAAATGGAATTAACACATTAGTAAAGGTGCTAACTTTATTTTATTTTATTTATTTACAAAGCTCAGAAATATTTATCATTTTCCATAAAAAATATTAATCTCTTAATAAATACAAAAGGTACAAAAAAACAGAATTATTTCATACATTAAATAGTACATGGGTGCTAACCCGATTTTAAAATTTAACAAATGTTACGGCACCTTAAAATTAAAATAGTATCTCATAATACAAGCGAACCATTAGAAATAGGTTCTTCATAAAATTATATTTCATTAGAGACAAATAAGTTGATACAAGTGCTAAGCCCTTTTTACTGGAGTAAGTGTAATTTTAATTTTTTTTAACCATTTCTTTAGATTCGATGCAAAGACATAAATGTCATATCCTGTCTTCAGTGACAAATCTGTTAATTTTGCCTGTAATAGCCAGCCATTTTAAGGTTTATACAAAGATAAGTATTTATTAGCATTAAAAAAAACACAAGCCAACATATTGAAACATTTTTGATTGAGTGATCGCCCTTAATCCGCCCTTTGGTACCGCTATAAAACAAAAAAAAATAATTTAAAATTTTTTAAAAAATAATAAAAATTGCCCAAACTAAAATTGTACCTATTTTTCCTGCAATATTTTTTAATATTTTAAAAAGCAAATTATAGGCAGACTCAAAAGGAAAAAAAAGTACGTCAGATCAAATCCTCATTAGAAATTTCTTCACAGAGTTAAAAAATTTAGGTTTTAAAAAATCACTACTTTTTTTCAATATTTTTAATTTGAAATTATTATTGTTAGAATAAAAAATATTTCTAAAAGTTCTAAGACAGGCCGAAAGAGACAGGTCTAATCAAAACCGTAATAACAAATATTTTACCTCTTTTTGATTTTCAGTTATTTTGAAAGAAGTGCAAATTGACAAGTTATAAGTAGAGTACCAACCAACTTTTTTTTTATTTTTTACTTCTCTAAAGTCGATGTACATAAAAACTTGCCAATTTTTATGAAAGTCCCATCAAAATTGACGAAAATGGCGGCTAAGTGACCGACCAGTATACGATTTGGATATTTTATTAAAAAACTGAAAAATACCCAATTTTAAACGTTTTTTTGCTACAACTTATTTTTATATTTTTTAAAAAATTTCACACCTTTTGAAAGCTTGTCTATATTAGAACAAAGGTTTTCGGGGGACCAATTAAAGGCAAAATAAAAAATCCCCAGCTGTTTATCTCTAAATGTGTAGTTTTTTCTTGAAAAACCGTTATTTTGAGTCAGTGATTTTTCCATGTTTGCGGCAATTTTTTTTTAGTTGAGTAAATTTCATATTTAGTTGCCTATTGGAAATAGTAAATAGTCTTTTATGTTTTGTTCAAATAAAGTTTTAAAAAATTGATTTGTATAAGCAGTCCAAAGTCCCTGAATTTTGCGAAAAACGCGACAGCTTGGTATATGTGATTCTGCTACAGGTTTCTCCTGCAATATTGTTTAATGTTTTAAGAATGGTACATGGGCCCATAGAGACAGGTCTTACCTTATTAAAATAATTAGCTTTTTTTGATTTTGAGATATTTTGAAAAAAGTGGAAAGGCGCAATCCAGAAATTTAAGGATACTGATACGCAACTTATAGTGGCGTACCAACCATTTTGTTTTTATTTTTTACTTTTCTCAAGTTGATGTACAATAGCGCCAATGTTTATCAAAATCCCCCAAAAAATGACGAAAATGGCGGTTTAATGACCGACCAGTAAACGATTTGAATATCTTTTAATAAAAACTGAAAAATAGCGAACTTTAAACGCTTTTTTACTACCACTTACCAAGTAGATTTTGAAAAAAAATGCATATCGTTTGAAAGCTTGTCTATATTAGAACAAGGGTTTTCGGGGGACCCAAAATTAAACGCAAAATAAAAAATCCCGAGCCGTTTATCTTCAAACATGTCATTTTTGCTTAAAAAACCGTTATTTTAAACCTATGATTTTTCCATGTTTGTGGTAAATTTTTGAATATATTGGATTATATTTATTAATTTTTTTTAGAAAGTAAATTTTGTATTTAGTTCTCTATCAGAACCGGTAAAAATTATTTTAAGTTTTGGTCAAATAAAGTTTTAAAAAATTGTTTTGTATAAGCAGTCCAAAATCTTTGAATTTTGCGAAAAACGCGACAGCTTGGTATATGTGATTCTGCTACAGGTTTTTCCTGCAATATTTTTTAATGTTTTAAAAAGTGCGATAGAGCCAGGCTTAAAAGGAAAAAATAAAAGTATGTTAGATAAAATCCGCCTCAAAAATTTCTGGACAGGATCCAAAATTTCAAGTTTTGAAAAAATCACCAAATCAAAGTTTTGATTTTGACATTATTTTGTCTGAAATCGATTAATATTTCTAAAAGTTGTGGTACATAGGCCCATAGAGGCAGGTCTTACCTTATTAAAACATCAATCAAAAAATAATTAGCTTTTTTTGATTTTGAGATATTTTGAAAAAAGTGTAAAGGCGCAAACCAGATAAGGACACTGAAACGCAACTTATAGTGACGTACCAACCATTTTTTTTATTTTTAACTTTGCTCAAGTTGATGTACAATCGTGCCAATGTTTATCAAAATCCCCCAAAAACTGACGAAAATGGCGGTTTAATGACCGACCAGTAAACAAACGATTTGATTATCTTTTAATAAAAACGGAAAAATAGCGAACTTTAAACGCTTTTTTGCTACCACTTACCAAGTAGATTTTGAAAAAAATTGCATACCGTTTGAAAGCTTGTCTATATTAGAACAAGTGTTTTCGGGGGACCCAAAATTAAACGCAAAATAAAAAATCCCCGGCCGTTTATCTTAAACGTTATTTTAAACCCATGGTTTTTTCATGTTTGTGGTAAATGTTTGAATGAATTGGATTATATTTAATATTTTTTTTTAAGAAAGTTAAATTTGTAGTTAGTTCTCTATCAGAAGCGGTAAAAATTATTTTAAGTTTTGGTCAAATAAAGTTTTAAAAAAGTGTTTTGTATAAGCAGTCCAAAATCTTTGTATTTTGCGAAAAACGCGACAGCATGGTATTTGTGACTCTGCGACAGATTTTCTCTTCAAGATTTTTTGAAATTTTAGAAAGTGAGATATAGCCAGACCCAAAGAAAGAAAAAAAAGTATGTCAGATAAAATCCGCCTCAGAAACTTCTTGACTGGGTCCAAAATTTTAAGTTTTAAAAAAATCACTACTTTGGTAAATTTTCAAAGTTTTGAGTTTAACATTATTTTTCTTAAAATAAAAAAATATTTTTAAAAGTTGCGTTACATGGGCTTATAGAGACAGATGTTACCTAATCAAAATTGTCATGAAAAATATTTTAGCTGTTTTTACTTTTAAGATATTGGAAAAAAATGTAAAGGTGCAAATTTGAAATTTAAGGGCACTGAAACGCGGCAATCAGTAGAGTTCGAACCAAAAAAAAAAATTTTTCTCTACTTTTCTTGGGTCGCTCTACAAACGTACCAAGTTTTACCAAAATCACCAAAAATTGTGTTTTGCTGCCCGACCAATATATATTGACTACAAAATGTGTGTACCTGTGATCTGTTCGACTATTAACTAAATATGCTATTACTGAGCGATTCCACAGAAAGCCGATTTGTTTTAAACATTTTTATACGTTATCAAAATTAGTCTTAAATTAAAGCCAACACTTCTTAGCTTATGATCTTGATTAAGGATTTCATATAGTTTTTCTATTTTCCCAAAAAATCAAAAAAAAAGCATTACACTAATTTATTTAAAAATATCCATTATTTTAGCTTAAAGATAAACATCTCAAAAAACATATACAACAAACGTACAAATTTTTATGCCAAAGTTCGCTTGTTTGTACTTGGTTTAGCCTAAAAATACATGGCATGATAAACTTTTGTCACACACGTAACGAAAACAGAAATAAAAATGTATAACTCGGAAAATAGGCATTAATTAAATGAAATTTTTCTTGTCAAAAGCAAACACATTTATGAGATACCAGAAACAAAATTTTAAAAAATTGCATATTATAAGTTTTTTTATCAACAGAAATAAATCTATCAAATACCAAATTGCAAATAATGCAAGGACCTAAAACTATAACAACAAGTGAAATTAAAGAATGAAAAATAAGAAAAAAGTTTTCTGCGATCCCCGGCCGAAGCCGAAAACTTTTTTCTTATTTTTCTTTCTTTAATTTCACTTGTTGTTATAGAAATAAATCTGTCACACACGTAACGAATTGCAATATTTTCTAAGTAATAATTTTGTTTATTCAGTTTCCGCCTTAAATGTCTATTCTTTGGAGGAAGGAATAGTTTGTATAGTCATTGGCGTAAATAAAAAAATATTATATTATTCGTTGTGTTCATCTGCGGAATGCTACTAGACCTAATAATGTTATTCCAGTCCTAAAATGGCCCCTTACTTCTACAAATAACACTCTCGAATTTCAATAAAGTTGTTTAAAATTTACTTAGTACATGGTACCATTCTTATAAAAAAATTATATTTACAAAAAGGTTTGACGTATCTTGAAATATATACATTTTTAGACCTATGTTTAACCTCTCTTATAAGAGAAAACTCTTTGATATGCTCGGACACAAAAGAAAAGACTAAAAATACCATATTTGTATTTGTTAATAAGTTGTTTGAGATAATTTTTACAGAAGGTCAAAAGGAAGATGTGGTAATTTTTAGTGATGGACCATCATCGGAATTCAAAAATAAATACTTACTTCCATTTTTGAAAGACAAATTTTATGTTAATTTTACATGGAAGTATTTTTCCACAAACCACGGCAAAGGTGTAGTAGACGATATAGGAGGACGCGTAGAATCTTTGCTTTGGCAACTATCTCAATATAAAGATGAAAAATTGGTAGTCCAAAATTTGCTCGACTTTTATAAAGCTGCATCAATGTTTAAAATCAACTTCTTTATGAAGACAACAATCAACTTCTTTATGAAGACAACAACAGCAGATTACCATTTATAAAACTAAATAGGCCTAATCCAAAAAATTTGAGCAATAAGTTATTTGGTCAAGTAATTATGAAGTTTTTTAAAAAATATCCTTTTTAGTTGTCTTGTTATAGTTCTTTTTAAAAATAAAATACTATTAGCTGTTACTTTCTGTATTTTTTCATTAGTCACACACGTAACACGTTGTTGTCACACACGTAACTAACTTTTAAGTTTATAAATAAAATAGTAAAATGCATAAAGGGGCATTTAAATATAAATCTTATTGTACGAAATATTACCAAGTATTAATTAAAAAATAAAAGTTGAATTAAGTATTTGGCAGTTCGCAGAAAATTTGTAAAATAACAAAAATACATTATTCTGTAAAGAAATAAATGTCACACACGTAACGAATTTTTAGAATCTTATAAGTAAATTAATATTTTTCAATCAGTGTATTTTTTGGCGTTAACGTAAGCAAAACTAACAACTTAACCCAGCAAAATTATATTTAATAATTATGATGTGTTTTTGTTGGGTTTAAAAGCGACAATTCTAACAAAAATAAGTCTGAATGTCACACACGTAACGGTGGAATCACCCTACTGCCCACTACTCAATGCTATCGAAAGCTTTTTCAAAGTCTATTAAAGCAATATATAGTGGAATTTTGTATTCGTTCTATTAGGATTTTTACGGTTAATTGGTGGTCAACTATACCGAAACCTTTTTTGAAGCCTGCTTGTTCTTTTGATTGATATTCATCAAATTTTGTTGTTAGCGTATCTGTTAATATTTTCGTGAAAAGCTTATAAATTGCATTAAGGAGTGTTACAGGTCGATAGCTTTTTAGGTCTGCTATATTGTCTTTAATGTGTAGAATAATGGTTATGGATTCTTTCCAGATATTTGGGATTATTTTTCCTTTTAGTATTTTATTCAAAAGAATATGGAGGGTATCAACATCAACTACAGTTTTACCACCGTACTTGAGAATTTCTACCGTTACTCCTTCTTTTTCAGGTCATTTGTTATTTTCCATTTTCTTTAATGCTCTTTTTATTTCCGCTTTGCTTATTTTAGGTTGGAGCTCTGAGGGTATGGTCTTTATTTTTGTTTGGAGTTTCTTCATAATTTCTCGCCATGGTTCCCTTTTTACTTGGATTATATCAGTATAGAAGAGTGGTGTGTTATTTATAATATTCTACTTAACGGTAGTTTCTATGCCGTTCATATCTTTTATTTTAATTATTTTGTATCTACCTAGAGATGGCCTTAAACATTTCATATTTCTGTTATTTTCTATAACTCTTGACTTTTATTTCTTGGCTCTTTCTTTTATTTTCTTTTATAATTTTTCTTATTGTTTTATTTATTTCTGTGTATTCTATCAATGATCTTTTTCCTAATTTCTTCAGGTTCCGCCCTTTTTCCATTAATTTATTTATTTCTTCTGTTACACAAATTTATTTATTTTTACCTCTTTGCACGATATCTCTTCCTACTTTGGTCATACCTCTTGTCAGCGAATTTTTCCCCGATTTTATTGAAATTCAAGCTCTCTATCAAAAATTGTGTCCTACAATCGGTTGTCTATAATAAAATTTCCTTTTAAACGGTGTATAATAAGGCAAGATTATTTTATTTATAACAATTTAGGCGCCTCCGTAAATTACATCAATTTTGAAAAAACATAAACTTACCGATTTCTTTACAAGTTTTATCCAATTTTCTCAAAAACTAAGCTTTTAAGGAAAAACATTATTTTACACTTTATTATAGAAAATAAAATGCCCTTTTTAAGAGTGTATAAGTTACTGTAATCAGATTAACAGCAAACTCTCAAGCAGCGCCCGTTTTTTGAAAAAATGTAAAAAAACTTAAAAAACCACATGTTTGTCACATGTTCTGCCCGATTATCTTAAAAACGAAGTCATATATCAAAAATTATGTTTTATAGTCGATTAAAGACAATAAAAATTCCTTTTAAACGCTGTACGACAAGGTCAGATTTATCTTTATAATAAAACTTCACAGGCGTCCGTAAATAAAATCGATTTTTACAAATCACCAATCAAATTAATTTTGTTACAGGTTTAATCCAATTTTCTTAGGAACTAAGCTCAATAAAAAGTGTTCTTAACATCATTGTAAAAACTAAAATTACCTTTCTAACAATGTATAAGTTAGTAGGGTTTGATTCATGACAAACTCTCCAGCGACGTCCATAAATGGAGGTCATTTAAAAAAAAAAATAAAAACATTTTCTCACATGTTTTACCTGATTTTATAAAAAACCAAGCTCTTTATCAAAAAATGCCTCTTATACTTGATTGTAGAAAATAAAATTTTCTTTTAAACGATATATAACAAGGTAACAAAAGTTTAATTTTTAAAACGTTGTCTGTAATTTTAATGAATTGTAGATTTCTCCAGGGTAAAGTCCTTAAACCATTGTTAAAGGAGAAGAAACGAAAAGTCCTGCTTACTTCACAAATATTTTATTGTATCATCACGACGTAATTTTGGTTCGAAGTTTTAAAAATGAAATTATTCTTACCACGTTATACAACGTTTAAAAGGAAATTTTATTATCTACAAATCATCTAAAAAGCATCTTTTTTATAAAAAGCTTAGTTTTTTTAAAAAATCGACTAAAACATGTGATAAAAATGTTTTTATTTTTTATTGTTTTATATGACACTTATATACTAACGTCGCTGGAGAGTTGGTTATTAAACAAGATCATATATATCGGTAAAAAGGGAATTTTATTTTCTACAATGAAGTTTAGAACACATTTTTTCCAGTTGAGGAGAATTTTTCTATCCGGGAATAGTTTTAGGGTTCTTAGGACAATAACATATCAAAAGTCCCCACCCCTAGCCCTCCCGCTTCAGTGGCGAAGGGGTCAAAAGGTGCAATTTTTCAGTTTCTTGCCTATAACTCGATTACGGCGCTTTGTACAAAAAAAATGTTATGTAAAAAATTAGAGCATTAAAATCCCTACAAAACGGGTATGCTAACCTGACCTTTAAGTTTAACAGATTTTGAGATAGTGGCAACCAAAAACCGTTAATTTTTGAAAATTACATTTTTGCCTAATATTTTTTATCACACTTGTTCATCTAACACTTTTGTTTTTAATTAAAAAAAAAATCGTGCAAAGCAACAATCTAGTGGATTTAATTTTAATTATTTTTTTATTTATCTTTAAATATGTGATCATAAATTAAAAGTTACAGGCGATTTAGTTTTAAGCTGATATTCCTGATTTTCGACAAAAAACTGGATAATTGCTTTTACTATTATGATGATTATTATTAGGAGACGTCGGTCAAGCTATCGACTTTAAGGGCACTAGGACCGGGTAAATTAAAAGTAATAAGTATTATTTGAAAATAAACTTAAGGAAAAACGTTCTGACTTACAAAGGAAGTATTATTATTATTATTATTAAGAGTTATAACTTTATTGAGCCAGCTAAAATACTGAATAACTAGTCATTGATAGTTTTTATAAGTTACGTATAATGAGAACAATTTTTGGATTGATTTACATCAATTAGCCTTCCAAAAGCATTCTTAACATATTGTATTTACTATACCTACAAATTTTAAAATCATATTGCATATGGAATAAAAAGAAAACTTATAGATAATATGTAGATACAAAATCTGATGCAATACTGTACGTAGTAATATTTGGATAGAGGTATTCTGAAAATGTTCATAATTAATGTTATTATAATTATTTTGTTTTTCTTGCTTTTTTAAATTTCAGGCGCGACTTCTTTATCTTTTTTATGATTGATTAAAATGGACACACACTTTTAATTTTAAAAAAATTCTGACAATTGTGGCATAAATAATGGTATAATGTAATGGACATCTTTTTGCAGTTACATTTGATGTTGCTGTAGTCAGTTACGCATCTACCAAAAGGCATTTGTAAACATTGTTTTGCTGACACTAAATATTTGGTGAAGGAGAAGGAGATAAACAGTTTGCTTTAGATTCCCAACCCTATATTTCCGGAAGTAGCTAATTTGCTAACCAAAGCTGTAGTTAGTTGATAATAGTAGAGCAGATGGCCTATGTAAAAATGGTTTTATCGTGCGATCTCTGAGATGACAAAACGCCGTTTTAACTGTAGATCTAGAGGCTTAAGGTAAGTTTAAAAAGTAGTTTTTTTTTCTCCAAACCCGCGCAGGGAGGTGGGGGGGCGCCATCTTGAATTTTATCAGCAATAATTTAGATTATATTTTTTTTTGCCAAAATTTCGTTAACAATTTAAAAAAAAAGGTGCCGCTATTAGGCAAATGCCTTGTGTTAGTAAACCAAAAAAAACTGGTCATCAGGCGCAAGCAGTTACAAAGTTCTTGTAATCATTTTTTTTTTGTTTTGAGAAATTTTTGTTTGAGGCCACATAAAATCTTGACTGGGTAAGCTATGCGTTTAGGATATACCTTTTTGTAACGGCACATTTATTGTGCTTTTGGCCGTGTATTTAGCTGTGGTTAATAGCTCGTTGCTATTTTTTAAATTTATATTTTTTATCTGGGTAACACATAATTTTTCAAATTTTGGATGAACCGGTTTAAAAAAATATGTACTTTTTTTTCTAGCAAATTGCATCACAGAATCACCAACTTATGTATTGCCCATTACTTTCGAAATATGTCACTATCAACCGGTGAAAAACATTTTTTAGTCCTATGACCTTGAAACATTTCACAAGCCTCTAAACATAAAAAATAGAATTTAATTTTTGATAAAAAAAAAATACTATTTTAAATACTCGCCTTTTTAACCTAATTTTTTTGTGGTGATTTTGGTTTTGTATACCACTCGTTAAACTAGGCTTCTTGCTATTAAACTGTCTATCTCAGATATGTGAGTTCTGTAAAGAAATTTTGAGATAAAGAGACAAATTCCCAGGCATAAACATTTTCGTTCAGTTTTCATGGACGGTTTATTATTTTATTATAATATTTATTTATATAATGTCCTACCATGATTTTCATTTTAATGATAGGCGTTATTCTCGATTGAAGAAGCAATCAATTGGTGAAAAAGAGTTTTTAGTCCTATGACCTCGAAATATTTCAAAAGCCTCTAAACATAAAAAATAGAAATAATTAATTTTTGGTAAAAAAAAGTCTATTTTAAATACTCGCCTTTTTAACCTGAATTTTTTGTGGTGATTTGGGTTTCCTGTACCACACATTAATCTATGGTTCTTGGGCTTTTAAACAGTGTATCTCAGATATGTGAGTCATGTGAAGAAATTTTGAGATAAAGAGGCATATTCCCACATATATCTTCTCGTTGGGTTTTCATTGACGGTTTATTATTATATTATAATATTTATTTATATAATGTCCTACCATAATTCTAATATTTATGCTAGGCGTTATTCTCGATTAATGGGGCTAGTTACAAGTTAGATTGATTTTGAGCTTAATGACCTTTAAGCACGTCAAATGTAAAAAATAGAGATAATTATATATTAGTAGGGAGGATAGCCTATGTAGAAATGGTTTTATCGTGCGATCTTTGAGGTGGCGAAACGTCCTTTTAACTGTAGATCTACGGGCTTAAGCTACGTTTAAAAAGTAATTTTTTTTTCAAACTCGCGCAGGTTGATGGAGGGCCATCTTAGATTTTATCGACATTAGTTTAAATTATATTTAATTTCTTAAAAATGTATATAACAATTTAGAAAAAAAAGTTGTCGTTCTTAAGTCAATGCCTTGTCTTTACTAAGAATAAAAAATTGGTCACCAGGCTTAACCAGCCGATTAGTTAAAAATTTACAAATTTGTGATATTTTTTTATAATTTTTTTTATTTTGCAAATTTTTTTTTTGAGAACAAATAATTTTTAAAATTTTGGATAAACCGGGTTCTAATAAGATTTCATTTTTTTCTGGCAAAATGCACAACAATGTTACCAACATATGTACTACCAACTATTTTCCAAATATGTAGCTATTAATTGGTACAAAACGTTTTTTACGTCTATGATCTTGAAACATTTTAAAAGCCTCTAAACATAACAAATAGCAATCAATAATTAATATTTGATCAAAACACGACTGTTTTAAATACTCACCTTTTTAACCTGATTTTTTTGTGGTGATTTTGGTTTCCTATACCACACGTTAATCTATGATTCTTAGGCTTTTAAGCTGTGTATCTCATATATTTCAGTTCTGTGAAGTAATTTTGAGATAATGAGGCATATTCCAATGCAACGTGGATTTTATCGACATTAGTTTTAAGTTATATTTAATTTTTTTAAAATTTATACACCAATTTTAAAAAAGAAGGTGTCGTTTTTAAACAAATGCTTTCTGTTAAAAAGCGAAAAAGAAATTAGTTATCAGGCGCAACCAGCCGATAAGTAAATAATTTACAAATTTTTATTTTGCAAAATTTTTGTTGTGGTAAAATCTTTATCACTTAACCTATGCGTTTACGATATACTTCTTTATAATAGCACGTTTATTGTGCTTTTAACTGTGTGTTCAGCTTTGGTTAATAGCTCGTTGTTATTTTTTAAATTAGTATTTTTTATCTTGAGAACGCATAAGTTTTCAAATTTTGGATAAACCAGGTTCTAGTAACATTTAATTTTTTTCTGACAAAATGCATTACAGTGTTTCCAACCTATGTATTACCAATTATTTTCCAAATGTGTAGATATCAATTGTTACAAAACATTTTTTACGCCTATGACCTTGAAACATTTTAAAAGCCTCTAAACCTAAGAAATAAAAATAATTAATTTTTGATCAAAACACGACTATTTTAAATAGGTACTCACCTTTTTAACTTGCTTTTTTTTTGTGGTGATTTTGGTTTCCTATACCACACGTTAATCTATGATTCTTAGGCTTTTAAATTGTGTATTTCATATATTTGAGTTCTGTGAAGAAATTTTGAGATAATGAGGCATATTCCAACGCAACGAGGATTTTATCGACATTAGTTTAAATCATATTTTTTTTTTTAAATATATACACCAATTTTAGAAAAGAAGGTGTCGTTTTTAAGTGCTTATCAAAATAAATTAGTTATCAGGCGCAACCAGCCGATGAGTAAATACTTTATAAATTTGTAATATTTAGGTAAAACTAGCCGAATCTCATAACTATTATTTATCTCGAAATACATCCTATACCAATAAGAGCTATATATGTATGAATTTTTTTTTTAAAGCTCTAGACTCGTAGATTTATACAGTATTTAAATCTAAAATAAAGGTAATCATAACAAAAACATTTCATGTAAAAAAAAAGCCAAGTACGCGAAAATGGCATTCCGTAAAAAGAATTGAGATAAAAGTAAAGCCAAGTTCTCCAATACAAAATTTCAAAATGAAAGGTTCTTACTAGTTTGGAAATGTTTTTTTAAACTTTGCTATTACAGCCAAACTTCTTTATGTTCAATTTAGCACTGTGCCTAAAAGTCATTTACAGCCGTAATAGCCAAGTTTAGAAAAATATTTCCAAACTAGTAAGAACCTTTCATTTTGAAATTTGTATTGGAGAACTTGGCTTTACTTTTATCTCAATTCTTTTTACAGAATGCCATTTTCGCGTACTTGGCTTTTTTTACATGAAATGTTTTTGTTATGATTTCACTTCTTTTTTTAAAGGAATTGGATAATACTTAATTTTTAAAGTAGTAAAATATGCGGAATATTGTTCAAAACTTTTGCAATGCCTTACTTAAATTTTTGAGGTTTTTTAATTTTTTTCTATGGTTTTATCGTAGTTCCTATCAGCCTTCCAAAGCTCAGCTCTCTAGCGTTTCTGAAAGTGCACAATGTTACTTTTACATAACTTTAGAGTGTATAGGGGAGGGAAATAAATTAAAATTGTCGTGTTTTTAAATTTTGTCCTATACTACTAACATAGTTCCTATCTGTCTTCCAATGCTCAGCTCTCTAGCGTTTCTGGAAGTGGGTAATGTTACTTTTACATAACTTTACATTTATAGGGGAGGAGAGTAAATGCAAATATTGGACTTTTTAAACTTTTTCCCATGGTTTTATCATAATTTCTATCAGCATTCCAATGCTCAGCTCTCTAGCGTTTCTGGAAGTGGGCAATGTTAGTTTTATATAAATTTACATTTATAGGAGAGGGAAGTAACTTAAAATGTTGGTGTTTTTATTTTTTTTATAACTTTATCATAGTTACTATCGGTCTTCCAAAGCTCAGCTCTCTAGCATGTCTGGAAGTAGGCAATGTTAATTTTACTTAACTTTTCATTTATAGGAGGGGGAAGTAAATTAGATTTTGTTTTAATTTTTTCCTATAGTTCTATCATAGTTCCTATCAGTCTGCCAAAACTCGACTCTCTAGCATTAATAGAAGTGGGCAATGCTACTTTTACATAATTTTAAATGTATAGGGGAGGGGAGTAAATTAAAATTTTGGGTTTTTTTGATTTTTTCCTATAGTTTTATCATAGTTCCTATCAGTCTGCCAAAGCTCAACTCTCTAGCATTTCTAGAAGGGGGCGATGCTACTTTTACATAACTTTAAATGTATAGGGGAGTGGAGTAAATTAAAATTTTGGGGTTTTTTGATTTTTTCCAGGGGTTTGGTCATAATTTCTATCAGTCTGCCAAATTTCAGCTTTGTAGCTGTCTGGAAGTACAGTAGAATATTGATGATCTATACATGAGTGAGTCAGTGAGTGAGTGGCAATTTCGACGTTTTTTGAAATTTCGTAACTACTTTACTACTTTATGGAATTCCATGAAACTTGGAGGGGTTGTTAACTTCATGGAGGTCTACGACTGTGCCAAGTTGAGATTCGTAGCTCATTCCGAAGTAGAGTTTTAGGTACGTCAAATATCGGCTGAAATGTTTCAAGAAAAGATGGTTACGGCGCGCGAACTTGGCGAGGCACTGCCGTGCCCTCAGATAACTTTCTTATTACCAATTAACTTAGTATTTTTTCTGTGTTTTATATTTAAAGTGTTTTGAAATACTACTTAAAGTTCATTGAGAATATCATAGAATCATAGAAATTAAATTTCGGACTTCCATGTCTTTATTTATTTTAAACACGACGTTTTGGTGAGTAAGTATCTCTAACCAGTTTTACATTTGAAAATGTTTAGAGATATTTACTAACCGAAACGTCGTCTTTAAATTAACTACAGACCATGAAAGTGCGAAATTTTATTTATAAACATTAGAATTATGTTAGGACACTACGAATATATAAATAAATATTATAATATAATAATAAACCTTCGATAAAAATTCTACGAAAAAGTCTATGCGTTGGAATATGCCTCCTTCACAAAAACATAGAAAATATTGTTATATTTTTAGAAGAAAATATAGTTATATTTTCAGAAATCACATATATGAGATACACAGTTTAAAAGCCTGAAATCCATAGATTAACGTGTGGTATAGGAAATAAAAATCACCTCAAAATATTGTAATTTAGAGGTCCAGAAGGTGTAAGATTGGATATAATTTGGTCTAAATGTAATGACCACAGTACACCTATTAAAAAATAGTAATGACAAATCGGCTTTCCCGCCAAATATTTTTGGCGCTACACCCCGTATTTTTAGTTCAGGACGATAGCTCCGCGATGGCGCTATCCCAGCAGAAAATGCACCGTTAAGCCCTGCATCCTGCGTGTCTTTAAATGTCTTTTGGAATTTGAATTTGTCAAGCACTTGATGTGCACATCGATAAAACTCATAAAACTTGTCAAATTTGTTTTTCGCGAAGATATTTTTTATGTTCGCGTTGAAGTGGAATTTTGTTCACATTTGTTTTGAGATAAAAGTCCAAAAAAAATCGGTGTGTTTGCGTTTTATCACGGGAAAGTGAAATCTTGCAGAGCAGAGCAATGACTTCTCTCAAAAAAGGTTTAGAATGAGAGGTGCTTGTTGTGTTACGGTTCGGTTCGGTGTAAGTGTAATAGTTACTGATTTTTAATGTATTCATACTAATATAAATTATGAATAAAATAAATTATTATTCTATTATGCAAAATTTGGACTTATTTTCTTTGACATAATTTTATTATCTTTCAAAAACAAAGAATTTCAACAAAAACTTAAAAACCAACTGACCTGTATAATAATATACAAGGCGCAGAGCGCAAAAATTAGTTCAAACAGACAGCTATGGGATGGCGCTGTTCAAATGCCATTAATTGTATTAAGAGTTTCACATGGGGGTGTCCAATCTATTTCTGTGGTTAGTAATCTGTGGTAATGACAACTTGAATAAAGTCTTATATTTTTATTGACATTAACAGACTGACTGACTATAAACAACATCAACTAATCAAAAAATATAAAGACTACAAGGTGATTGCACCAATTTAAAAGTCAATGGATTACAATTGCCAACACTCTGCCATAATCGTGATTTATTTTGCATTCAACATAGTCTTTGAACACCAATATGTGCTTAGTTCTTCGGTGAAAAACTGAATTTATTGTTAACTTTTGTGCACCAATATTATTATTGAAAATTTTTATTGGTTTCTTTGAGCAACACAGTAATTCTTCCAATAACTTTTTTAAATACAAAGCTTCTTTGGCTGATTCTCGTAGCGCCATATACTCAGCTTCCGTGCTCGATGGAGCAACAGTTTGCTGCTTCCGACTTTCCCATGAAATAGCTGCATCACTATATTTAAACACATATCCAGTGTATGATCTTCTGTTGACTTCATCATTTGCCCAATCAGCATCAACAAATCCCTCAATATCTCTATCATCTTTTCTAAAACATAGTTTCAATCTTTTGTTCCTTTGAGATATCTCAGTACTCGTTTTGCAGCTTGCCAATGTGGTTCTCCAAAATTTGAGTTGAATTGAGACAATTTGCTCACAGCATGTGAAATGTCAGGCCCAGTACATACAGCAAGATACCTTAAGGAACCAATAAGATTTTGGTAAGGTTTTCCTTCTGCCTTACGCTTCTGGTCCTCAGTAGGCAAGTGCAATTTCATATTAACATCTAATGGAGTAGAAATCGGCTTACAATTTGACATATTGAACTTTGTCAAGATTTCATTAATGTAATCTGTTTGATTAACATACAATCCTGCTTTATATATTGATACTTGCATCCCAAGAAAATTTTTAATTTTTCCCAAATCTTTCATTTTAAACTGCGTCATGAGATATACTTTAAGCTTTTCCATCTCTCTGTGATCATTGTAAAAAATCTAAAAAGCATCAACATATAGCCCAGCAATGACAACAGAACTGCCTTCGAATTTGTAGTATACGCAAGGATCGCTAATACAGGAAGTATATCCAAAATTCTTTAGTGCCTTAGCTCGAGATGCCTGCTTCAATCCATAAATAGCTTTGTTCAATTTGCAAACTTGGTTTTTAACTTCAGATTAATTAAAATACTCGGGTTGTTCCATAAAAACATTTTCCTCCAATTTACCATGCAGAAAAGCAGTAGTCACATCTAGGTGTGCTATCTCTAAATCTTTGTTGACTGCTATGGCAAACAAAAATCGTATTGTAGAATGACGAACTACAGGAGAAAAAGTTTCATTATAATCTATTGCATATTCTTGTGTAAAGCCTTTTGCAACCAGTCGAGCCTTAAATTGCTTTGATTTCCCATCTGAAGCTGTCTTTAAAGAATATACCCATTTGCATTTTACCACTTTTTGCTCTGGTTCTCTATCAACAATTGTCCATATCTCATTCTCTATCAGCGAACTATATTCTCGCTGCATAGCTTTAATCCATTCATCTTTATTCTCAGACTTCATAACTTCATTTACTGTTTTAGGTAAACTGTCACTTGCTGTTACACACTAAGTTATCATGTCTTCAAAAGAGTTCTGTTTTTAAGAGGATATCTTCTTTCTTCTATTTCTTCTTGACTACTTATGTTAGTATCAACAACTACATTTTCTTGAATGCCGTTTTGGTACGTGGTAGAGTTTTTATTTTCAACAAAATCTGAATCGTCATTATCTTGATCAATTTCATTATGTCCCCCATTTTCGAGAACGCATGAGCTAGCAGAACTTTCATTCGACAAAATCTCCTGTTCATGAAATTGGAATTACGGCTTACAGAAACTGTAGATTCCAAATTTATTATATCACATTTTGAATCTGAATCATTACCCTCTTTTTTAGCAAAATTTTCTATAAAATCCACATCTCTTGCGTTCGTGATTTTACCTGGTTTTCTCGGATTAAATGATCTATAGCCTTTTGTTTCTTCACACTAGCCTTCCATAATATGTTCTACGGCTTTAGAATCAAATTTTGTTCTTTGTCTTTTTGGAACATGAACATAAGCTTTACTTCCAAAAACTTTCAAATGGCTTAAGTCAATTTTCTTTCCAGACCAAGCTTCTTCAGGTGTGGCACCTTTCAAAGCACGAGTTGGGCATCTGTTTTTCAGATAAATCGCTGTGTTTACTGCCTCGCCCCAAAATTTCCATTCTAAACCAGAGTCTAATAACATCGCTCTTGCCTTTTCTATAATAGTGCGGTTTGTTCTCTCAGCAATCCCATTTTGAGCAGGAGAATCCGGACATGTAGTTTGATGTTTGATTCCGCATGTTTTTAGGAAATCTTTAAAGCGTTTCTCGACAAATTCCGTACCATTATCTGTTCTAAGACATTTTATTTTTAAATCTGTTTCATTTTCGACCATTGATTTGAAATCCTTAAATTTATCAAAAGCTTCATTTTTGCATTCGAGCAGATATCCAATTGTCTTACGAGTATGATGATCAGTAAACATCAATAAGTATCTAGAACCACCCCATGACGTCGTAGACATTGGACCTATTAGATCTGAGTGGATCAACTCCAATTTTCTGTTGGTTTTTGTTTTTGATATTTTTGGATAGGGTTTTCTGGATTGTTTTTCTTTAATGCATTTTTCACAATTCTTAAACAATTTGTCATCAAAATGGATTCCAGTACCATTATGATTCAAATGACCCAAACATTTATGCCATAACTCATGGGACGTCATTAATGCATTCTCAACATTTCCATTATCAACAATATTTGCAATAGTATCTCTCGTCTTCTCAAGATCTAATTTGTAGACTCCGCCTACATTTGTTCCAGCAATTTCTGGTGTACCCTGAATCTTAAAAGAACCAGTTCTATAAATCCTGCAACTTTTTTTATCAAAAACGGTAACAAGATCTCTTTCTGCCATTTTACTAACAGATATCAAATTAACTGACAAATCTGGAACATGCATGACATTTGTAATTGTTTTTGTTATTTTATTATCAAAACATACTTCAATATCTCCCATTCCTTCACAAGAAATCTGCTTATTATTTGCTACATTGACTACTATTTGTAAACTATCATCAAAAGTTAGGAAATTTGATTTGTCGTTGCTCATGTGCGCTGTAGCACCTGAATCTACCAGCCAGTCATCTTTTGTATACTGTGGAGATGTTAAAAGAGCAGCCGCAAGCATCAACTTTTCAGAGTTACTACCATACTTTTTTGTCTCTCTTTGTCCATTTTGTCTTTTACTTTTTAATTCGGACACTGTGGTCTCTTATGACCAAACTTATGACAGTTGTAGCACTTAGAAACTCTGTTGGTTTGACCATGTCTGTTTCCAGTTGCAAATGCACTATTTTCTTTGTTTTCTTGTGATAATTTCGACTTTATCAAGTCACTTGTGATTTTCACATTTGAGTTCTCAATTGCCATTATCATTGGTTCATAACTTGATGCAAACCGCTTAGCAATATAACTCCAATGAATTCGTCTTCAATAGGCGAACTTATATCTGCAAGTTTCTGGGTAATCGACATTAATAGCAAATAAGCTCCTCAAAAGTCTTAGCCTATGCGAAAGTCCCTTGTCTTCATATGTTTTTTGCAAATTGTTCCATGCTTCTTTAGAAGTAGTTGTCTTTCGAACTAGAGAGTAGCAACTTGGCAAAACAGACAGACAAATCTTAGCTAAAGCTTTTTGATCACGATGAGTATCATTATCAATACCTTGAACACAGTCCCATAGACCTTCATGAATCAGATACATTTTCATGGTAAACTTCCAATTATTGTAGTTATCCATACCAATCAGCTACTCAATTGAAGGTAAACTACCACCAACAACACTCACAGAAATATTATTTACATTATTCGTAGTGTTCTTGGTCATTGTATCTTTGGTATTCTTCTTAGCAAAACTTCAAAAAATTGTAACTTTTTGATCTGCTACAAATCCTTTCTTACGTTTAATGATTTAAGCAGTAAACGTTGCCCATAACCTATTGTAATTTAGAGGTCCAGACCGTATAAGATTGGATATAATTAGGTCTAAATGTAATGACAACTTGAGTAAAGGTTGATATTTTTACTGACATTCACAGACTGACTGACTATAAACAACATCAACTAATCAAAAAATATAAAGACTACAAGGTGATTGCACAAATTTAAAAGTCAATCGATTACAATTTCCAACACAAAAAAATTAAGTTACAAAGGCGTGTACTAGTGATAGATGTAATTTATTAACTTTTTAAAATTCAATAGCCACAAATTTCAAAAATAATTGGTAATACATATGTTGGTAATGAATTTTTCTAGAAAAGAAAAAATAAATGTTATTTGAACCCGGTTCATCCAAAATTTGAAAAATTCTGTATTCCCAATATAAAAAATATGAATTTATAAAATAACAACGATTCTTTTTAAAAAAATTAAATATTATTTAAACTAATGTCGATAAAATCCACGTTTCGTTGGAATATGCCTCATTATCTCAAAATTTCTTCACAGAACTCACACATATAAGAGATACACAGTTTAAAAGCCTAAGAACGATAGATTAACGTGTAATATAAGAAACCAAAATTTCCATAAAAAAATCAAGTTAAAAAGGTGAGTATTTAGAATAGTCGTGTTTTGATCAAAAAGTAATTATTTTTATTTTTTATGTTTAGAGGCTTTTAAAATGTTTTAAGGTCATAGGCGTAAAAAAGGTTTTGTACCAATTGATATCTACACACTTGGAAAATAATTGGTAATATATAGGTTGGTAACATTGTAATTCATTTTGCCAGAAAAAAATTAAATGTTATTAGAACCCGGTTGATCCAAAATTTGAAAAATTATGTGTTCCCAAGAAAAAAATTACTAATTTAAAAAATAACAACGAGCTATTAACCAAAGCTGAACACATAGTCAAAAGCATAATAAACGTGCTCTTACAAAGAAGTACATCTGAAACGCATAGGTTACGTCGTAAAGATTTCAGGTGGCCCCAAACAAAAATTTTGCAAAATAAAAAAAAACTAAAAAAAATATTACAAATTTGTAGATTATTTACTCATCGGCTGGTTGCGCCTGATAACTAATTTTTTTTTCGTTTATTAGCACAAGGCATTTACTTAAAACGACACCTTCTTTTTTAAAATTGGTGTATAAATTTAAAAATAATTAAATGTTAGCTCCCGCTAAATTTCGCGGTTGTTTGTAAATTTTAAAACCACACAATTGGACGGACAGAGTACATTTTCGCGCATTTCGACATGCGCACCAACAATCAGTGGGATCCTTTTTCTACCGCCTCGAGAAAATGGCGTGTTAATTTACTTTCTCCAACATTTACAAATTTCTACACTTGAAAGTGGTCGATTTTGGTGTACTGAAGCATAGAACTAGAAACTTCAGCCCTTCAGCTACGTGGTGCCATCATTAGATCAAGACAGGGGCCCCTTGGAACGTGGAGAAATTGGCTGCAAACTGGTGAGTGCTTTGTTTCTGATTTCCGTTGTGTGGTACCAACAATTAACCTATGGACCTTAATTATTTCGTGATTTCATATCAATATATTTATGTTTGTTAGCGCTTTCATTAATTAAAATATATACAGTCCACTGCAGTTATCGTTTTTCTAACTGCGGGCAAACAATTAAATATAATTTTAACTAATGTCGATAAAATCCACGTTGCATTGGAATATGCCTCATTTTCTCAAAATATCTTCATAGAACTCAAATATGTGAGATACATAGTTTAAAAGCCTAAGAATCATAGATTAGCATGTGGTATAGGAAACCAAAATCACCATAAAAAAATCAAGTTAAAAAGGTGAGTATTTAAAATATTCGTGTTTTGATGAAACATTAATTATTGCTATTTTTTATGTTTAAAGGCTTTTAAAATGTTTCAAGGTCATAGACGTAAAAAACGTTTTGTACCAGTTAATAACTACATATTTGGAAAATAATTGGTAGTTCACATGTTGGTAACATTGTTATGCATTTTGCCAGAAAAAAATTAAATGTTATTAGACCCCGGTTTATCCAAAATTTTAAAAATTATGTGTTCTCAAGATAAAGAATATTTATTTAAAAAAGAAGAAAGAGTTATTATTACAAAGCTAAATTTACTGTTAAAAGCACAATAAATGTGTCATTAAAAAGAAGTATATCCTAAATGCATATCTTATTTCTTAAAGATTTTAGATGGCCCCAAACAAAAATTTTCAAAATAAAAAAAATAATAAAAAAATATCACAAATTTGTAAATTTTTAACTCATCGGCTTCTTAAGCCTGGTGACCAATTTTTTATTCTTAGTAAACACAAGGCATTGGCTTAAAAACGACACCTTTTTTTTCTAAATTGTTTTATACATTTTTAAGAAATTTAATATAATTTAAACTAATGTCAATAAAATTCAAGATGGCCACCCTCCACCACCCTGCAAATTTTAAACGTAGCTTAAGCCCATAGATCTACAGTTAAAAAGACGTTTCGCCACCTCAAAGATCGCACGATAAAAACATTTCTACATAGGCTATCCTCCCTACTAATATATAATTATCTCTATTTTTTGTACATTTGACGTGCTTAAAGGTTATTAAGCTCAATATAAATTTAACTTGTAACTAGCCCCTTTAATCGAGAATAACGCCTAGCATAAACATTAGAATTGTGGTAGGACATTATATAAATAAATATTATAACATAATAATAAACCGTCAATGAAAACCCAACGAGAAGATATATATGTGGGAATATTTCTCTTTATCTCAAAATTTCTTCACAAAACTTACATATCTGAGATACACTGTTTAAAAGCCTAAAAACCATAGATTAATGTGTGGTACAGGAAACCAAAATCACCACAAAAAATTTAGGTTAAAAAGGCGAGTGTTTAAAATAGACGTTTTTTTTATCAAAAATTAATTATTTCTATTTTTTATATTTAGAGGCTTTTGGCATATTTCGAGGTCATAGGACTAAAAAATCTTTTTCACCAATTGATAGCTTCTTTAATTGAGAATAATGCCTATCATTAAATTGAGAATCATGGTAGGACACTATATAAATAAATATTATAATATAATAATAAACAGTCTATGAAAATTTAACGAAAATGTTTATGCCTGGGAATTTGTCTCTTTATCTCAAAATTTCTTCACAGAACTCACATATCTGAGATAGATAGTTTAATAGCCTAAGAACCCTCGTTTAACGTGTGGTATACGAAACCAAAATCTCCACAAAAAAAATAGGTTAAAAAGGCGAGTATTTAAAATAGTAGTTTTTTGATCAAAAATTAATTATTTTTATTTTTTATGTTTAGAGGCTTGTGAAATGTTTCAAGTTTATAGGACTAAAAAATGTTTTTCACCAGTTGATAGCGACATATTTCGAAAGTAATGGGCAATAAATAAGTTGGTGATTCTGTGATGCAATTTGCTAGAAAAAAAATAAATGTTTTTTGAAACCGGTTCATTCAAAATTTGAAAAATTATGTGTTCCCAAGATAAAAAATATTAATTTAAAAAATAGCAACGAGCTATTAACCACAGCTGAATACACGGTCAAAAGTACAATAAATGTGCCGTTACAAAAAGGTATATCCTAAACGCATACCTTACCCAGTCAAGATTTTAGGTGGCCTCAAACAAAACTTTTGCAAAATAAAAAAATACTCTGCCAATCTATGGGCACCTAAGCTCGCACTAGGTACTATAGTTATAGTGTACGTGTGAGCTAATATAACTAAAAACTGAAATATATTTTATTCAACTCCTGACTCAATTACCTTTCGTTTGATACCACACAAGCCATGTTTTGACTTAAAATTTTTAAAATCTACCCCCACCCTTTTTAAAAAAGTAAAATGTATTTTGTTTAACTCCAGACTCATTTACCTTTCGTTTGATATCAAACACGCCATATTTTCACCTAAACTCTAATTTTTGACATCTACCCCCACCCTTTTTTTTAATAACTTAAAATTCATTTTGTTTAACTCCAGACCTAATTACCTTTCGTTTGATATCATACACGCCATATTTTCACATAAACTCTAATTTTTTTAATCTACCCCCACCCTTTTATTTAGCTTGCGTTCGGTAGATTTTGTTCATTTTTAAACGGGACCATTTTGAGTTATGCGGGTTGGTCGTTACAGACAGACATACAGACAGACAGACAGATGGCGAGACAAAAAAGTTTCAAAATCATCTGAAACGCAAAGATATATAAAAATTTTAAAAATCGGAGCAACTTTTTTTTCTCGAAAAAATTAGGATCACCATAGCTCACACTACTATAGTATAGTAGTAGTGTGAGCTAAAATTAAAAATTATTACAAGAAATTTGTAAATTTTGTGCTCATCGGCTGCTTGCGCGTGATGAATAGTTTTTTTTTTGGTTTAATAACACAGTACATTTGCCTAATAACGGCACCTTTTTTTTTAATTGGTAAAGAAACTTTAGCAAAAAAAAATATAATCTAAACTAATGCCGATAAAATTCAAGATGGCGCCCCCCAACTCCCTGCGCGGGTTTGGAGAAAAAAAAACTACTTTTTAAACTTACCTTAAGCCTCTAGGTCTACAATTAAAAGGGCGTTTTGCCACCTCAAAGATCGCAGGAGAAAATCGAAAATCTGCCCTACTATAATATCTTATAAGTTAATGTTGTTTTGTAGTTACCACACTTGGGAGATGCGACAATTGATCAGAGTAATATTTGGATAAAGGTGATTTGAAAATATTTGTAATTCATATAATAATAATGTATTGTTTGTCTTGTTTTCTTGGGTTTCTGCTTCATTCTGCACATTTTTTTTAGGTCAGTAGTTTCATATTTGCCTCTGATTTTATAAATAATATGTGTAGGAATTTGGGAAACTTTTATAGGGCGGGGAGTACCATTTTAGCAGGTAGGTATTCCTGTTAAGCAAGTTTTACCTCAGCATGCAAAGAGCGGGGATTGTAAAACAATTTAGCTGGTTTTTGGAGTTTAGGCTAGTTTTGATAAAGCTTTATAAATCCTAGCTGACCCCTCCAAAATGCCTTCGATGTTTAATCGCAATCAGTAAAAGCATGCAGGAACAATATTTATTTTAGTCTTAGCTGCTGCATTTCGTAGGTTAAATATACATGAGGTTCTACTTCTTCACTGGCAGGATTTATAAAGAAAATATTGTGGTCGGGTGGAGTATCTGCGACCGAGATCACCGCAAAATTTATCTTCTACTATTAATGGCTGCATGGAGTTTGGATTTGCAGTGCTTATAATATCCTGTGATGTTTGCAACTTTGTGATTCTACTTTATTAAAGTCTTTCTTTAGTAACTTTATAAGAAAATCTATCTTCTACTATTAATGGCTGCATGGAGTTTGGATTTGCAGTCCTTATAATATCCTGTGATGTTTGCAACTTTGTGATTCTACTTTATTAAAGTCTTTCTTTCGTAACTTTATAAGAAAATCTCTGTTTTTCGAATTGGAAAGAAATTAGTGACTTCCACTAATTAAGATTATCAAAAGTAAAATAAACATTTTTTTTTCATACAATAGCGTCTTTTTTGTTTTGAAGCCATTTTTGTTATGTTATATCTATCAAAAACAATAAGAATTAAATTGAATTAATTCAATGCTTTAAGTAAACAACAGTGCAAAACTTGCCAAAATAATACGATTTGATGAATTTGACTTATCCATTACAAAGGTTGGTTGGTTAGATCAGTTTTTTCGATTGGTTGATAAAATTGGTTTAGTAATTGAGGATCTTCTCTGCCACAAAACTTTATGCAATTAAAAGATCTCATCAGGGAACGTTCTTAAATTACGTAACGCAAAAACTCAAGAATGAACCCCCCTCGTACCGCATTAGCAAGAAAAAACACGTTTAAAATCATTGTTTGTCACACAAGGCCAACCCCCCCCCCTCACCCCTTTGTGCGTTACGTAATTTAAGGATAGTCACTCAAAAACCATACCATAGTTTGTATTTGTGAAAATCTGGTTAAAAATTTCAAATTACTGTATCTTTTAATATGTTATAGATAAATTAGCAAATGCTACACATTTTTAATGTAAATTGATTGGTCTACAGCGCATATATTGACAAATTTCTTCTAAAATTAAAAACAAAAGTGTTAGATGAACAAGTTTGATAAAAGGCAAAAATGTGTTTTTCAAAAATTAACGGTTTTTGGCGGCCACTATCTTACAAACTGTTACACTTAGAGATAAGGTATGCATAACTATATTATAGGGAATTTAATGCTCTTTATATTTTAATGCAACATTTTTTTTGTACAACGCGCCGTAATCGTGTTACAGGTGAAAATCCGAAAAATTGCACATTTTTACCCCCCTCCGCCACTGAAGCGGGAGTGCTAGGGGTGGGGACTTTTGATATGTTAACGTCCTAACTACCCTTAACATATTCCCGAAGAGAAAAATTCTCCCCCCCCCCCCTCCATGCACTCTAAAACCCCTCAATGGCCATTCATTGACCGGACTATTAGTTTATGAGGAAATTTGATATAACTTGTAAAAAATTAATTTGTTTGGTGACTTGTAAAAATTAATTTTATTTACGGACGCCTGTGAAGTGTTAATTTAAAGCTAAGTCTTACTTTGTGATACAGCATTTAAAAGAAAATTTTATTGTCTACAATCACCTATGGAACATGATTTTTGATAGAAGGCTTCGTTTTTAAGATAATCGGGTTAAACATGTGACAAACATATGGCTTTTTTTTAAACATTTTCTCAATAAACGGACGCCCGCCGCCGGACAGTTTGGTATTAGTCTGACCGCACTATCTTATACATTATTACAAAGAAAATTTAATTTTCTACAATAAAGTGTACAATAATTTAATTTAATAACTTTTTTCCAGAAAGCTTAGTTTTTAAGAAAATTGGACAAAACTTGTAAAAAAATTGGTTCGGTTTAGTGATTTTTGTTATACATCGTTTTAAGGAAAATCTCATTGTCTACAATTGCCTGTAGGACACATTTTTTTATAAAGATTTAGTTTTCAAGAAAATCGTGTAAATCCTGTAATAATCATGTTTCTTTTTTTCATCATATCAACTCAATCAACGGACGCCGCTGAAGAGTTTGTCATTGGTCGTACCCCACTGACTAATACAACGTTAAAAAGCTAATTTTATTGTTTATAATAAAGGTAATTACATATTTTTCCCTAAGAAGCTTAGTTTTTGAGAAAATTTGTAAAAACCTCAAAATCTCAGGTTTTGGGAGTCTGGGCGGTTTTTGGGGATTTTTGCAGCTAACATTTAACAAAGTAATAAAATTGTATATTTAAGTTCGATTTTACATATTTTTGATTAATTTCTCTGTCATTGTCGCTTTAGGGCGTCAACTTAGTTAAATTTTCAGAAATTCGAACACGACTATAAGACCCCTTCTCTTATAAATATAATATATAAAAAAAAATTGGACTAATAATAATATGTGACCTTTTTTCAGCTAGAATCCATTGTCAAACTGCGGTCCTCATATTTTGCATACTCAACTACCTACAGCGCCTGCACTAATTCTAGCTACGCCACTGCAGCCTTTTTTATGGTAAACGTAACCGTACCTTTTTAATTGGCGTTTTTTGTTTTTGTGGACTCGCGAGCAAAAAGACAATATTAAAAAAAGATTGATTTTCTTGATTTTTTTATATTTTTTCAAAACAAAACAAACTTTTTAACCTATAAAGGAGGAGGCACTAAATACATTTTTACCGGGATGCGACAGATGAGCTGAATTTGAGATATGTTGAAGGCCAAACCTTTCTGATATTTTTACCAAAAAAAATTGGGGGGGTCATGCGCGCCACTGAAATATAGAAAAATATTACATTTTGTATGAATAACTTATCGCCAAATAAAAATAAAAGACTGATATTAGTCTTATTTTATTGACAAAAGAGTCATTTTAGGGATTTTATCAATTTTTGGCATATATTTTGTGTCAACTACCTACAGAGTGGCTCAAAATAATTGAAAAAAAAAATAGACAGACAAATACCTGAGATTTATTAAATATAAAGAAAGGAAACTAAAAATGCATAGTCAAAATTAACTTCACTTGCTTTCATGTGAGTCGTTTTAACTATAAGCTTGTCTAACGAACTGTCACGATCAGCTGTTCGAAAGTTGCGGGAGGACAAGCAAAGCGTTTTCCCATAAGCCGCAATGCTAACATAAACGTAAATTTAAAAAAAAAAGTAAAACGTTTTAATTTACAACAAAGATGCTGTTCTAAGTATTGACCCTTTGTGCACATGAGAAAAATGCGTTTTTCTTTAAAAAAATCAATTAAAGCCAGTAAACCTCAAAATGTTTTGTTCAAAAAGTCAGGTTACGTTTTTATTTACTTTTGTTTTTTAAACTTTTTTTCGAGTTTTTTACTCAGTTTGAAACATTAATATTAGTTTTTGTGCTGTTTTGAACTGTGGCAGTTGGGGAGATCTTGATAATGTTAGTTTTGATGGAATGCCAAGTATTTTGACATTAAAAAATCATTATGATTTAAATGAACTAGGTATCAGCTCAGAGAAGAGAAAAGAAAGTGGATAAGTGCTCTAAGAGCTGACTTAACAGATCAAAATTAAAATATTCGAAAGTTTTTGTCAGGTTTGTTTTGGATAAATATGTAACTGCCATTTTTGCAACATTTTCTATTGGGATCTTTTTTGTACTCGAGTGGACCTTTTGCAAAAGTGTAACATAGAATTGTGTTAAACTATAAGAAATATTTCACTATGATTTTTGTAGTAACAGTGACGATACAGGAATTACTATTCTAGGCAAGCAACTTTCAAAATTAGAATACAGCAATGATCCTGACTGGGTCTCTCCTGAATGTATTGTTTTAAAACAGTTGAAAAATTTATTTTAAAAATGATGGTTGAGAAAGGGTCTAGAGAAGAAAGAAGAAGAAAACGATATGAGGTTAAAGTGTGGGTAACAAGTTAAACTAAATTTGTACACCATCCTACAGAACTGTAATAAATTCATTGTAGTGTAGCATCCTGTATAGTGTCCAGTGGAGTCCTGTATCGTCAAAGTATTTTTTTCTTTAATAAATATTTATTTTACAGACCTCAAAACAGTTTAGAATAAACTAGTGGGTTTGACAATCTCCCTAACTCAAACCTCTTTTCATCTTAAACTATTTTGGTGCAAATTTTCCTTTATTTCCTTGCTTTTTGACATCTAAAACTGGATTTTTTTGATAACTTGTACACTGTAAAATTTGTACAGCATCTGACAGGAGCTATTACAAGTCCTGTTGTGAAATTTCTACAATACTGTTCTGAGCTTATTACAAAAATATTTTTTATATTGCATCAAAAATAGATGACAAAAAAAAGTCAACTTTGTTGACTTTGATGACCACAAGAAAAACAAAAAAGTTCTCTCAGATTTTTTTTTCAATTTCTCTCAAAAAAACTTGAGTCCTGCTAATGGGCCCTGTCATATTCTGTTATGCCCAATTATATAGTAGAGTACCTACATATTTATTTGCATAAACTTTTAGATACATAATTGAGCGAATACTGTTACAAGAAAACAGTAAATAAAAGTACGGTGGTGAGGCCAATGACAAGGAAAAACTGTATTTTGATTTTGCAAGTTTTTTCTATTAATGAAAAATCCTTATATGAACTTTTGGCATGTGTGTTTTGGCAGCAGGAACTATAATAAAATATCGTCTTTTATTTAGGTCAGTTTACTGTATTTACCTTATTTCCCTTATCCGCCTTATTTTGACTTGTCAAGTTATGTCAAAGTTACGCGCGATACACATAACAACCATGTGTGTTTTTTTTGTAATTTTTCTTAGTTTACTTTGAACAAAATGGATAAAAACTGGATAAAATCTCAAGATTACGCTTTTGTTATTACGATGACTTAATGTTACTGTGGGAGTTTGTGAGGGAGAATCCCTACCAAAATTCGGATGGTTGGGAGACTGTTGTAAAAAATACGCAAATAAGTACGGGAAAATTTTCTTCCCTTAGTTGTAAAAGGCAACATTTGGTGTTGATAATTGAGGCTTTAAAAAAAAAGGAAGATGTAGAAAAAGGAAGGTAGGTAACAATGCCTTTTTTAATATACGCATAATTTTTTTAGTCGATTTCTAAATGATTTTGGGCTTAGATTAAAATATAACACGGTCTGATTTTAGCCTATACTTATACTGAATAGTTAAAGTTTAATGATATAGGACTTACAAATTAGTAAACCTCCACGAGGGTCTTTTTAAGTCAACGACATCTAACAGTTTCATCTAAGTTATATTTTTACTCAATTTGCAGATCTGGAATAGAAACAACTTGTAAAAAATATGTGCTTTATTATTTTTTATAGATATTTCTCAAGAATTTTCACAAAGCAAAAGAATAGTGGTAATACAAGAAAAATTACACAGTTGGGCAAAATTGCCCGCGACAAATACTTACAAAACATGGATAAGGTCAAACTGGTGGAAGAGTTTTATGACCTTGAACGTTGTGGTAAGTTTTGTTCGGTTAGGTTTGCTTTTAAAGTTTTTTTGCACCATAGAGACTAAAAAAGTTTTTTTCATAACATAAAATTTAGTGCTATAACGTACAAATTTTTTCACATTTTTAGGCCGTTTTTTTTAAAACAAATTTAATAGAAACGGGACCCAAACGGCAAAAACAGGATACATATACAACGTGACTAAAGTGGCTTTTTATACCTCGGCAAATTGTATCCAATAGGCTTGAGCTACAAATTTTTCGCGTCAGGATGAAAAGTGCCACTTTGGTACATAATGTGAGACTTTTTTAGAGATTGCAAATGTTGTTAAATTTGATGATGATGATAGGCAGTCCTTTGAACAGGCCAGAAAACACATCAAGGTGTCAGCAATAATGGAGGTCAGTCAAAATATTAGCAACACATCGATGCCAATGAGAGAAAAATCCAAGCGAATACCAACACCTTCAAACCTTATTGGATCCAATACTATTAAAAAACCAAAGAAAACCACGAGAAATGTCTTGGGTCAGTACTTATTTTAGATACTGAGAAAGTTATTTAAATGGAAATTTTGAAAATAACAGTTTTTTTTGTAAAAAAAAGTTTTCAAATGGCGCCATATTATAGAAATGTCGAATAAAAAAAGGCCGAACCGTAATTTGGTCGAAAATAAAAGAATCCAAAATGGAATAGACGAAAATAATTTAAATGAAACGTAGTTTTTTTCATCCGTTTTGATATAATAATTTAGACGAAGCGTAATTTCGACGAAACGTAAAAGCATGCGAAAAACTTTTTACGTGCTGTTCAGCGTGCGATATACTTTTTCACACGTTGTGTGGAAGTCACCAAGTTTAGAGGTTTTATAGCGTGTGTAAAACTTAATTTTCAGAGGTAGTTGTAAAAAAAAAATTGTACTAAAGTCTAAAAAAAGTTAATTACCAAACTGATAATAATTTAGTTGAAAGTAGGTCAATTTTAAGATATTAACAAGTTGTATAAAATATTGGTTTTTATTATCAAACAGATAGACATAAGCATAGCCGCAGACAGACACAGCGTTTGCAGGTTTGTCCCGTGAGATATAAAAAAACATCTACAACTGTCTATGAGAATGACGTTTTTCACACGCGACAACTTCTGGAAATAGTGTTTTTCACATAGCGTGTGAAAAAGGTTTTCGCACACTACAATTTAGGTATTTATATTTATCCTAATTCTGACACGTCGTAACCCACCAAAAAATGAAAATTCATATTTTTGGTTAGTAGTTATGCATAGCTATATGCTACTAAATCCTCGCAACCAAAAAAAATATATAAAAAGGTCATTTCCGCGATTTCTAATATTTCGCATAATGCTTACGCTATGTAATTTGCTACTAACTTTTCTTATTCCTGTAAAATTTTGTTGAGTTGGGTTACGATGTTTCAGAATTAGGGTGACGATTTGGGTCCTGTCATGAAGCTAGTAGCTAACTGCGATTTTTGTGATTCTGTAACAAATAAAAATTAGATGCATACTTGCTTAATTGCTTCTACTTGCAGTTATGAAAATTTTTATTTTTAATAAAAAAGTTTCTATATTGATGTTTTTAGTTCCCTCAAGGACTCGAGTCAAGCGAAGAAAGCCCGCAAAAAAAATTGTTAGATATATGTGAGCGAGCAACAAGAAAGGCATCAAACAATATAATCCAGAGAATTGGATATAGAAAAAAGGCGATTGCATTTAGAAGAAAGAAAGGTTACACTAGCAGAAAACAAAGCTGAGATGAAAGAGCAAATGCTAAAAAAATAGTGGAAATAACCCAACAGTTTGAACTGTAAAAGGAGAAGTTAAGGCAGGAATTAAAAGAAAAAGAAAACATAAACAATAATCTAATGTCTCAGCAGAAAATTACTGTTCGTTTCCTAGAAAATCGTTTGTAAACCAAAATTGAATTTTTTTTAATTTCTCCTTTTGTCATATGTAAATTTTTAGTGAACACTTTTTATGGTTTTATTTTATTCACTGTGTATCCCGCATTTTGCCCAGAGATAAAAAGAGCCACTTTTATCTCTTGGTATAAAATTTACTATTTAGTTGGTAGTCTAAGATAACCACAAAACTGCCTGCAGAAAAATTAAAAACTGTTATTTTGCCATATTTAAAAAAGAAACTTATTTAGTTAGGTATTACTTTTTTTCGCAAGAGAAATATAAATTTATATATATATATATATATATATATATATATATATATATACTCGACCGTTGTATCTTGTGACATCCAGCAAAAACTCGGTTTTTGTGACATCCACTTTAAAACCTGGTGTTATCAAAAAATAAAAAATATGAAATGTAATATAAAATATTTTATTTTTAATTCCATAAAAATATTTGTCTAAACTCACAAATTTAGAAATAAAATTTTTCATATCTTTGTGGCGTCCACTGTATATACAAAAAATTTTGACGTTGTAACATCCCTAAATATTTGTGTTAACTTGTGACATCCAGCAATGTTGCCAATGTTTCATAAAAATAACGGATGTAACAAGTACCTCTAAAAAAATAAGAAATATACACTGGATGTCACGAGGAAACAAATAACAAATAAAATATACAATCTCACAAATGTGTGCAAATATGTTACAGGTATATGTATGCAAATAAGAAAAATATACACTGGATGTCACGGGGAAGAAAATAACAAATAAAATATACAAGCACGTTATTGATGTCATAATAGGCTTACAAGATGAATATACGGCAAGGACTAAAAAAAATACTCTGCTAATATATGGGCACCTACGCTCACACTAGGTACTTTAATTATAGTGTACGTGTAAGCTAATATTGTCACTACTATATTTGTGACAAGTGGTATCTCTACCATATATGTCACAAGGTTTGTTATTTAGGGCCCTTGTGACTGAGGGATTTAGGGGAATATGAAAATTAAATATAAAGAATCCACATGTATTTTATATAAGAAAACAGATTAACAGGAATAGAGATTATTGCTATAAATAATTAAATAATGTAAAAAGAGGGATGCTGGCTGGAGAGAGTTGACCTAGGGGCCATAAGAAATAGACCTTATAGGCCGTAGAGGTATGTTAAGTAGGGACCACATTATTTCAGTGTTGTACTGGGTTCGTAGGGACCACGTATTTCAGTGGTGTACTAGGTGTGTTTAGTAGGGACCACGTATTTCAGTGGTATACCCAGACTCAAATACCTTTCGTTTGATACCACACAAACCATGTTTTGACCTAAACTCTAATTTTTTTAATTTACCCCCACCTTTTTTTTTAACTAAAATGTATTTGTTTAACTCCAGACTCAATTACCTTTCGTTTAATACCACACAAGCCATATTTTCATTTAAACTCTAATTTTTGACATTTACCCCCACCCTTTCTTTTAAATAAACTAAAATGCATTTTGTTTAACTGCAGACTCAATTACCTTTCGTTCGATATCACATACGCCATATTTTCACCTAAACTCCAATTTTTAAAATCTACCCCCACCCTTTTATTTGGCTTGCGTTAGGTGGATTTTGTTCATTTTTAAATGGGACCATCTCGACCCAAGACCCAACCTAGATACCAAATTTCATTCAAATCGGGCAATTTGATGTTAAAAAAACTCGTCAGATTAAATTTTATCTGACTAGATTTAAAAATTCCTTATCTATTTAACTTAACTTTAGTTAAATTTAGATGAAAAATAATGAGCCTATTGTTAATTATTGTACCCTATATTCACAGTTTGTAGGTCAAATTAGATAAAAGTTGTCCGTTTTTGTATGTAACTCCCATTATCTTTTTGGACTCAGACTTCAGTTTTTATCAGTCCCAATTTTTACTTTCCTAGTTCGTGCAGCAAAAGCTAGGAAAGGTATTATGTTCGACGGATTTTTTTTAAAGATAACTTAGAAATATTTTGTGACATTTGTTTGGTTGTATGTATGTTTATTCGGTTCGGTTCGGTTCGGTTCTTCGGACTTTTGAAAAACCTGTAGCTGCACATTAAAATCGGCTTACTATATCAAAATGGCTTTTCTGCCTTTTACCTTGAAATTTTTTATCTTACTTACAGCCATCTGAAAAACGCAGTCGTTCTGGGTGTTTGGGTCGCTTTATTTTTTTTCAAATCAGATTTAATTAATTTCTGAAAACTCCATTAACAGAATAAATAATATATATAATAAGTTTAAATTTGGATAATTTTACTATAGCAATAACCAATATTGCTGCGCTTGCACTAATTTCGGCTATAAAAGCTGATGCTGATAATAGACCGGCATCACTCTAGCAAGTGATCAACCCAGTATACCACTGAAATACGTGGTCCCTACTAAACACACCCAGTACACCACTGAAATACGTGGTCCCTACGAACCCAGTACACCCCTACTTAACATACCTAAGTAAAACCTCACTATGGTGGTTACGCTTTATGGCCCATAAGGCCAACTCTCTACGGCCTATAAGGTCTATTTCTTATAGCCCCTAGGTCAACTCTCTCCAGCCAGCATCCCTCTTTTTACATCATTTAATTATTTATAGCAATAACCTCTATTCCTGTTAATCTGTTTTCTTATATAAAATACATGTATAAATGTGGATTGTTTATACTTAATTTTCATATTCCCCTAAATCCCTCAGTCACAAGGGCACTAAATAACAAACATTGTGACATATATGGTAGAGATACCACTTGTCACAAATATAGTTGTGACAATATTAGCTAACCCAATCTGAAAATATTTTAAAGGTGTTTGGCTGTCTTTTAACCTTAACAACAGAAAAAGGGCGGTGAATTTTACCCCTAAAGAGGAAAATCTGCTATTTTTAATTTCCCTTAATAAACACACGAATGCTGCAAGCAACTCAATTAAAAATGAGGAGTGGATTAAAGTCACTTCTAAGTTTAGTAGTGCTACCAACACCGACATTAACAACAGAACGACAGAAAAGCTTTTACGAAAACAGACAGACAGACAGACATTGTAAAATTTTAAAAATACATTTTTCATAAAAACAAATAACAGCCAAAAAATTGCAAAAACGCTATTTCAATGCACAAGTTGCAAAAATGTTGGTTGTTTTTTCTGTTTTAAACAATGGACGTTTAAATGACAAATTTTCAGCTCCTAGCTAAATGAACTTTAATGGAAGCATAAACCATTCATAAATATGTGTGCACCAATAGCCTATACAAGCATTAAAAAAAAGTACGTGCAAATGGGTGTTAATAAAACCAAGTGTTTTAACTCTTTATGTAATTAAATGTGTATTTCTAGCCGGAAATCTTGCTGACCTGTATAAACATAATGTTGGTAAGCTGTAACAGAACCCCTATAAAAAAATTGCCCCCCACCCTCTTAGAGATATTCATGTTTTTTGCATGTTTTTCACATAAAAGCTTGCTCACTGGGTATTTCTAACATGAAATCTTGCTGACCCGTATATACACAATATAGCCACCCTCTTGTCTTTTTAAAATTTAAAACAGCTGTTGTTGGTGTCATGTGTCATTCAAGTGTAATTTTTATGCAAATCAATATAGTAGCACCTTAGCTAGGTCATTCTGCAACAAAAAATATGAATATAACTAGATGGTTTCACCTGTGTTATTCTAAAAACATTTGATATAATTTTATTTTATTATATTAAGTAGAAGTCAAAATCTCATTTCCACTAAAGATAAAAAATGAAAAGCTTTTTAAAAAAAAATTGAACCAACTTCAAAATTACATTGAGAAGTATAAAATTATTTTTATTTTGTTTTAAATCCAACCTTGTTGAAGCCGACGCGAAAATATAACCTAATCTGAGCCAATGTCCAAATTTTTTTAAAAATCTTGGTAACATTTTCTTTTGAGGGTGCGCCTACAGCCTGGAAATATTGTGTATATACAGGTCAGCAAGATTTCATGTTAGAAATACCCGGTCAGCAAGCTTATATGTAAAAAATATGCGAAAACATGAATATCTCTATGGGGGTGGGGACAGGGGGGCAATTTTTTTTATGGGGGTTCTGTTGCAGCTTAGCAACATTGTGTTTATATGGGGCAGTAAGATTTCGGGATAGAAATATCTGGTCAGTAGAATCCTTCCGGGTCACCAAATTAGGGACACCCTGTAATTAATGCCAGGTTTATACAACAAAATAAAAATTAGCCACTTCTGGCCAGCTAGTTTTCAGTTATCCAATCACTGGCCGCGATTTTTATTTTTATTCCTATTTCAATTTTGCTTTATAAACCGAACCGAACCGAACCGAACCCACCATAACAATACCTATGTCAGTTTTATACCTTTTGCACAATAATATTCATTTCGAAAGTGCTTAGAGCACACACGCATATTTTCAGTGACAGGCTTCTCCATCAAGAATGATTTTCACACGAATTCCACTATTTTTCTTCGGAAAATAATGAAAATGAACATGTGGTTCCCTGCCTTTCCTTGAGTGGCATCCATATACACAATAATTGGTATCATGCTTCGTAGTTCCAGATGTTGATGGTTCTGGTTCTGAACTCATGTTCAAACAATCTCACAAAGACCACGAATTTAACAGAATGACGCCGTAAAATCAAGAAACGCAATGTAAACACATGGCCGATCGACAAATGATTACTCGCTTTCTAGGTTCACATTTTTTCCGTCCAGAGGGCGTACATATTTTTGGAATCGCCAATACTCTGATACCTTCTAACATTCCTTCTAAAAACCTATCCATAAATGTGGTAACAGGGTGTTATAACAATAAATTTTAAATAAACGCACCATGCATTTTCTCGGGTATCTGTCATGTTTTTTCCTGGGAAAGAATAAGATTTTACCACGGATCATCACACAATTTTTTTTATATAAAAATACGTATTTATTTTTGAGAGGCAGTTTTGTGTTCCTCCAAGACAGTACAAATAAGAGGCCCTGGATACATTCCATGTGGTGTAAAACAACTGTCAAAATGTCTCGAGGGCCTCTAATACAAACTATCTTTAAAAAAATCATAAAACTTATTCATATAAGAAAATCATAAATACTGCATTTGTCTCGATTTCTCGCATGGACGTAAAACGGCAACAAATTTTTGTAATGTATGATAATTTTAGGAATATAACTGTATTAAAAAAATAACTTGTACTTTTATTAAAGATAATTTTTTATCAAAAATACTTAACACTATAAAAAAAACTGATAAAGATCTATACTCTAAAATTTATAGCCCAACACTATAAAAATACTCTGCCAATATATGGGCACCTAAGCTCACACTAGGTACTATAGTTATAGTGTACGTGTGAGCTAATATAACTAAAAGCTGAAATATATTTTATTCAACTCCAGACTCAATTACCTTTCGTTTGATACCATACAAGCCATGTTTTGACTTAAACTCTAACTTTTAAAATCTACCCCCACCCTTTTTTAAAAAACTAAAATGTATTTTGTTTAACTCCAGACTTATTTACCTTTCGTTTGATATCACACACGCAATATTTTCACCTAAACTCTAATTTTTGACATCTACCCCCACCCTATTTTTTTAATAACTTAAAATTCATTTTGTTTAAATCCAGACTTAATTACCTTTCGTTTGATATCACACACGCCATATTTTCACATAAACTCTAATTTTTGAAATCTACTGCCACCCTTTTATTTGGCTTGCGTTCGGTGGATTTTGTTCATTTTTAAATGGGACCACCACGGCCCAAGACCCAGCCTAGGTACCAAATTTCATTTAAATCGGACAAGCGGTTTTTGAGTTATGCGGGTTGGTCGTTACAGACAGACATACGGACAGACAGACAGAAAGACAGACGGCCAAATACTCTGCCAATATATGGGCACCTGAGCTCACACTAGGTACAATAGTTATAGAGTACGTGTGAGCTAATATAACTAAAAACTTAAATATATTATATTTAACTCTAATTTTTTTAATCTACCCCCACCCTTTTTTTTAAACTAAAATATATTTTTTAAACTCCAGACTCAATTACCTTTCGTTTGATATCACACACGCCATATTTTCATTAAACTCTAATTTTTGAAATCTACCCCTATCTCTTTTTTAAACTAAAATTTATTTTGTTTAACTCCAGACTCAATTGCCTTTCGTTTGATATCACACACGCCATATTTTCACATAAACTCTTATTTTGGAAATCTACCGCCACCCTTTTATTTGGCTTGTGTTCGGTGGATTTTGTTCATTTTTAAATGGGACCATCTCGACCCAAGACCCAACCTAGGTATTAAATTTCATTTATATCGGGCAAGCGGTTTTTGAGTTATGCGCGTTGGTCGTTACAGACAGACAGACAGACAGACAGACAGTAGTATAGTGGTAGTGTGAGCTAAAAGTTTCAAAAGCATCTGAAACGCAAAGATATATAAAAATTTTTGAGATCGGAGCAACTTTTTTTTCTCGAAAAAATTACCATAGCTCACACTACTATGGTATAGTAGTAGTGTGAGCTAAAAAACTGATAGAGATCTATACTCTTACTATAAATTTATAGCCCAAAATATACTTTCAAATCAGAGGCAGCAATGTTAAAATAGGTTACAACTTGACTACCATACAAATAAGTATGAGCATTTGTTAAAAGGGTTGCAACTTTGTAATAAGATTTTAGATCTTGGAGCAAAAGTTTTTGGTTTTTGTTAAAATCAACAAAAGTAAAACTTGATATAGTTTTGGAGAAAACCCACTCTGCTGCTACCCTCATCAACTTCATTTTTTGGTTAAACTGCTGCTGTTGTGGCATTAGAATTTGTGGTGCTCCTGGAAAAGGAGTTATAAGAATCTCCATCAGCCCGTATCCCTGATCATCGTAAAGAACAAAGTTGTCTTCAGCAAGTAAAAATTTTTAATTTAAGACCCTTTAAACTTCCGTTTAAATATGGTTCAACAAAAATTAACGACGTTTAACGTTAAACGACCGTTAAAATCGAAGATAAATGTCCCTGTTAAAGAAACAAAAAAATGACAATGACACACAATGACAATTTTTTGACATTTTGTCAGTGACATTACAAAAGCAAGTTGTGACCAAATCTTAAGGTTAAGCACGAACTACAAGATATCGTTGGCGAACCGAACGCGATTTCGTTTTGATTAAAACTGATTCAGTGCTTTACTTTCGAGACAAAACGATTTGTAAAAAGTGCGTAAAGCAGACACAAGCAAAATCATTTCTTTAAGTTGCTAAATAAGCGGCGTTTTTAAAAAGAATCGCAAGCAGATGGTATCATGTATTCCGGGCTTTAGACATAAGGGAAAACAAAAGGTCAGACAACGACGTCCAATAACTCTTTTTTCACACAGTCGTTAAAGGCATGAAATAAAGTTTTCCCTTATTATAGTAACACTTTGAACTGGCACGCTCAAAAAGTCCCTATTATCTTAAAGAATCCCCAAATAAAAAAAAATCGAACTTACCAATTCTTTTCAGTAGAAATGGCGTAGGCCGCCTTGAGTCCCTCAATCAGAGGATGTGAGCCATCACTCAAAATACGCCAAAAACGACGGACGCACACTTCACAGTCTTTGGAAAAAAACCTGCAATCACTGCAGTGCCAGTAAACAAAAAAAATCAATGACGTCCCAAAAGACGGCCAACAGCCCAGCCAAATCTTTAGAAAAGAGAGAGGGCACACCTTGTCCCAAAAAAAATGAAGTAGCCGGAAATCTTTTCTTAATTGGGTGGGGCAACAGTACCAACGAAAAACCCATTTATAAACTTTTATAACTTTTTATAAATTCCCAAGCGGTTAGGTTTGTAAGCCTGCCAAAAAGACCGCCAGTTTTAAACTATCCAATGACGAAGCACACTAGTACTTCAGTACAAGTCTGTAGGGGGCAGCATCAATCAAGAAGATATTCCAAACCTGTCTACTGCGAATTGAGATGTTGTCGGATCTATTTCTACGGATTTCTAGATCAAAACAAATGTCAAAACGGACCACTGCCAATATAGTATGTAGGAGAAAATATAACCAGTTAGACTATAAGAAGTTTAGTATTGAAACCATGAACTGAAAAATCAATTACTGGAAATCAGAGCATGCATCAAACCCAGTAATATTCGAACACTCAACCAATTCCCATATGAGTGAAAATTGTGTTGCATTTTAGTTAAATTTTTAGTCAAAAGTTTTTCTTTGCTCTTTATAACTGTTTTCTCTAAGATTCATAGATTTTGACGTCCTTTTTGTAAAATGTTTTTACATTAATAAAGTTGTTTTTGAACTTGAACCTAAAAATACACATTGAACCACTGCTTAAACTCGGCACGAGGGTGCTCAGATGTTAAGTTTTCTCACCACTAGCTAGCCCTACATAACCCTTCAATCCGACTAACTGAGTTAGATATTAACTTTGTTTAACTATGATTATATATTAATTAATATATTAAATACGATTTTGTTTATTCTTTTAGTCCTGGTTTTTATCCCTCTTTTATCCCCAATTTACAAAATTACATGACTTGTATTTATTTTATCTTCTCCTCTGATTAGAGTAGTAAAGATATCAAAGTGGGCGGAGCCTCAGTTGTTCCTGGTCATACTTTGGACCTAAATATGTTTCGTGCTACAAAACTAGCTAATCCGTAAAGAAGAAGTGGTCCGGAAGGGAAATAATTGTCCTAATATCCTCGAAAATATAAATAACCGAACGTCCAAAATAAATACACGTGTGTTCCCGCTGTTTCTGAAAACATCGAGAATGGTTTGTGATGTAGCAACGCCGCCATGCCCATTGTTTATACCGAGCAGAACAGCTCTTTATTTAATTCATAAACGTCAAAGAAAATTATGAAATTCCAAAGATAAACACAACAATATAGTAAATAAAATCTATATGTTTGTGGCGGATTCATTTTACAAACACAACTTTTTCTGGGTATTACGCCACTAGTAAGGAAAAATTATTTTAAAAAATTTAAAAAAAAAAACCACTGCGTTTCTCCTAGAAAAATAAAAACCACTAATTTGTCAGTGGCTTTCTATAAAAATAAATAGTTGCCTAGTAAAACCTAAACCACTTATCTTTTAATTGAATTTGAATACGCTACGTTTCGATTGCCAATCTACAATCGTTTTCAAGCTTTTATTTATATTTTCTCTCAAAATCTTAAATGTTTCTTGTTCAAATATATTTTTTTATTATTATATCGTTGACAAATTGTCAATATTCTGAAGTTTATCAAAAACAATTGACCAATCCAAACAAAACACAAGGTAACATGATACTATTTCAAGACATTATGTCAGTCAATGTTGTTTTCAAATTTGAAAATAAACAGAACAGGGTGACTCATTAAAACTAGAATCAATAAGGTCTCTTTTTTATAACCATTTAGAAATTTTTACAAAATTATGATCATTGTGGGATTATATTACTATTATATCAAAATCTATTTAAAAAACAGTAATCAGAATTTCATTACAGTATTAATTAATTTTGAAAAAACCTTTTTGCAAATCTTGTCTGAGAATAGGAAGCCAAGCTTTACTTATATCTATAGAAATACTTGAAAGACAGTTATCTTCATTTAAATAAATACATGCTGATTCTTTTAATTTTCTTTTAATGTCATTAGATTCTTTTTGTAAAATTATTGTTTCTCCCCATTTAATTCTATGATTACTCTCAAAAGAATGCTGACAAACTCTGGATTTCTCGTAATCACCCCTTCTCAAATTATATTTATGATCATTAACTCTTATTTCAAGTGGCCTAGAAGTTTCACCTATATAAATTTTACCACATTCACAAGGTATTTTATAAATTACATTTTTTGAATTCTGCTCTTCATTTATTGGTTTTGTTTTTGTTAGAATAGATCTAAGTTTATTTTCTGTCTTAAAAACTGTTTTTATATTATAATTATTTGCTATTCTCCTAATTTTGTCTGATATACCTAGTATAAAAGGAATCAATAATTTTTTAGTATCTAAATCAATTATATTAGCATTTCTTCTTCTAGGAAACTCTATTCTATGAAAACAATTTTCAACAAAATTTATAGGATAGGAATTTTTTATTAAAACTTCTTTAATTAATTCTTTTTCTAATAAAAATCTGTTATTATCAGAACAAATTATCTTTGCTCTATCAAATAAACTTTTAACAACACCTCTTTTTATTATAGTAGAGTGATTTGATTTAAAATTTAAATATCTATTAGTATGTGTTGGTTTTCTATATACAGAAGTTTGAAAAGTAGTTTGTTTTTCAATAAGTACATCTAGAAATGGAAGTTTGTTATCAGTTTCTTTTTCTAATGTAAATTTAATAGTACTTTCTTTGTTATTCATAAAATATAGAAATTCATTTAGTTTGTTTTCATCATAAGGCCAAATATCTCATCAATATATCTAAACCAAACTATTGGTTTATACTGATATTCTTGCAAAATATTATTTTCAAAATCTTCCATAAAAATATTAATCATTAAAGGAGAAAGTGGGGAGCCCATTGCCATGCCAAAATCTTGCTGAAAAAAATCATTTTGCCATTGAAAATATGTAGTTTTAATACAAATAGTAAGTAACTCTAAAATTGCATCAATATTTAAATTTGTTCTTTCTCTTAAACTTTGATCACTTTCTAAACGATTTCTTACTATTAAAAGGGTTTTATCTACCGGAACATCAGTGAAAAGACTTACAACATCAAAGCTTACCATTAAATGATTATTATTAAACTCATTAATACTGTAATGAAATTCTGATTACTGTTTTTTAAATAGATTTTGATATAATAGTAATATAATCCCACAATGATCATAATTTTGTAAAAATTTCTAAATGGTTATAAAAAAGAGACCTTATTGATTCTAGTTTTAATGAGTCACCCTGTTCTGTTTATTTTCAAATTTGAAAACAACATTGACTGACATAATGTCTTGAAATAGTATCATGTTACCTTGTGTTTTGTTTGGATTGGTCAATTGTTTTTGATAAACTTCAGAATATTGACAATTTGTCAACGATATAATAATAAAAAAATATATTTGAACAAGAAACATTTAAGATTTTGAGAGAAAATATAAATAAAAGCTTGAAAACGATTGTAGATTGGCAATCGAAACGTAGCGTATTCAAATTCAATTAAAAGATAAGTGGTTTAGGTTTTACTAGGCAACTATTTATTTTTATAGAAAGCCACTGACAAATTAGTGGTTTTTATTTTTCTAGGAGAAACGCAGTGGTTTTTTTTTTTTTTTTTTTAATTTTTTAAAATAATTTTTCCTTACTAGTGGCGTAATACCCAGAAAAAGTTGTGTTTGTAAAACAATATAGTAGTTTACCTAACTAGTGCGGAAAGTGCCTCTTTTCCGCACGCGATTGCAGATGGCCAAGCGACGCGATAGCGGAGTTTGGCCAGCAATCAAGTGCGGAAAAGACACTTTACGCACGAGTTAGGTACATTATCTTTTCTATAAGCGTGAGGAAAAAACTAAAAATTAATCAGAAAATTATTTATATTCAAAACATTTTAATCAAATCAATTATTATTATTAACATTAATATTAAAGGTGCAGTTTGTAGCGTGCTGTAAGCATAGGCAAGTGTTTTCTCAAATGAAGTGGCAGATTTGAAACTTGGGTTTTGGTTCTCCACTGCGTTCTCCAAGTTTTCGGAAACATCTGTTGCAACTGTGGTCATGCATTTGGGGCTGGATTGAGGCACTTTGGAAGGTTGTATGGTAGAAGAAAGTTGCTGACTAGTTGAAGGACCAGGGTGGCTGAACTTCAAAATTTTATTCGAAATATTTTTTTGGAATCCAGTTGAACTGTCAAGGTACCCTTCTGCGACACTTGAAGATTTCCATCCACCGAGTCGTTTGATATTGGTTATTCCTTCGCCTGAATCTGCCAACATTGTTGCGGCAGAACGTCGGAAGCTGTGGCCCGTGTATAATTCTGGATTTGAAAGCTTCAGATAGCATGCGATATCTGATGGCATTTTACCGAATGTATTAATTCCAATGCATTGTACCGTACGTGCTCCTTTTTTGTAGTTTACGAAGAACCGTCTATGTGGGGTCTCTGGTTTCCTTAAGTTGACATATTTTCGGATCAATTGGAGAAGTTTTCCATTCTCGGCTTCTTCTGAAATAGCAAAACTTCTAAATGTATGGTTTTTTGAGTCAGGAATTTTTATAATGATCATATTTCCTTTTTCTTCAATGTCATCTAGGCACATTTTTGCTAGTTCTTCACGGCGACATGCGCCCGCCAAACCAAAAATCGTGGCAACTTTCATATGCAAATAAACTAGGTCAGGAGCTTCGCTTAAAAACTTGAAAATTTCTTCTTTTGTGAAGATTTTTGCCTTCTTGGGTCTGAATCCAACGTTTTGTTTTTTCAAGTAGGCCGTAACTTTAAAAAAATTGCTTAAGTCAACGTTTTTTCTGAGTTTTATTACACTTTTGAGCATAGAATACCTCGACCAAAGGGTATTCGGTTTGCACGTTTTGGAAATTTCGGAGAAATATGCCAAAAAAACAGCTTCTTGAAGGGATTTGATGCCTTTAGCGTGGCACCATCTCTCAAACAAACTATATTCCTTCTCATACCTGTGACGAGATTTTGAAGGAAGCAGGTCCAAATTAGCGATTCTAGCGGCTTCTAGATCTTCGTCCGAAGAATCCATTGAAAATCTGATTTTTTTGTTTGAAAAATTCAAAAGACGCTTGTATCTGCAAAATTGGCTTTGTTTTGACAGTTTGTTTGTACTTTGTTGCTATGGTGATTTAAGATGCCAAATCTAAAACCACTAGTGTTCATTGTTGTTTGACATTGACAATGACGATATTTATACCGGGGAGGTTAAAAACTTATAATTTGAACCTATTTTACTGAAAACTTTATTTTATCGAAAATATTGAAAATATAGCAGAATTTTAGTCAATTTGAATATTTTTAGCATATTTCGTGTGGTAGGAAAGATACAAATGTATTTTGAACGGTCTAAATGTTATAGAACACCTCAAACTCGCACTAGTGCGGAAAAGTGGCACTTTCCACACTAAAATGCGTGCGGAAAAGTGAACTTTTCCGCACGCTTATAGAAAAAAGAGTTTTTATGTGATTTTTCCCGAAACTTGTGATCTCAAATTCCGAATGCCCTTACAGTACTAGGGAGGAGTTGGAGTGCCTCTTCTATAAGGTAACTTTTTGGACAATCTATCACCTCAAAACCCAGCTCTATAAAATACCCTTAACATTTTGTTTAGAAAAAACGAGTCGAATAGGTTATTTACAGAAATAAAACAAATATGTAACGTGTGCCTTAAACGTAAAAATGACACGTTCCAAAAAATCTGACGAGAACTGTTCAGAGAAGAGTTTAGTCTATTTCACTTTCTTCTCTGTTAAGTGAGCCTTGAACTCTTTGAACAAAAACCTTCTTATTCAATAAAAACTAACATTATCATAACCTCCACCGCTGCCACAATTCACAACAGCAAAAAAACTTGGAATAATAATTAGTGGCGCACCCAGAAATATGTCTTGGGGGACCCGAAACCTTTGGACGGGGGGGGGGGGGAGCAAAGGTCTCACGATGTCGTACATTATACTATTTTTTTTGTTTAGTCATGCAATATATGGAAAATATCTAAAAAAATATGTGATTTGGGGGGTCTGGGCCCCGAGCCCCCCGCCCCCTTGATGCGCCGATGTAAAAATTCAAAATAAGTAAAAAAAACTAGAAAAAAGTTAAACAAAAAAAAACATAAATGAAAACATAACCTACTTTTTTGAAGAAAACAGGTCCCTTTTATTTACAGATTTACTCGCTTTGGTTTAAGATTTTTAAGAAAAACGCATTTTTCCCATATGCACAAAGGATCCTTTCTTAAAACTGAATCGTTTCTACGACTAAATCTCTTGTCGTTTATGTAAAATTTACGTTTTTGGTGACATTACGGCTTATGGGAAATCGGTTTGTGTCCTCCGGAAGACATCTTGGATTGGATCATATGTTTTGTTAGACTAGCCCTAGAGTGATCTTTGCATAATAGATTATGTGATAAGCTTACGGGGTATTTCAATTTTTTTTTAATTCAACGCATTACCGGGATGCGTTAAATGAGGTGAATTTATTATATGTTAGGGCCCAAGCCGTCCAAATACTTATCTCAAAGAATTTGGGGGTCATCGGTTTCGTTGGAATATAGAAAAATGTGACTTTTTGTAGATTTTTTGCTATAACTTCTCGTCAAATAGAAATAGAAAACGAATATTAATTTTATTTGGTTGAAAAAAAAGTATTTTTACAAGCTTTTATTTAGCTTCAGATGTTCTGTCTAACTATATAACTATCTAACTATCTAACTATCTAACTATCTAACTATCTAACTATCTAACTATCTAACTATCTAACTATCTAACTATCTAACTATCTAACTATCTAACTATCTAACTATCTAACTATCTAACTATCTAACTATCTAACTATCTAACTATCTAACTATCTAACTATCTAACTATCTAACTATCTAACTATCTAACTATCTAACTATCTAACTATCTAACTATCTAACTAACTATCTATCAAATCTTGTGAAGCGTTTTTGACACACTTCCCATTATCCGATTTGGATGAAATTTGGTACACACATAGTGGTCCCATGACAATACAACATTGAGAAAAAAATATCCTCCCACCCCTACCCCCACCCCTTCTATAGAAAAATGTGTTTTTGACACACTTCCCGTTATCCGATTTGGATAAAATTTGGTATACACATAGTGGTCCGATGATAATACAACAATAGGAAAAAAATATCCTCCCACCCCTACCCCCACCCCCTTCCATAGAAAAATTTGTTTTTGACACACATCCCGTTATCCGATTTGGATGAAATTTGGTATACATATAGTGATCCGATAACAATACAATATTAAGAAAAAATATCCTCCCACCCCTACCCCCACCCCCTTTCATAGAAAAATGAGTTTTTAAAACACTTCCCATTATCCGATTTGGATAAAATTTGGTATTCACATAGTGGTCAAATGCGTTTTTGACACCCTTCCCATTATCTGATTTGGATGGAATTTGGTATACATATAGTGGTCCGATGACAATACAACGTTGAAAAAAAAAATCCTACCACTCCCACCCCCACCCCCATCTATAGAAAAATGCGTTTTTGACACACTTCCCATTATCCCATTGGGATGAAATTTGGTATACATATAGTGGTCCGATGACAATACAACAATAATGAAAAAATGTCCTAACATCGTCAAAATTTCCATCAGTCGGCCATCGCTTTTATTATTATGATAATATTAGAATTTTAGATAATTATTTTTAAATTTTTAGTGCATTTTATAAAAGCTTGTGACTTAAAAAAAATGTTTTGCCAATTTATTAAGTATGTTTTCAATTTTTTTATAGTTTTCGTCACATATCTACAGAGTAGCTCAAAATATGAATAATAGAAATAAGGGATGAAATTTAAAATGGATAGTCAAAATAAATTCATTTGCTTCAATGTGAGTCGATATAAAGTAACATTTACATACATAATGGTTAATGTAGTAAACTTACAGGGTGAATCAAACATTTTTTAAGTTAAACAAATGATAGGTGTACTAACTGTCTAGCGGAATAGTGTGTTTACCAGGATACGTCAAATGAGGTGAATTTAAGATATGGTAGAGCCTGAGCCATCCTGAACTTTGCTTTAAAAAATTGGGGGGGGGGGGGCATCGGTATCGTTATTGAGCTATACTCTTATGGATTTTTGCTACAACTTCTATCGCCTTATAGGGATAAAAAGTTGATATTTAAAATTTTGTCAATTCAGTTTGTTCACAGGCTTTCTTTCTAATGCAAAAAATTTTTGGCAGGACCCCCGGAAAGGGGTGAGTAAACCCCTTTTTGTCCCCACGTTTCCACATTCGACATTTCCTATATTCCAGCATTTAAATAAGTATAACTCGAAAACAAAGCCGACCATCACCTACTTTTTCCTAAAACAAGTATTAGGACGGTTTAGCCTCTAACATATCTCAAATTCACCGCATTTGACGCATCCCAGTTAACACACTATTCCATAGGCAATTACGCGCTGACTCGTGACGTAGCTTGACATTTGCACCCCCACATAAATTGTAATTTTGGAACATACTCAGTTGCATCTCTTTTTAAAGCACAGCTTATTTTTTATTGCTGTCCAACTCATAGCGCTGCACAGTGGGCTCCCGGATCTGCTTTTTGACCAAAATTAGAAAAATAGGGTTTATCACAATATTTTGTTTTGATATGAGAAAGAAGTAATTATCAATCAAAATGGCGAATCCAAAATGGCGAAGTTTCCTATCTATAACCCGGTAAGTATGAAATTTAATGCTAATATTCGCTAAATATGATTTTTGACTTAAATTTAAAAAAAAACTTATTTACCAGTAGGTTTCAAATTTGGAACCTTGGCGTGTCTAAAGTCGTTGAGTATAATTATGAAATCAAACTTAAAAATTACATGACGAATCCAAAAGGGCAAAGGTTTCTATTTGTCAACCGATATGTATCAAAATTGGAACTTTGGGGTGTATAAAGCCGATAGATTTCTCACTCAGACCTAGAAAAAATATCATGGCGGATCCGAAATGGAGAACTTTTACATTTATGAACCGATATGTATTAAATCTGGAACTCTGCGGTGTTTAGCGTCGCTTATTCTTATTGTTTACTTAAACAAAAAAAAACTTGCACGGCGGACCCAAAATCTTTATCCTATGGACTATCCTATATTTATAAACCGATTTGTGTCGAACCTAGTAGAAAGCTGCGTTGAAAAGGATGAGTTTACATAACTAACTAACATAAGCTAAAAATCAAACTAAAAATTAAAAAAAGTTAAACGGTATTATTTTTTGACTCTACCAAAAACTAGAAAATAATACGAACGTAACCCTGACTTTGTAGCGGATAAGAACCTGCAAGTTTAATGACTCCATAATCAAATAAGAATGATTTTTCTAAAAAAAATTGTTTTTAAGTACAACAAAATAAATATTTTTAAAGAGTCCACTTTTTTATACTAGTTTCTTAAAAGTCAGGTTTGGTAAACTGCTGATGATTTTAAATAGAACCATTTACCTTAAAAGCTTTTTTACCTAATTCGTCTTTCATAAACAATCCACCTGTAAACGTTAATTTCATCTGTCATTTTTGGTTTTTGAGATATTGCATTTGGTTTTTATTATGGAGTGACCATATGTTTATTTGATTTTTGAAATTAGTATATAGTTAGGATTTTTATACATTATTTATATTTTTTAATAATATATATTTTTCTATATTTATTTGTTTAATTTAGCCTAAAGTGCTTTAAAAATAATAGACAAAAACTTTTGTAGCAGCAGATTTTAAAGTACAATTTTTGAAAAATATGTATACATACTCTTTATAAAAATAAAAATTTTAAAAACATGGTTGATGAGGGAAGCAAAAATTTTTGTTCAACATTTATAAGAAATCTATATTTTTATAGAATTTCAGAAATGCAACGCAAAAACCATTGTCTGACATGTCTACACATCAAAATTGGAATCAAAATGTACAGGTAGAAAGCCTAATTCGGGGAAAGGGGGCCAAAATGATATACTTAATTTTATAGGCCCTTTTCTCCTATTAAATGGTCACCAGTGCGTTCGTCATTTGAAACTTAGTTGGCTAGATACGTTATATTTATGTTCTAGTTTTCAATTTAACCGATTTAGAACTCCTTCATACCTACTTTATTTTTATTTTTGTAAAAAGTTGCCTTTGGTGAAATGGGGTGCCTATGTGGCGAAACGGGCGGGGCGGTTATGTAATTTAGAATCAATATTTTTGTAAGACCAGTCTTATTTATTAAAATACTTATTTAAAAAATAAAAAGTTGTAATATATTGTAAATACATTTATAATAATTAAATTTAGTAATTTCAAAATTTATAAAGAATTACAGCGACCAAGTCATCGCTGTCGACTCTCCTACACGAATTTTGCGTCAATTTTTTGCAAAGACAACATAAAATATGAGTTTGATGCTATCAAATAACAATTTTTTTTTTTGGGGTATAGGTTACTAGGTATAACAAGGTACCCCATTTGGCCCCCATGAAAAAACCTCGTATTGGCACAAACCACCAGTTAAATTCAAACAAAAATCATACATAGTAAAGGACTAATCTTACGGGCGATGCGTTGAATTATGAATAATACATAAACCCACTAATCGTTCAATGTAAACAAAATATAAAAAAGTCTGTAAAAAATATACTTACCGTCACAAAATGCGCAAGCTATTTCTACAATAAACAGCGCACAACATCACATGTTGAGCAAAAACCAACTTAAGCTCAGTCGACCGACACCAATCATATTGCAGAGTTGAACCAGTTATAGGAATAAAACATCCGATATTAAAAGGTTTTATTTTTGCGCAATTTACTTAAAACTGCGTACCCCATTTTGCCCTCCTTTCCCCTACCTTTTTTTACAAGACTTATTTTATGCGAATTTTATACATCATAAAATATTGTCGTAAAATGGCTTAAAATCTGGATCAAACCGCCATACAAATATGGTACTTTAACGCATTCCTTTGAAAGGAAAAATGACTGAAAGTTACGTCAATTAAATCATAGTTTTTTCAAGGCCTGCTGCACTATCTACTCTTTTTAGTAAAGGTATTAAGAAGTTTCAGTATGTTTTTAATTTAACCCTTTTTGGCCAAAAATTAGATCCGCGAGGCCACTGTGTGCATCAGAAAATTCATTGACGTTGATTGTCAAAATGGGATGACTGTTTTAGATTGGATGCGCCCTTCCCACTACTTTAAGTTAAAAAGAGAGACTAAGTAGCTGGATGACAATGTGTGAGTTTAGTAAATAAAACGAGTAGACCAATGTTTAGTTATTAAACTCATGTGTGTTTAATATTATTAAGCGCCCTTACTAATACATTAGTTTAAAAAGAGATGGTAAATAATCGTATCATAATGTGTAAGTTCAGTCAATGACACGATTAGATTAGTTATTGGTACGTTCCGGAATCATATTTTGTGTCGGGGTGCCGTGCTACGTCACAGTCAGCGACTTATTAGTATACCTGTCATCCGAATTCAAAAAATTATTATTCCTGTATTTCTATTATTCATAATTTGAGCCACTCTGAAAATATGTGACGAAAACTATATGTCAAAAATTGAGAACATACTTAAAAGACTCTTTTTTTTTCAAGAAATTATTATTGGTTTTTTATTTCTCTTTGTTATAGCAAAAAAACTACAAAAACTCACATTTTTTCATAATGTAGTGGCGCGCATTTAAATAATTATAACTCGAAAACGAAACCGATGACCCCCCAATTTTTCTGAGACAAATATGAGGAAGGTTTGGGCTCTAATATATCTTAAATTCACCTCATTTGACGCATCCCGGTAATCACACTATTCCGTAGACAATTAGAAAACATGTCATGCGTTAAATTATATTTTTTTTTAATACCCTGTAAGCTTATCACATAATCTATTATGCAAACATCACTCTAGAATAGTTTAAACGACTCACATGAAAGCAAGTAAGTTAATTTTGACTATGAATTTTTAGTTTCTTTTCTTTGTATTTAATAAATCTCAGGTATTTTTCCTGTATTTTTTTTAAAATTATTTTGAGCCACTCTGCACGTGATGCAAACTATATGTCAAAAATTGCTAAAATTCCTAAAAGGACTATTTTGTAAATAAAATAAGACTAATATCAGTTTTTTATTTTTATTTGGCAATTAGTTATTATTAAGTATAGCTCGAAAACGAATCCTATGACCCCCCCAATTTTTTTGGTAAAAATATCAGGAAGGTTTGGCCTTCAACATATCTTAAATTCAGCTCATCTGACGAATTCCGGTAAACAATGTATTTAGTGCCTCCTCCTTTACCGGTAATGGCACTGATTAGAGCATTTTGTTAACTTTAATAAAAGTAACAGCGTGACCGAGTGCTACTACACCCGAATAAAATAAAGGAAAGGGTCACAGATTGGCAAAAAGTCTGAGCAAAAACACCCTATTAGCAATGGACCGTTCAGTTATTTGTAATCTTCAAAATGCGACAATGTAAAAGAGAACCTGCGTTTAACCAAGCTAAGTCAAAAAATCATGGATTTTCGTTGTTTTTTTTTTAACCAAAGATAACATAGTTCCGGAGCAGAGACCCAATTCTTGAACCACTCGGATTTTTTGTCGTATACAAGTAAAACTCGAATGGTAGTTTCGAGTACTCGGAAAAGTTGCAATTCTTGAATGCCACTCGAACGCCATTTCCGTGTAAGGCTTTTTTTTTCGACTAAACTACTTGGCAACGCTGTTTTTGTATAATTTTCGCCGTTATGTCCGCCTAAAGTTGCCGCGATGAAGTAAGGTTGACAGTAGTTTGACATACCGCCTTTGTTTTTTTAAAAGTGATTTATTTTCACAATATGTGTTTTTTAATAATCATAATCATTGCTAAAGGTAAGTACCAAATTATAGTAATGACAATTTGGGGCCTAGGGGCATCTAATCTTTTTAGGAAGTGTGGCAATTTGGGGCTGAAATTTGCAATTGAATTTTGAGACTGCTTACGGAAACAAATAAACTTTATATTTATTCTGAAGGGGTCTTGAAATTGAGGCTTTATTTGTAATAAGTGGCCTGCCTTTGACAAACTTAAATAACTAACCACACAGAATTTATAGAAACCAGAAATAGTTGCAATATTACTATTGACGCCGCCAAAAAAACATATAATCAAAGAATAAAAAACAGGTTGCTGAATTGTCCAAGTAGTTCTAGGTCCTTTTGGTCTCTTGCAAGGGCCGTTGGATCAAACTTCGCCAAGTCATCCATACCACCACTTACAGATAAGAATGCTCACTTAGCCACAACATCAGAGGAAAAAGCCAATATGCTGGCCAAAATATTTTCCTCCAACTCAAACCTAACAGTGCCAAATGGAAAAACTCCACCGTTCATTGAAAGGGTTTCCCACAGAATGCCAGAGGTGCCCTTTTGTCACAGAGAAATACGAAAATCCCTTAAAAAGTTGGATACAAACAAAGCAATGGGTACAGATGGCATTCCCGCGATAGTACTCAAAAATTGTGCTAGCGAACTCAACCCAACTTTCGCAAAATTATTCAATTTATCTTATAGGCAAGGAGTATATCCATCATCATGGAAGTCTGCCGCAGTACAACCCATTCCAAAGAAAGGAAAAAAGACAGATCCGTTAAACTATAGACCAATTGCTCTACTTCCGGTGATATCAAAAGTAATGGAAAGAGTTGTGAACAATTACCTAACCAAGTACTTGGAAAAGTACAAAATTATCAACGACAAGCAATACGGATTTCGAAAATATAGGTCAACTGGCGATTTACTAACATACGTCACTCACTTATGGCAAAAAGCGATTGAGTTGCGAGGTGAAACAAGAAGAATTGCCTTGGATATATCTAAAGCATTCGATAAAGTCTGGCATGAAAATCTGCTCAACAAGCTCAAAGCAACGGGATTGTCGCCGAGACTTTGCACTTGGTTTGAAAGTTACCTTAAGGATAGATCCATTTATGTTGCACTGGATGGCCGGAACTCCAACTCTTACCAAATAAATGCTGGTGTGCCACAGGGAGCAATCCTTTCGCCAACACTTTTTCTGATTTACATAAATGACCTCATAGATAAAACAGTAAATCCACTGTATTGCTTTGCAGATGATGGCAATGTAGTCTCCTCAGTCATACCACCCACATGTCTCTCCGCACGTGAATTCCATTACCTTAGACTAACTGAAATATCAGAGATAAATAACGACTTAGAGATAATAGAGGACTGGGGCAACAAAAACCTTGTACAGTTCAACGCGCAGAAAACCCAAGCAGCCCTGTTTTCAAAAAAGACCAGCACCGGTGAGCCAAACATCATGCTATCTGGAAGTGCTGTCGCATTGCAGAGCCAGTTGAACATCTTAGAAGTCACTGCAGAGACCAACATGTCTTGGCACAGTAACGTGGCAGATATAGCTAAAAGGGCGTCCCAAAAGCTTGGATGCTATTTCGTACAAGACATCTGTATACACCAAGCCAACTGCTGACACTCTATAAAGCCTAGATTCGACTAACTATGGAGTACTGCTCACATATATGGAGTGCGGCACCCAAACATACCTTAATGCTTTTGAACACCGTGCAAAAACAAGCTATCAAGCTGATCAATGACCCCGCACTTACCCGTAGCTTGGATAGTCTCGAACATCGAAGAACTGTGGGCGATCTATCTCTCTTCTACAGGTGTTATCACGGAAAATGCTCTGAAGAGTTGGCACGTATGATCCCCCCGGGAGTAGCACCTACTAGGCGAACACGTCAAACAGACGGTAACCATCAATTTATTGTTAAAATAGAGGCACCAAGAACCTCATTATATCAGAATTCATATCTCTGGAGAACAGCATCACTGTGGAATAAAGTCCCTGCGACAGTTTTCCCTGCAGGTTACAACCTGAACCGTTTCAAAACCAACACACACCAACATTTCCGCGCACTTGCCGCTTCTCGAGCGTGATAGGGATCCCTTGCGAGTGCGCATACCCGTAAAAAAAAAATACTTCCGTACCGGTCTGTAGGGGGCAGCATCAACCAAGGGGATATCGAAAATACGTAAAACGCACATTGAGGTGTTGTCAGATCTATTTCTATAGACCGAACAAATGTCACAACCGGACCCTTGCCAACATAGCAAGTAGGAGGAAAATAACCAGTTAGACTATAAGAAGCTTAGCATTGAAACCATCAACTGTAAAATCAATTACTGTAGATTCGAGCATGCATCAAACCCAGGAATATTCGAACACTCAACCAATTCCCATATGAGTAAAGCCATACTAAATAGAAATAAAATATTCCGAGAAATTAATAAACTCAACGATATTTAAAATTAAAAACAAACTAAATGTACCAAATTCTCAAAATAATAATCCGTTAGGTGTTATTAACATTCCATATGTTCAAGGGATTTCAGAAAACATAAGACGAATAGCTAAACACTATAATATAAAAACAGTATTTTCGTCGGGAAATACGATAAGAAGTTTTGTAACTAAAACAAAACCAGACAATCCCTCAAATAATAAGGAATGTATTTACCAAATCCCGTGTGAGTGTGGTAAATCATATGTAGGTGAAACGAAACGCCCTCTTCAGGTTAGAGTAAATGAACATCTAAAAAGTACCCAATTAGGGGATATTGAAAAATCCGGTTTAGCAGATCATGCATGGTCAAATGATCACAGGATTCAGTGGTCAGAAGCTAAAGTTTTACATAAGGAGTCGCATTGGCGAAAACGAAAGTTTATTGAAGCTGCGTATATAATGCAGAATAAAGAAGTTTTCAGTCAACCAAGCACGGACATACCAAACATATGGAAACCACTCCTTAAGGAAAACAGGCGTCTTAGGATTAAAAAAGGGGGCGGGCCGTCACACCTGACTGCACACCAAGTAGTATAAGTAGTAGCCTAGAGACTAGATTGTTTAGTTTACACTTGATAACGGTTAGAGATACTTACTAACCGAAACGTCGTTTTAAAATAAATAAAGACAATGGAAGTCCGAAATTTTATTTCTACACAATCATTGTCTACGAGTTTCAAACAAAAAAACCATACTAAATGTAGAATTTAGTTGTACTTCGCTTCGCTCTTTATATATGCTTTCTCTAAGATTCCTATGGTTTGACGCCATTTTTGTAAAACATTTTTACATTAATAAAGTTGTTTCTGAACTTGAACCTAAAAATACACATTGAACTACTGCTTAAACTCGGCACAGGAGTGTTCAGATGTTAAGTTTGCTCACCACTAGCTAGCCCTACATAACCCTTCAATCCGACTAACTGAGCTAGATATCAACTTTATTCAACTATGATTATATATTAATTTATATAATATAAAAATACGATTTTGTTTATTCTTTTAGTCTTGGTTTTAGCCCTCGTTTATCTCCAATTTACAAAAGTGCACAACTTGTATTCATTTTATATTCTCCTTATCCAAGTAATAAAAATATCAAAGTGGGCGGAGACTCGGTTGTTCCTGGTCAAACCGTGGACCTAAATATGTTTTCGTGCTACAAAAACTAGCTAATCCGTGAAGAAAAAGAGGTTCGGAAGAGAAATCACTGTCCTAATATCCTGGAAAATACAAATAATCGTACATCCAAAATAAATTAAATGTATACCTAATTTTTCAAACTGTCCTTAAAACATCGTGAGTGGTTTGTGATATGGCAACCCGCCATTCCCCAGAATTATACCGGGTAGATTGGATTAGAATACTTTTCCCATTTCGTCTATTTATTGAACGTACGCGGTCGCTAAAACAGCTGATTATTGATTTCGTAAACGTCACATAACCACGAAATTCCGGATAAACAAAACAATGAAAAGTTTTTATCTGATTTCTCCCGAACCTGTGATCTCAAATTCCAATTACGATGCCTAAATAATGCGACGTGTGCAGTGGTTACAACAAGATGATGGAATACCTCCACTATAAGGTAAATTTCTGGACCATATATAAACCTAGCTCTATAAAATACCCTTAATTTGTGTACAGAAAGACGAGTCGAAGAGCCTTGATTATTAACCTAAATAAAACAAATATGTAAGTAGTTTATATGGCTACTTTAAAACACCCCCACTCCTGCCACCCTAAGCCCCGCCCACCTCCCCATCCATCCCCGCAGGGGGCGTGGTCACGCCCACTTCCCCTCCCCCTCACATCCCCGGAGGCGTGGTCTTCCCCTTCCCTCCTCCCGAAGGGGGTAAAAAAAGATGGCGGCCAGCCAATGATAGGCGAAGTGGGGGACCCTTATTTTAAGGGTCGACCAATAGGAAGCGACTTCCCCGAAGGGGGGAGGAGCCAAAATGGCGGCAGCAGAAAAAAAGATGGCGGCCAGCCAATGATGGCGGCTGGCCAATCAGAAGAGAGCTTGCCTCTCATTGGCTGGCCTTTTGAAAGTCGAAGTGCGTAACACCGTGCATGAAGGCGTAGCAATAATAAAAGATGGCCATAGATTTCCCCCCTTTGAGTATTAACTTTCCCCCCTTTGAGTACGTACCAGTGCAAGACTGGCACCCTATTTTCTCTCTCTCTCTAGCACACTAGAATTATCTCTCTCGTTCTAACGCATCCTATTTTCTCTCTCTCTCTCTCTCTCTAGCACACTAGAATTATCTCTCTCGTTCTAACGCATCCTATTTTCTCTCTCTCTCTCTCTCTCTCTAGCACACTAGAATTATACGTAAACCTACTTAACTATTTTAATAAACTAGAAATATTTTTATTTTAAATAAATTTTCATACGTACCTACTCAGTATAACTTTTTTTCAGCATCAATGATTTAAATATGTATTTTTTTTCACTTTTATTAAAGCAAATTTTGATATTGCTGTAACTTTTATATACATTTCTTAAAATATTTTTAAAGAAAGCATATATATTATTGCTTTCTTTAAAGTCTTTTTTCATTTTTATTTAAAAATAAGAATAGAAAGGTTGGTCAATTACCATTTTTTAGGTTTATTTATCTTTATTTATGTCTTTTTTTCAAACTTTTTCTCCAGAAAATGTTTGAGAGTAATGAAAGAATATTGAGGAAAGTGTAATATTTAACAAAAAAAGACATAAACTTGTCAAACATTTTTCAAACAAAAATGTATTGAAAACTAAAGATGGAGCTAATGGTAATCTAATTCAGAATTTAATAATTAATTTAAAAGAAAGGTATTTTTCTTTAATCTTTTGAATTTTTTTTTAATAATTAATAATCTTAACCTAAGGTAATATATGGACTAATGAAATACTATACTATTGCTAAATAACTTTTAAAAAATCCTAAGCTAGCCTAAAACTATATGATATTTCACACCTTAATTACTTAGATGAAATCATCTAAATAATTAAGGTGTAAAACCTCCCTAGGTATTGAGTGATGAGGTATTAATATGTCAAAGTCATCCGTAAGCCTTATTTCGTTAAAACTGGACGGAAGACTTTGACATATTAATACCTCATCAGTAGTAGGTGAGGCAGACGATGGTCCCGGTGCGGGCATATACTCAATGGGTGCGGGTGACGATGACGGCGATGACATATCCTGAAATCAAAAGAAAAACCATTGTTAACCATTTTTTTTTTTATTAAACCATTTAGTTATTTTTTATTTTACTAAAAAAGAAATAATTATATTTTTGGTATCTATATCTTTTAGTCCCACACCAAAAATTTTGAGAAAATATACAGTGTACACAATCGAATTTTTCTAGAGAATTATTATGTGTATAGATTTGTATAGTTTACCTGTTCAGCGGCTACCACCGTGTAGAACGGAGGCGAAACTATGTCTGGAACTACCTCCGGTTGAACCAGAGGGGTGTTAGAAGTTCCAGCCTGTCCGATGATGTTCGCCTCATACAGGCTGCCGTCTGAATTGAGGGGCACGGTTACAAAATGATAGCCGAGCTGAGCATGTCTTATGGCTCTCCTGAAAATAAAATAAAATATAAATATTTTGCTAAATTGTTCTCTATTTTTTACACTGCTAAATATACATCACTAGCTGCAACAATATGTTACAGGTTCCAATCTGTTGCTACTACTATATAAATGTAATCTTGGACGTTTATGTTTACACCAAACAAAAATCGAAGTTTTGATGTGATAGACAAAGTGGCGCGCTGCAGCCTTACGATTAGATGTTAAATAGGCACTGTAGACTTACTATAATGGTTTGATTGAATTAGTGTAAAAACTCATAGTATATAAGTTTAATAGTATATTAAAAAAAATAGAAATAACTTACGTAAATACATCCTGCACTCTCTCCAGCCCCTCCGAAGGCCGCAGACGGCACCCGCACTGGCAAATGTATTCTTATGCAGCAGCACACATACCGCAGCATGTGTGCTGCCAAATACACTCCATGGGGATGGACGTGATTATATTCGAAAAACAGTGCATGTAGGTGATGGCAGCCATCATAGCTTCACTGGAATAAAAAACATAAAAAATATAAATATTAGAAAGTAAAAACATAACTAGTCCTATCCTAACATAAAATTTGTACACCCTCTATTGTCAGGAACTATATACCTATTGTTAAGGGGGCAAACTTCGTCCGAAAACTTACCATTTGACAACACTGATATCGCGTTTTTTGGCCAAATCTTTGTTCTAATAGAAATAGAAAACGAGAAAGCGGAACGCGTCGAAATTTTGACGAATCTTAGCAGTTTTTCGCAAAATCATTTTATTTAAAAAATAAAAATAAAAATATGGCTAAAACACAACAAATATTTCAAAACAATGTTGGACATTTCAGTAGCCTAGTTGTGTTATAGAAAACTGTAGCTAAATTGTTTCGATTTTTGTATTTTTTGAAAATGTACAAAAGAAAATCAAAAATCTAACAAGATACGTTTGAAGATTTTAAAAAAATCTTGCATATGAACAGAAATAATGTTTCAACTAGTTTTTTATAGAAGATATCTATTAGGATTTACAAAAGCCTGCTCAATTTTATAGTTGCTGCAGGACACCAAATCAGGCAAGAGCCATCAACCTCCTGACTGAAGCGCCACCCCCATATACCGGGGGCAAGTCAATTCGATTGAGAAAATTTAACTAAGATCACGTGACCCGGATTTTCACATTTTCAGATATTTTGAAAAAATGTCGTTTAATATAAGTTAATATAAGTTAAATGATTATAAGTATGTATTTAAAGACATAGAATTTTTTCTACATATTTACAAAACGTTTTTTTAAGGGCTGGCCATAGCGTAACAAACAAAATCACGGGATTACGAACCAATTTATAAGATAGTTTTTGATAATTAGTATATTGCTCAGTTAACAGAAGCTTGTGCTTAACTTCGCTGAGTTACAACTAAAGCCCTTTTCATTTATTTATTTATTTATTACATAACAAAAGAAGAAAGTGGCAAATTTTACACGAGCGTGAGAAAGTTACTTTCTGTCGAGTTGGACGCTATTTTTTCTACGAACACTGTTGACCTATACTAATTTTTGTAAAAATTGGTGTTTAATTTTGCGTAAATCAAATGAAGCTGCTTTTCCGCACGTGTGGGAAAGTAGTTTGAAACACATGTGTGAAAAAGTATTGTGACAGTTAAAAACTTTCCATACATGTGACGAAGTACTTGTCACACATGTGCGAAAAAATTTCTGCACACGGATGAAATTTAATGTTTTCTGAGGATGCAAATCGTGTAAAATCCAACATTTTCATATGTGGTCGCAGGAAATAGTAATTTACCTAACCAGTGAGGAAGACGCACACACATTCGTTAAGTATGTAGGTAAAATATTTTTTCTACGAGGTTGTGGAAACAAAATTAAAGAAATACAATAAAAACAACTCATTTATTATATTTAATTTACAATGATTGCCGAAAACTTTACTTCTTATCCTGTGGATCACGAGATTTTCGTTTTCATATTCTGGATCAATGATATCGGAAGGTCTTTAAATATATTTTGCTCTGGATGTATTTTGAGGCAGGCTCATAGTAACATTATGTGTTCCATCCTATTGTGGCTCAGTCTTCTTCGGGATTATCGGTATTTTCTATCACAGTAAATAAACACTTTTTTTATATTTTTATTTATAAGATGAAATGTCATCCCCTGGTTTTTCACAAAAAAAAATAGGCTTTGTTATTTACTCTATTCTTTTATTTTTTGTGTTGCTATTGAGAAACTAGCCACCCACTTGTGTTTTTAGGCAAACATTAACGTCATTGTCAAACTCAAAATGTGTTGTTTTTTGTCATCCCTAAAATTTTAGTAAGGCCCACAATTTAGAAACCGAATAGGTGTCCCTAGGACGCTTATATGTAGTGCCACCTATTGACTGATATTTAAATATTTTGCCTTGTTGTCTTTTGCTTAAAAAATTGGCTGAATCGAATTTGTAGCCTTAATAAGTAACTGTTCTATATGTTGCAAAGGGGTATCTTCCTAACTAGTTAGTACACTTTCAATTAAGCACCATGTTATATCAGCTTTGAAAGCAGTTTTTTCTAAATGTCTCAGAAACGAAAGCTCCTATCAAGTTTTTGATTATAACACAAACTATTAAGAAAAATAAGTTCTACTAGGTGTATTCCTAAGGTCGTATATAGATGCGCTGTTCCGTTAAAAAGTATCTCAAAATTTCATTAAAATCGGTTTAATGGTTTACACACTCATACACACACACACACACACACACACCTAATTAAAATTATTTCAGGGAAAATAATTAAGTACTGAATAGTAAAAATAAAACAAAAATACTTACAATATTGCCTGCATGTAGTACATTTTTCAGTAATAATTTAAAATTCTTGCAATGTCTCTTAACTTAACTCTTCTATACTCTAATTAACTAATCACAAGTCTTTTCTCTTATTTCTACTACACTCTAATTAACTAATCACAAGTCTTTTCTCTTATTTCTACTACACTCGAATAAACAAATGACAAGTAGTTAGAAACACTGAAACTAGGTAACTAAAAAATAAAAAACTGCTAAGCTACCAAGTTCTTTTCATTTCCACTTTTCTAAAAAAGGCGGGGACAAAAAGACGTTCGAGGCAAAAAGATTACCCCTCCTAGGCTGCCTTTTTCTTTTTTAACTTTTTCTAATTTTAAGGGTGAACGGTCATTAGAAAAAATTCTGTTTCAAAAATAAAATTTTAGAGTATAATAATTTAGTTAAAAACCCATAAAATACCCAAACCCATTAATTAAAAAGATAACTGATCTCTTGAAAACGACCCAAAATGGGCAGACATAATAATCATAAGACAGCATCCAAAAAAAACAGACCAAGATAAAAATCCGTCCTAAAATAATTGCCTAATAACTTGTGGATTTAATAGGGGTACACCACCCACTGTGCTTGACTTTATCTTAATTTGCTATTTCTTTTCACGCATCTGCGTAACATCGTATCTGATAACAAACGAAAAAGGTTGAGGATATTAAAATAATGACAAAAAAATTTGATAACTATGGGTTACCAAAGATACCAACTGTATAATCTAGATAAAAACCACCCTCGTGAAATTAGAGAAGGCTTGCAGGTGTGCACCATTTCTTGGGAAGGTTTTTCTAGATATCTCCCTTTGCTATCTACTTGACAAAAAAATCCAATAAATCTAGTGCTTGATATGAACTCTTCCTTCACGTCGTGACTTGTTAAATAAAAAATAAGCTAATTAAAAAACCATACAAGTATGGTAAGTAACCCTTTTGACTATCTGCTTTAAAAATAGGATGACACAAATTAGCTTTCTATTGATGGAATCATTTTTTCAAGGCGGTTTTTTCTAACCAATGAAAAAAAATCTAGTTTTTTCTTACTTGTAGAGCTGCGGAGAATTTTTAAGCATGCGCAATTAGCCTCAAAAAGTTGCTATAAAAACACCAAACACCTTGCTTTGAATATTACTTTGACTAGTTTAGTCAGAGAGCTTCAAAACTGTATTTTATTACACAGTTGTTTACAACTATAAAAAATAAGTGTTCATTAAAAGACCAAATTTAGAATAAAATTAGTGCTTTTGTAGCTGATGAATTTAGTGTTTTTACGCATGTTTTGCTGAATATTGATAAACATTACAGAAATATTTATCAAATATTTAAAAAAAAATCTACGTTCTAATCAACACAAACTTTTATAGACTTTAAAAAGGACATAGTTTCTGTCTGCAGTTTTAGTGCTATTATAGGGGTTTCTTTTACATTATAATATGTGTTTAAAAAATGTATGTTTATTTTTATTTTTGTGTAAAGTGTTATTTTGGTAAGATTTTGTTTTTATATTAATTTTCATCGTTTAGTCAATACCACTTTCGCCATCTATTAGCTATCTTTTGTAGACATGTAACATTCCAAAAATACTACACATCGATATAAGCCGGTTTTTAACTGTCCTACCCCAATCAATAAGGGTTTCTATAGGGTCATTCTGTTATTGATACGTTCCAAAAGCTCTACTTAAATATCGATTTAAACGAACACCGTTTCACATGTGCTGCTTCGACTAAATAACCCCAGTGAGTGTGCTTTTACAAGCGTCCGAGAGAGTGCGCCGTATGTCTCAATATCAAACCTCGTTGTTGCTCTAAAACACGTCGGTAATCGTGTGGGCGCAAGCTCTTAGATTGCTAATTGGTTTGAGTGTGTACTTTGATATTGGCTCTATCACAATTTTGGTGCATCGCAAATTGATTTCATACTTAGCACAGGAATAAATAAAAACAATTGGTAAATTAGTCAACTATTTATTTTTGTATTGCATTACATTTGTTAAGTTTTTTTTTTTTTAATAAATTCTTATCATTAAGACAAATAAGACGTAGCCTTTTTTCCAGTTTTCTTAAGTCTTCATAACTTCGCACCCAGTTTTTATGCTTCGTTAGTTTGTTAATGTGACTTTCTATCATTGATTTTTTCTGGTTAGACATATTGATTTGTTGAATATCAGTTATTAAATAAGTGTGTTTTTTGAAATTTTGAGGAAATATATAGTTTAGACCCCCTCCTTTTTTCAGTTTAGTATAAAATGGAAAAGTTTACAATAGTTAGAGAGTCAGCACGAAATGTAAGAAGATTTAATTTACAAGGCAACTCAATAGAATTTAAAATAAATAGTTGCCCAGTGGAAGAAAATCCTGTTAGTTGGATTAGAGAGGTGCTAAATCAAATTTTGACAAGAGGTCTTAACAATGTTAGCCCTACAGATATGATAGGAATTTCATTTGAAAGCACAGAATTTAGATCGGGTACGGGTTATTTATCTTTTCGAAGAGCTGACAGTGTTACTTTAGATGACGTGTGGGAAATTATTTCCAAGATTTATCAGTCCAATCAAGGTGCACTGGATACAGATATTTTTAGATTAAATATGATGATAGTGAATATACCTGTAGGTGCGAAAAATGATAGAAAATATAAGGATTTTAACGAGGCTTGTATATAGTAAGAAAAAAGGAATTTTATTAGTTAAAAAATAACGATTCCTTATGCTTGCCTAGGGCTATAGTTTTGGCTTTTGCGAGGATAGATGGGGACCCAAACTTTTAAAAAATTTTACGGGACACTCAAAAGATGCAGTTGACTTTGGCAAAAAAATTGATGGAGGACGCTGGCGTAGAGATACCGGACATCGGTGCTGGAATCCCTGAACTGCGATCTTTTTAAGATTTTTTAAAAGGACAATACAAGATTATTGTATATGAGTATACTTTACATATGCGAGGCCAAAATGTAATTTGTGAGGGACCCGATGCTCCCAAAGCAATCAATTTAATTCACCAAACAAATCATTTCAACGTTTTGACATCTCTCACCGCCGCTTTTGGTTATTCTTATTACTGTAAATATTGTCAGAGGGGGTATAATGTTTAAAATATCCTGCTTGTCATGAAGAAATAAAAAAAAGATGCAATATATGTTTAAGATATTTCCTGGGTGAAAGCTGCTATAACAATCATTTAGAAAAAATCCCCAATGAGGAGTATACTGCGTGTCAAAAAAAAAAGTTTTGTAAACAATGCTTTGGAATGATAACTATAAGCAAAAAAAATAAAATACATAAGTGTGAAATTAGATTTTGCCCAACGTGCCGAAAAGAACATAAATATAATGAATTCTGTTATATACAACCGTATAAAAAGCCTCGAAAAGACGAAAATAATGCCTTTGTATTTTTTGATCTAGAAACTAGACAAGAAGAGCGCATTGATGAGCATACCTTAAGGCATACTCCCAACTTGTGCATTTTTTTTTCAATACTGCACCTTATGTATGAAAGATGAAAGATATTTATGCGAAAATGTGTAAAAAGGGTTTTTAGAATCACAAAAATGTATTAAGGGATTTTCATCTTATCTCCTGGATCTCCGAAAAACCTTTAAAAATGTTATTGTTATTGCTTTAAACGGGGGCAAATTTGACACTCATTTTGTCTTAAACTATTTTTTAACAGAAATGCCCGAATACAAACCGAACCCCCTTCGAGACTCTACTTTGCCCCCTTCGGATACCAACTTTTCCCCCTTTGAGTACTTATATTGATGAGATTGTTCTAGCTGGGGCCAAAAATTATGCCTTTTCTACTTTTACCCCCTGTACAAACCAAAGAAATGTTGTATGTAAAGTTAAAGGTTTTAGCCTTTATATTATATATATATATATATATATATATATATATATATATATATATATATATATATATATATATATATATATATTATAATGCCAGTCAAATTATTAATTTTGAATCCATCATCATATGGTGCTTAACAATATAGAGGACCCATTAATTGTAAATTTTTCATCGATCGGAAGAACCAAATTATCAGATGTTATTACAAAACAAGAATCGAAAAAATATAGACCCCTTTCCCTTAAACGCAAGTTTTATGAAGACTTTACTTCTTTGCCCTACGGTTATATTAAAAAGAAAAGACAATATAAAAACAAGATTAAAACCATTTTAGCTAAGCATTAGTATATTAGTATTTGATGTAGCTTTACCAAAAACTATACTTTAAATTGTATAAAACACAAAGTATGTATACACTTCAGAATATCACCATTAAAAAAAAGTCAAGAGGAAAACAGGTAAGCGTGATAAAGTGGATTAAATAACGTAAAACAATAATAACTTAGTCACCCATTTTTGAGCGCCTATCTTTTTTCTTTTTCAGCTTACTTGGTATAATTTCAATTTTTGTATTTAATATTGCTTTAAAGATAGTAGATTATTCCACTACTACACTCAATGTACTATATAGGTATTGTAAAAAGTATTGCGTTTCGAATTGCTTCTTTTCCTATTATATTTAAAATGGTCTGTTGTAGCACATATTTTTAAGGCCTCCACGGCGTCAGTTAATGAAAAAAAGCAAGTCGTAACGTGTTGCTTCTGAATAAATTTTTGGATGTGTTTATCTTTCTTATTTGTCTAGGAGGGGTTAGAGGTATAAAGGGATAGTATCTTCTTAACTTTAGAATCAGTTCTGTTAAGAGTCAGTCACCGTTAGCAAAAATGTCGGACTATATTTCTGATAGTGTTTATTTTTCATCAAGTTTAACCGATAGTGAATCTTCGTGCGATGAAAAATTTTGTGTTAAGTGTATGGGCGGTATTGACTGTTGTGTAAATCGCTTTTATTTATCCATTTTTGTTCCTAAAGAAATGATTAAATTTGAAAACCTAAGTATTAAATGGGGTAAAAGCAACGGTGATAAGCTTATTATCTTAGACTTATTTAAGGCACCAATTAGATCTGTGATATTTTTTTCACCAATGAATTTTACAGAATTTATTAACATTTTGAAAGAAATGAAAATCGAAGAAGAAGTCAGGGGTAAATACGATGTTAATATCGACAAGACTTTACCAAATATTTTATTTGGTAATATTAAAGTTGAATGTACTCCAGCAGAAACTGGTATTTATAGCGTGGATCTTCGACAACCTTTCCCCTGTTTTTTATTTGAAGAAGAATTAGACCCTCTTTTTGAAAAATTAATCCAAATTGAAAGAATTCATCAAAAGTTTAATGCATAGATTAGAATTCTGTACCATAAAACAGTAATCTTCAACATAAAACTTAGTAAGTAAATGAAAGAAAAAAGCAACAGGTCTTAACGTGAAAGCTATTACCATAATTTGAACACCTGCATAAGAGCCCAGTGAAGTAATAAGACAAGAATCAACAAGTCTTGAATCAAAAACCAGCATCCAAGACATGAAGTGGTGGGGCCCTATTTAACTTCGGTGATTGAGTCGTTTCGCTGTTAGTTCTCTGCTGAGCTTCGAGTAGTTTCAAAACTAAAAAAGCAAGATGTCCGATTCACCAAGTGGCTTGTTTCCGCGTTTTGACTATAGTTTTTGGGACTTAATTAAGAAAGAAAATAAATATATATACGAATCAGTGATAGTGCTATCTAACATTCAACTACAAATCAAAACAGGAATAAGCCCCGCTCGAGGATTTGATCCAGTTGTTAAACTCACATACTTAGGGGCAGTGGAAGCCAGTGTTAGTTTCGATCAACTTGATTGGTTAACTTTTATTCCAATTTGGCGTCAAGTGACCTGAACGACAACCGAAGTATTTACTTATCAAACATTACCATGGTTCCGATGATGCTAGATGGCGAGAAATTAATAAAAGTGAAGACCCCCGAAGGAACAGTTTATTTGTGTAGTGACTGGATAAAAAGCATTGACTCTTTAAACCATGTAATTTCAACAAGACTAAAATTACTACAAGGTTTAAAATTTAATTTTTTTTATTTTAATCTTATTTCCTATGTTGTAAAATGTAGAGTACCAGAAACTGTAGTTATTAACTTTTTAACCGAACTATGTAATTTGCATCCTTCTCAAGAATCTTATTGCATGTTGGAGTATTTATATTTCGGAAAAGATCAAATAATTAAGGATGTTATTGAATATTTTAATTTTACCAATTAAACATAATGTATGTAAAAAAAAGATTTTAGTCTTATGTTATGCTGTATTCTATTAGTTTTTAAAATATACTTAATTATATAGGTATATAAGATTATAAGCTGTATTGTCGATTTTTTTAAATAAAAATTCTACTCTATTAGATGATATTAATAAATAAAAACACTGTATTTAATAAAATTGATGTTTTATTTAAATAAAAGCTAGCAAAATTTAACACTGCTAATTTAACATAAATAAAGTTTACAACCTAAACTTATTCTAATAAACTTAATATATTCTACTCATTTTATTAATTCATTGGAGTCGATCCAACTATTGTGTTTACTTGAAAAACCAAGCCATTTAACAAAAAGTTGATTTTTGCTTCCTTTTTTTCTTGTTTTTATTACCTTTTCTATAAGGTAAATATTTTTCGACTTTGCTTTCTGAAGTTCATGTGTATAAAATGCTCCTTTTAGGTCATGTCCATTTAGGTCTTGTAAAAGGTATGTGGTTGGGAATGTAGGTTTTACCTTAATTACCTTGAAAACTTCAGAAGACCAATTAATTAAATAACTTTTGTCAAACACGCCTTTGTATAAGCTTATGCTAACCGAATCGCCAATGGCAAATTTAGGTTTTTTAGTTTTTAATTTGGGAACCAAAAGCATAGAAAGTTTGGTATTTCTTGTTACATCAACAGGTCTCATTTTGATAGTGCTGTGTTTGGTAAAGTTGTATGATTTTGTAATTTTTTGTAATAAATCTATCCAATTATGGGTCCCCATTAGCGCCATTTCTTTGAAAAGTTTTCCTTTAAGAGTTCGTATAACTCTCTCGGCAATAGCAGCTTTTTTAGTTGAGTAGGTCTGGTAAAAGTTAATCCTCAATTTTTTTATTTTGTTTTGAAATTTTTTGTTAACAAATTCACCTCCAGAATCGGATTGTAAATTTTTACATGTGTACTGAGCCTCATTAAAAATAGACTTTATAGCTAAGAGTACTACATCAGCTGTTTTAGATTTAATAGGTCTAGTCCAAAGAAACTTTGAATAGCAGTCTATGCATACCAAAATATATTTAAGCCCGTTGTTTTCATCAGCAAGGTTTTGAAGATCAGCTAAATCTATCTGCCAGAGATCGCCATATCCTAGTATTTTAGTCCTCCTTCTTAAAAAATTTTTCCTTGCTGGTTTAAAGAGCTCGTTAATTATTTGTTGTTTTTTAGTCATTTGTATGGCTAGACTGTTTCACCCTTGACAATTTCACATGTACTGAACTTTTTTATATGGGTCAAGCTATAAACCGATTTCTGCTAATTTACACCAAAAAGAACATATTTTTTACGCCTAAGTCACGGAAGATGAGGTATAGACTGACCAAGTCGTACAATACTTTCTATACGATCAATTTTAGTCGCGAGAATATTAATTTGTTTAATTCTGTTGTTCTGTATTTCAGTCATTTCATGTAATTCCCTGCTGAGATTAGATTCTATTGTATTTCTTAAATCATTATTTAACTTCACCATGAGAATTTGTGTTTCTTCCACTCACTTTCCAAGGCGTCTTTCTAAGAAATCATAATTTACAGAATCTTTGTATCCAATAGGCTCTGCTAAGTTGCAAATACGACGGCCACATATATCATAATTACCATCCATAGTTAATTTGAACCCATTCCCCGGTGGACTCTTTTTCCTTCACCTTTAGGTTCCACAGATTTTCTCCCAAATTTATCTATAGACCTTTGCATGTCAACGGTTTAGAATCAACTGTCACTTATTTTTAGAAAATACATTGTGGCCAATTAAAATGCGTTGGGTGACATTTGTGGCAACTAAAAGACGTTGCCGCCATTTTGTGACACTGTAAATAGAAGAATAACGCTGTGCCAATTTGTGATACTAAGATCAAATTACTGAGTAATTTAACAAATATCTGGAAGCAGAACTGTATTTTCCAGCTAGGTAAAACATTGATATGCCCGGTAACTTTTATACAGTGGAGAAGGGGGGGGGGGTTCAGAAATAAGAAAATTTTAAGCGCCACAGTGTTTTAATATCAAGATCTTATTTAAAATACAGTTCAACCCAAACGTTGTAGCCAAACAATGAAACTCTACTTACTTCCGAGGCTTCCAGAGTATTTGTGTAATTAAGAATAACCAAAAAAATTGACTAATAAACAAAATAAAATTGTAAAAGATTGAATTAAGATGACAAAACTAGAGGCACGTTACAGGTAGATGGACTCCTTTAACAGGTCATAGTGTACCTACATCTGAGTCAGTAGTGTGAGATTCAGTTATATAAATGATTGTAAAAAAAAATATACTTCCAAAATTATTCCGTCATAGGGGAGATCTGGACCAAATATCTGCTGTCGTCATTCTACGTTGGGTAGAATGAGACAGACAGCAACCCAGTCCGAGATCTACCCCATGAGGTAAAGCGATGTAAGGAAACCGCTAAAAAATATAATCTCATCTCTCTTTTGTCTCCGCAAAGTTGGTGCACTGGATTGTACAAATAACACAAAGATTTAGTTCATTATGTTTATTTTAAAGGCAAAACTGGAAAATATTACCAAAAACATGAAATAGAAAAAAAAATGAAATGGTTGGGAACAAGTCAGGGCCAAAATAGCAAGACACTCCAATTGTACAGTAAAAATTATAAATGAATAATTATGCCGCAAAATTTTGGTTATGACGTCATACCCTATCTTGCGTTCACAAGAAGTGCTAAAATTATATTTAAAAAGTTATTTGAAAAGATTATATCAAATGTTGCTTGCTCCTACCTTGGTCCTTGATTATTTTATGAGTTGTTGGTGTTATATTAAACCTGAAGTGTTGCTCTCCGACATTCCTCCTGCTACTCCGGGTTCAGTTCTGCCGCGCCTTCCCTCGTGCTTGCTCAGCACATCGCGCTAGGGCAGCACATGGGTCTTGAATGTTAGTTCCTTGCCCCGAGCGTAAAACCCTGTGGAAAATGAAATGTTTCAGTTTCCTGCAATTCGTCTATTTTGCACGAAGTTCCCCTACTCCGAGTAATTTAAATCAAGAACCCCATGTCGACTCAATAAAATAAAGTAGATTTAAACAGATGAACTAAAATAATCCTAACGTACCTTTCCCAGGGTCACAGTGCTACACCCGGCTTCACACCAGCAGCAAGCACAACTGTCCCGTCGATGGAATGGACAGGGCTGTAGGCAAAGGAGAAAAACAATATATAGTTTTTATCCAAAACGTGGTTTTTAAAAAAAATAATTAAAACTCCAAAAATTCCCCACGTCTCTTGTCGACAAAGTACATTTCACACGAAAAACAATTACAATTTGGGAGGCAAATATTGTCTTGAAGAATTCAAAAAAAAATCGAACTTACCGCTCTTATTTCCCGTAGAAATGGCGTAGGCTGCCTTTTAATCCCTCTCAAAGGGTGTGAGCGTCACTTTAAGATTCGCCTAAACACGACGGCTCACAATTATACCGTCTTTGGTATAATCTGCATCTACTGCAGTGCCATTAATTGCCAATAACCACAAAAACAATGGCGACACCAACAGACGGCCACCAGCCCAGCCAAAATTTGTTAGAAAAAGAGACAAGGCACTCCGTCGCGAACACAAAAAAAATGAAGCCGCCGGAAACCGTTCGTAGATCTGGTGGGGACAGTACCAACCTAATTTTCTCGGTTAAATTCAAATAAGGATGCAAACCTATTTATAAAAAAAACGCCCTCACCGAAAAATCACTAAGTCCAGTTTGCGAGACTGGAGGAAAAAACCCGCGGTTTTCAAACTAACCAATGAGGATTTACATTAATACTTTCGTACCGGTATATAGGGGGCAGCATCGACCAAGGGGATATTGAAAATACGTAAAACGCGCATTGAGGTGTTGTCGGATCTATTTCCACGGTTGAAATTTTTATAACAAGGACGTCGAGACACCCTCCATACATAGACCGAACATTTGCCTACCGGACCCCTGCCAACATAGCAAGTAGGAGGAAAATAACCAGCCGGACTATAAGATGCTCAGCATTGAAACCATCAACTGTAAATTCAATTACTGGAGATCAGAGCATGCAGCAAACCCAGAAATATTTGAACATTCAACCAATTCCCATATGAGTAAAGCTATACTAAGTGTAGAATTTAGTTCTATTTTAGTTACAGTTTTAGACAAAAGTTTCCTTTGCTCTTTATAAATGTTTTCTCTAAGATTCATATGGTTTGACGCCATTCTTGTAAAACATTTCTACATTAATAAAGTTGTTTCTGAACTTGAACCTAAAAATACACATTGAACTACTGCTTATACTCGGCACAAGAGTGTTCAGATGTTAAGTTTGCTCACCACTAGCTAGCCCTACAAAACCCTTCAATCCGACTAACTGAGCTAGTTATTAACTTTATATAACTATGATTATATATAAATTTATATAATATAAAAATACGATTTTGTTTATTCTTTTAGTCCTGGTTTTTATTCCTCGTTTATCTCCCATTTACAAAAGTGCATAACTCGTATTTATTTTATCCTTTCCCTATCAAATTAATAAAGATATCAAAGTGGGCGGAGCCTCGGTTGTTCCTGGTCGACCCGTGGACCCAAATATGTTTTCGTGCTATCAAAACTAGCTAATCCGTGAAGGATATGAGGTTCGGATTGTCCCAATATCCTCGAAAATAAACATAAGCGAATGAAATGTTCATCTAAATGTTTCCTTCCTGTTACTGAAACCATTTGTGATGCGGCAACGCCGCCATTCCCCAGCAGAACAGCTGTTTATTTTCATGAACGTCAAAGAAACCCACGAAATTCCACAGATAAACAAAACAATCAAAAGTTTTATTGTGATTTTTCCGAAACCTGTGATTTTAAATTCCAATTACGATGTACAGATAATGCGATGTGCGTAGTGTCCACAGTAATTCGATGGAATGTCTCCTTTATAAGGTAATTTTTTGGACACTATATAACCTCCAAACCTAGCTCTACAAAATACCCTTAATTTGTGTACAGAAAGACGAGTCGAAGAGCCTTGATTATTTACCTAAATAAACAAATATGTAACGTTGCCTTAAACGTAAAAATGACACGTTACATAATCCCCCCCAACTTCAAGACGATTAACCTAAAAAGGTTAAACGGAGAGGTCCGCTGTCGACTTAAGGTCCCTGGCATGCCAACTCCCTGGTAGTACTTTACCCGATGGTTCCTGAAGCTCAAATATCCATGGAGAAATTTTATTCCTAATCACATAAGGACCAACGAATAATTCTTCTTCCAAACACGCTGACCCACAACAAAGTTGGGTACCCTTGTACGCAGATTATATTGAACTACGCTTTTCTCTCCCGCCACCTCCAGCCTTCTCTTAACATCCGCATAGAGCTTCCGGAAACCTTCGTTCTTACTCTCAGCTGCAGATTGTACACCATTCTCTTCAGATAACAAAACTGGGTTGGAGTAATCTTTTCCTGATAAACACATATTCCTACCAAAATTAACAAAGAAAGGAGACATCCTGGTTGTCTCATGTGTTGCAGTACGAATCGCGCAGGCAAGTTTATGTATTTGTTCGTCCCACTTCCTGTGGTTGTCTTTCACATAACAACATAACATGGTTTTTAACGTACGATTCGTCCTTTCTGTTGGATTCGCTCTGGGGTGATAATACGGAATATACTGAATTTTAACCTGATAACTCCCAGCAAAACACTTAAACTCGTTACTTTTGTACTGAGGCCCATTATCACAAAGTATCAAACGGGGTACTCCGAAGACCATAAATACTTGCTCCTCAAGATGCTTGACAACAGCTTGAGTAGGGGCTGTTCGCATTGGAAAAACTAAGGAAAACTTACTCAAATAGTCCGTAACGACGAGAATCCAGCAATTATCCTTTGTCGAACGAGGTAGAGGTCCAAATAAATCCGTCGAAATAATTTCCCAAGGACGAGTTGGTTTTGGGTGAGATATCATCTGATCATATACACCTTGTGTATCACCTTTATAAGCTGCACAGACAAAGTATTTCTTTACAAAAGTTGCCACGTCCTAGCGCATTTTTGGCCAATAATATTTTTCTGCCAGTCTGTGGAAGGTTTTATACACACCCATATGTCCTGCGGTAGGAGGATCGTGAGCTTCTCCAATAATTCTACGCCTATGATCTTTGGGGACTACCTCTTTCCAATATTCGTTAGATGGTGAAAGTTGAGGGTATTCTTGTTTGACATATTTATACAACTTATTATCAGTGTATCTCCAATTCATAAATTTTAATGGTGATTCTACGACCCTCTTTACCATCTTTTGGTACCATCGATCTTTAATTGCTGTTGAAACGTCTCTGGGCTGCGAAATTGTATCAATCATAGGTACTGCGCGAGACAACATGTCCGGGACAACTAAATCTTTCCCTTTCCGATGGATTACTTCAAAGTCATATTGCTGCAGTTTTACAGACCAACGTCAAGTCTTCCACTGGGCTCTTTCAAGCTATGAAGCCATTTTAAGCTAAAATGATCTGTAATGACCTTAAATGAGATCCCCTCAATATATGGCTTCTCTATCGCCCAAACCAATGCCAAACATTCTCGCTCGGTGGTCGTGTAAACACGTTCTTGCTTAGTCAAAGATCGACTCAAATAGCATATGACTTTGTCTCCTTCAGGATAAGGTTGCGTTAAACATGCTCCTATTCCATATCCTGATGCGTCTGTTTGAATGACAAATTTCTTGGTATAATCTGGACATGTAAGAATCGGTGCAGTCACTAAAAGTTCCTTAATCTTAATAAATGCTTTTTCGCAGTCTGGAGTCCAATCGAACTTTTGATTTTTCTTAGTTAGAGCTGTAATTGGAGCTATTATCGCTGAAAAATTCTCTATGAAACGTCTATACCAGGATATTGTACCTACAACTCTACGAACTTCTCTGACAGTTCTTGGCCTCTGGAGCTCTAACATGGCTCTAATTTTATTAGGGTCAACTCGGATGCGTCGACGGTCCACTACGAAACCTAAATAAGTCATTTCTGGCCTACACAGTTGGCATTTTTCCCAACTTACCGTTATCTTTGCATTCTGCAATCTTCGTAGAACTTCCTCAAGGATTCTAAGATGTTCAGAAAAGCTCTGTGTGACAATTACGAGGTCATCGAGATATACGTACACGTAGGGGTCTAAATCGTTTCCTATGATGCTATCTATGAGTCTCTGCCAAGTTGCAGGTGCATTATGAAGACCAAAAGGTAAACGCTTAAATTGGAAGAGACCTCGTCGACAGATGAATGCTGTTAGTGGCTTCGATGATTCTTCCATTGGTACTTGCCAATAAGCGCTTTTGATATCTAAAGTTGACAAGTATTTAGCATCTTTCAACTTGTCAAGAGTCTCGGATACGAGTGGTAAAGGACAACTATCACGCGCCGTCACTGAGTTCAATTTGCGGTAGTCTACACAGAAACGATATTTCTTTGTGTTTTTCTTTTGTACCATTAACACTGGTGAAGCCCATGAACTACTACTCCGTTCTATTACATCTAGTTTTAGCATTTCGTCGATTTCGTCATCAATAAGTATTTGAATGACCAGTGAGACCTTATATGAACGCTGTCTTATCGGTGCTGCATCTGTTGTAATCTTGTGTTCTACCCTGTCTGTACATCCTAGTGAGTCACCCATAATAGTCTTATATTTATCGACCAATTCCTCTAGTCGTTCTGATTCATAAGGTGTAAGAGTAGTTTGTTGGTCTGATGTTTCTAAAGAACAAATTACATCTTTATTATCGGCAAAGTGCCACTTATTAGTACTTAAGTTCGGTACTATACCCATCGAAATCCAAAAATCTAATCCTAAAATCAAAGTGTGCGGCAACTCAGGAACGACGACGACCTCTATTAACCTAAATTTATCTTGAACTCGCATAGGAAGCTGCACTGTCCCAATACTACTCGTCACATAATCTAAAACGTACGTTAGCCTATCGGTCGATGCTTGTTCAGGCTGACTCGAAGGTCGACCGCCTACGAGCGCCTGGATCCGTTTCCCTGACGATTACAATTACGACATTCTCTTACTGTAATTCCTGCCTGTCCAAACGAATAAAATTGCTTACCTCTAGGTAATGCGCACCCGATTGCCATGTGCCCTGTTTGGTTGCATCTATAACAAACAACGTCCCTGTTCGCCCTACCAGACCTAGCACCTTGTGGTGGTTGTACATCCCTGTCACTTACGCTAGACTGACCACTAGGTGGTTGTTGTCTCTCTCTATCAGCTCTAGCAGCGGAACTGCTTGTTGGCTGTCGCCTATCTCTGTCGAATCTATTAACAGGATGATTTAAATTATGTTGGCTCGATGTCCCGGTACTTGATATCTGAATTGTATCGATCCCTGTTGGAAAATCGTCATTGTCGCTCTCTACGTCAACGTATGCCAAGTCAGGTTCAATAGATTGGTTTTTCCTAGGGATAAAGTTCTCTTCCTCTAAACCATATCTCTGGTCTATTCTACGACACAAATCTTTTAGATGTGATAGGCTATTGACCTCAGTAGCAATCAACCCATTCTTATAGATGTCTGCTATATTTCTGAAGACGATAGCTAATTTTGCCTCTTCAGAAACAGGACAGCCAAGTCTTTGGAAGTATGTGTTCATGACAGCAATATAGGTCCCTATAGACTCTCCAGGGCCTTGTTTACGTTTTTGAATTTCCTTCAATAGCTTCTCGCCATATGAAGAAGGAAGGTATTCTGCCATGAACCTTTGTTCCAGCTGTTCCCATGTATGGACTTCTCTACGTACGTCTTTGTAAAAAGTATAAGCTGACTTTTCAAAAAGATCAATGCCTGAGTTCAGTAAAACCTTTTTGCTAACTCCTCTAGCCTGACTCAACTCGTCCACTCTCTCAAAAAATGCGGTGACGGAGATTGTACCCCTCTCGCCTGTAAACTTTAAGTTCCACTTATGCGGACGTACAGGTGCAACGTGATATGAGGTACCAGGATCACTTGACATTGGTACTGGCGACGAACATGAAAATGGTCGTGACTGAGCAATCGGTGCTATGCTACTTTGGAGGGCAGCTAAACTCAAAGGAACGGTGGACGGTTGTTGATAATGAAAAGCTGATGTACCGTCATTCTGAATTAGCATTGGGGGTTGTGCCTGTATTGGTGCTTGCGTTGGGTTCGTTAGCACTTGCTTTTGCACTGGAGCAATGACCGATGGTTGGTTCGTAGGCTGTTGAGCTGTTCTCTGCGTGCTCGAGTGCTGTGGTTGCGGGAAATGAGACTGGTTTGGTGTATTGCCAGCATTTGTTGAGTGGTGTGAGCCTCGACTCGTTGATTGGGTTTCAGATGCTTCATCATCATCTGAGGCAACGCCAACTCTCAATAAATCTGTTGCTTGGCTTTGCAACCTCCCAATCAAACTCAAGGTTTCCGCAACCAGTATGCCTTTCGTTTGACTTTCTTCAAAGTTAGACGGATTCATGTTATTTATCCTGGCTAACACGTGTTCCAACCTTACAGCGATTTTCCTAAACTCTCCCCCTTTGCTCGTACCAGAGAACTTCTCTACCAGCGATACCAGACTATCTAGCTTCTTCATGCAGCTAAAAGCATCCTGGCCAAATTTAAAGGGATACGGAGGGTATCTCATACTTCCATCAGTCCTTTCTCTCTGTCTAATCAGTATGAGCTGTTGCTTCATCTCTTTCACCGATCCAATGGCTATGCCTCTCCATGTTAATTCGTAGATTAACTCTTCCTTGACTAAGTACTTTATGTCAGACAACCGACTCAAAGAAATAGCCATGGTGCCTTTTATATTCAAACTTTAAACTTTAATTAAAACTGTTAATTATACATCCCAATTATAAAAACTAAACCACGCAATAACAAACACAAAGTTTACTTTAAATTCACTAGTGAAAATCACTATACATTTTCTCACAAATGTAGAAAATATAAAACTTAAATGCGGGCAGACGCGAACAAAACCGAAAAACACCGGAGCAGTAAGAAAATAAAATTGATTTGTATTTAAAAATGTAATCATGGTTTATATTAATTATTAGCACAACCAACTATGACGTCCAACCTTGCAGAAAGAAATCCTAAATTAGAATTAACCAGTAGCCATAAAAAATTTAAAAATAATAAAAGAGAGACAAGAGCTTTGGCAGTGTTTAGGTCTTATGTTCTTCTACTGCGTGAGTATAACCAAAAAAAAATAATTGCGCTTATCCTAGCTGAACTGGATTAAAATTAAAGGTTATGTTTGTTTACCTCAGCAACCGAATAGGTAAATTTATCCCTAAATGGAACGTACAACAGACTAACTATAACAAAAAAAAAATCCCAAAGCTGTTGTACACAGTTAACGCTAGGGTATACTCCTGCTATTGCAGAACGGCTCCACTAATAAACTCCTCAAAAAAAACCCAAATCGCCGTATAAAATGATTTTTCTCAAAAGAATAAATCAAAACCCACTTTAACCTGCTTACCTATTGTTAAGTTACACGAACCATGCATTGCTTAAGGCAACATCATCCCTTAATATATACGTGAACGGAATAAACATCGGAACAGATGTTCATGTTATAGAAATCGTGAAATATGCTCAATTAAAAAAAAAATCCGCTCGCTAAAATTGCGTCGAATTAGCCTAGTAAGGATGTTGTGTGTAATTAAAAAAAATTACCGATTTTATTAAAAAATTTACAGAAATAACGTCTTGGTAGGACTGCAACTCTCTAATCCTCATTAAAATGAAATTCCCAAATCTTACACTAAATTGATGCAAACCATGGTCAAAAGACCCTAGGATCGTACCAAAAGGTGTCCAAAAAAAAAATTTTTTTTAAAAATTTTTGGTGTCAACCACAGTAGCCCAATAGTCAAAAAAAATTAATTAGTGACTCACTAAAATTTTCAAAAATTACTCCACTCTGATAGGTGGTTTGGAGTAGGGAGAAAAAAAAATTAAAACAAATGATGATAGGTTGTTAAAACGCGAGTGTTTGAAATGATATTATATTTTAATTCAGAAAAAAAAAATATTTAAATAAACTGGTAAAATCATTGTAGGGCGAGGTACTACTATGCACCAAAAAAAAAGTTTGCAACAAGAAAATCAAGTTTCCTTCCTTAAAAAAATATTTAAGAAAAGTATTTAAAAAATATTTTCAAAAAAACATTTAAAATGTTTAAGTGAGGTTGCAGCTCCTATTAACGATTTTAAAAGAATTAAAATAAAATTAGCACTAGAAAAATCTTAATAGAGTTATGTCATGCAACAGTTTTGTTCTTTTCCTTTAAAAAAACAGTTGTAGATTCCCTTTCCTCTCCCGAAACTGTGTAAAGGTGAATGAGCTAGAAAAACTAATTTATTATCCGGAAAAAAAATTGTTAGAAATTAAATTTACTTAAAAATCATAAGGTATAAAAAATCGTCATTGCAAAAAAAACAATCAGTTTAGGAAAAGAAAAAAAAATATTTATGTTCCAAAAAAACCAAACGATGTTAGTGTATTTGTTTAAAATTATTACTTAAGGAAATAAGCAACGTTAGTACTTATTTACTGTACCACTATAATGTGAGGAAGTTTCAAACTTAGCACTCAACCCCGTAAAGAATTATCTTGTGTGCACTCTCAGAAAAACAACTATGAAAACAATTCCAAGGTTCACCTATAAGAACGTTGTAAAACTAAATCTACCTACTCAAGTGTCTTTACACACAACATCTAATTTAAAAAATTTTTACTGCTTAATGCATTCTCAGATCCTTATTCCTGGTGTTCACGAGATATAAAATTAAGTTGGGCCCTTCCCACAACTATTAGTCAAAGCAAAAATTATCAAATGTCCAAGGGCTAATGAGACCCTATCACCTACAAATGATATTTTGAAATGAAACAGTTGGGAATAATCCTGCGTAAAAACCAGACAACAAAAATCAAGAAGCCAAAACTCTTACATTAATTTTAAAAGAGCATAATAACCTCCCGGCCCCGAATAAACTTTTGTTATATCAACAAAACTCGGCCTAAAATCAAAAAAAACTTTTTATTAGACATTTTCCCTATTTCCTAAGTATAATGTCAATAAACCCAAAAACTTGTGATTTCCATTCCAATCCCATCTGGACCCTATATATTTTTCAAATGGTTAAACGCCCACCGGCGAAACAATATCTTATTTCAAAGAAAGGTGAAGATATTTTGAAGCACCCTGTGAAAATAGGACACTATTATGGAAAATTGTTCAGATCAGTGTTCTTACTAATTTTTAACCTAAATATATCTAGTTCCCTCATGTGCATGTTACTATTTTAATTCCAATCATAATTAAATAGATCACAAAATTTGTCTTTCTCCGCGAATCTGCAAGGTCCTGGAAAATGCGAGATTCAGCCTGTAGGCCAAATTTGGATGTATTTTAATTTAGCGAAAACCGAAGTTGCGAAATCTTAAAAATATTAGCAGGAAGTCCTCGCTCCTTGATTTCTACACTCCGAACCAAATATTTATTCCATTTCCACCCAGCTCGTGGGAGGAAAACCCCTAATTATTGCAATACAAAAGGTACTACTATCATATTATGCATAACAAAAAAAAATATATGCCCTCATGATTGATTAGTCGCATCAAAGAAAACCTATTGTTTTTAAATTTATTCTTAGGTTCATTTTGAATTTTTTTTTTAAAAATCAGTCATCTTAAATTTATTGTTTGACCTGAACACTTTCCCATTTATTCCACAACAGTGTATTGTAATTTAAAAATTTGCTTCATTATTTGAGGTCATCAGTATGAAATTATTTTAAAATTAAAAATTATTTCCCAATTGTCCACAACTTCCAAATCTTCATCCCTAAATAGGTACTTTCTTAGTCTAACACCATCCATCTTTATCCAACATAACGCTTTAATTTCAGAAGCAGCAAAACGAAGATGAAGTGAAAAAGCTAAGCAAGTAAGTTGGAAGTTGCTTTACAATGGGCGCAGATGACAGGCCCCTTTAGGTACACGCCACTATCCTGGAATGCAAACTATCAAAAAACTGAAGACTAGCATATCTGCCGTTAAACAACATTTGGCATGAAATAAAAATAATTCCATATCATACCAGTATCCTCAAAAACAAAACGTTTTTCATTATAAGACCCAAACACCTAACCAATAAATCTTGTTATTTAAAATTATGATTTGGAAGTAACAAGATTTATTTATTCCTGCCTGATCAACTAAGACAAAAAAAGTTCCCCTTTTGTAACTCAAGCAGTTCCCTTTTGGTCCCCTAAAAAAAATATAACCTGTCTGGTCACCCTTTAAAACTACGACCACTATACAAACCGTTTTGACCAAAACAAAAATTCTAAAGTTATGTTTACAGAAAGAAATAATCTTTCTAAGAAAAATTAAATTATTTGAAAAAAAAAGTAAAATTTTGAAATATTTTTACCAATTACTACCGCCTAGCATTTATATCTAGTTGAAAGTCTCTCTTAAATTCACTGACCAATTTCACGGCCTCGCAATGACATTACTTAAAAAATTACTGAACTTTACAAATGAACTAAAAAAAAATAAAAAAACTTATATCTATATCTGTCTCAGTTAAACATTTCTTTTGTGGTATTATATCTAGTTGGGCTTCAAATTCATTTTCTCTGTATTCAATCCGGAGCAGGCAAAACTTCTCAAGGCTGAAACATAAATGTTTGCCTTCCATTGGCCATGACCAAGCTATGACCTGAACGCAAAAAAAAATACAGAAAAAAATAATTGTGAACCAGAAAAACTTTAATTGATAGAAATACACGTTGGTCATTTTTTTTAAATGCACTCCAAAGCCCAACGCTGCATTTTCTACCAAAAAAAAATTTGACCAGTCACGAAACCACAACTATCAACTAGACTTGGCATCCAAAGACCTAAAAAAACTGCAAAAAAAAATAGCCCAAAAAAAAATGTTAACTGGACTTTTGGCATTGATGTTCAGCCAATGTGTTGCTCTAGGGATTTTAGCCTTGTGTTTCCTAACGTCCCGAGCTGACACTAAATAGTAGTAGTAGTACCCTCCTCTGACCCGATGTAACTGAGTGACGTAAGATCTTAATTGTCATCAACAGTTACCACCAAAAACAAGAAAAGAAAATGACAAAGCAAAATAAACTCATTTTTCTTTTCTTTCATTTTCATTAATTTATACTTTCAACTAAATAATATTACCAGCTGTTAGGCTATATTTACTTTAAAGCAACCCAGTCAAGAAAAATTTGTGTCTCCCCATGTTTTTCTATCTACTTATTCTTCCTTAATAAATAAAATAAATCTTTTGTTTTCCAAGAAAAAACCTGTGAAGATAAGCTAATAAAAAACTATGAGAACTACTAAAATCACAAAACGAATTCCAAATCAACGCTCAAATATTACTAAAAAATATTTAAAAAGTGTTATCAAAACCAACAATGATGAAAAATCTTGTTTTTTATTTAAAAAAAGTGATTAGGTGTCAAAAACACCGACAGCCACTTAAAGTCTTTAACCCGGCTTTGGCTGTAACACAAAAAAAATATTCTAAAAAAAATTTTTTTTTTTAAATTAGAAATAATTTTTTCCTTTTTTTTCCAAATTCAAAAAAAACCAAAAAAAATTACATCAGAAGTTAAAAAACTAGCCAAAAACTCACGTAGGGCGCCAATTTGTGGCCAATTAAAATGCGTTGGGTGACATTTGTGGCAACTAAAAGACGTTGCCGCCATTTTGTGACACTGTAAATAGAACAATAACGCTGTGCCAATTTGTGACACTAAGATCAAATTACTGAGTAATTAAACAAATATCTGGAAACATAACTGTATTTTCCAGCTAGGTAAAACATTGATATGCCCGGTAACTTTTATACAGTGGAGAAGGGGGGGGGGGTTCAGAAAATTTTAAGCGTTACAGTGTTTTAATATCGATGTTTTACAGAGAAGATCTTATTTAAAATACAGTTCAACCCAAACGTTGTAGCCAAACAATGAAACTCTACTTACTTCCGAGGCTTCCAGAGTATTTTTGTAATTAAGAATAACCAAAAAAATTGACTAATAAACAAAATAAAATTGTAAAAGATTGAATTAAGATGACAAAGCTAGAGGCACGTTACAGGTAGATGGACTCCTTTAACAGGTCATAGTGTACCTACATCTGAGTCAGTAGTGTGAGACTCAGTTATATAAATGATTGTAAAAAAAATATACTTCCAAAATTATTCCGTCATAGGGGAGATCTGGACCAAATATCTGCTGTCGTCATTCTACGTTGGGTAGAATGAGACAGACAGCAACCCAGTCCGAGATCTACCCCATGAGGTAAAGCGATGTAAGGAAACCGCTAAAAAATATAATCTCATCTCTCTTTTGTCTCCGCAAAGTTGGTGCAATGGATTGTACAAATAACACAAAGATTTAGTTCATCTGGTTTATTTTAAAGGCAAAACTGGAAAATATTACCAAAAACATGAAATAGAAAAAAAAATGAAATGGTTGGGAACAAGTCAGGGCCAAAATAGCAAGAGACACTCCAATTGTACAGTAAAAATTATAAATTAATAATTATGCCGCAAAATTTTGGTTATGACGTCATACCTTATCTTGCGTTCACAAGAAGTGCTAAAATTATATTTAAAAAGTTATTTGAAAAGATTATATCAAATGTTGCTTGCTCCTACCTTGGTCCTTGATTATTTTATGAGTTGTTGGTGTTATATTAAACCTGAAGTGTTGCTCTCCGACATTCCTCCTGCTACTCCGGGTTCAGTTCTGCCGCGCCTTCCCTCGTGATTGCTCAGCACATCGCGCTAGGGCAGCACATGGGTCTTGAATGTTAGTTCCTTGCCCCGAGCGTAAAACCCTGTGGAAAATTAAATGTTTCAGTTTCCTGGAATTCGTCTATTTTGCACGAAGTTCCCCTACACCGAGTAATTTAAATCAAGAACCCCATGTCGACTCAATAAAATAAAGTAGATTTAAACAGATGAACTAAAATAATCCTAACGTACCTTTCCCAGGGTTACAGTGCTACACCCGGCTTCACACCAGCGTCCAGCACATCTGTCCCGTCGATGGAATGGACAGGGCTGTAGACAAAGGAGAAAAACAATATATAGTTTTTATCCAAAACGTGGTTTAAAAAAAAAATAAAAAAAAACTCCAAAAATTCCCCACGTCTGTTGTCGTAAAAGTACATTTCACACGAAAAACAATTACAATTTGGGAGGCAAATATTGTCTTGAAGAATTCAAAAAAAAATAATAAAAAAAAATCGAACTTACCGCTCTTATTCCCCGTAGAAATGGCGTAGGCCGCCTTTTAATCCCTCTCAAAGGGTGTGAGCGTCACTTTAAGATTCGCCTAAACACGACGGCTCACAATTATACCGTCTTTGGTATAATCAGCATCTACTGCAGTGCCATTAAGTGCCAATAACCACAAAAACAATGGCGACACCAACAGACGGCCACCAGCCCAGCCAAAATTCGTTAGGAAAAGAGACAAGGCACTCCGTCGAGAACACAAAAAAAATGAAGCCGCCGGAAACCGTTCGTAGATCTGGTGGGGACAGTACCAACCTAATTTTCCCGGTTAAATTCAAATAAGGATGCAAACCTATTTATAAAAAAAAACGCTCTCACCGAAAAATCACTAAGTCCGGTTTGCGAGACTGGAAGAAAAAACCCGCGGTTTTCAAACTAACCAATAAGGAAATACCGTATATAGGGGGCAGCATCGATCAAGGGGTTATTGAAAATACGTAAAACGCGCATTGAGGTGTTGTCGGATCTATTTCCACGGTTGAAATTTTTATAACAAGGACGTCGAGACACCCTCCATACATAGACCGAACATTTGCCTACCGGACCCCTGCCAACATAGCAAGTAGGAGGAAAATAACCAGCCGGACTATAAGATGCTCAGCATTGAAACCATCAACTGTAAATTCAATTACTGGAGATCAGAGCATGCAGCAAACCCAGGAATATTTGAACATTCAACCAATTCCCATATGAGTAAAGCTATACTAAGTGTAGAATTTAGTTGTATTTTAGTTACAGTTTTAGTCAAAAGTTTCCTTTGCTCTTTATAAATGTTTTCTCTAAGATTCATATGGTTTGACGCCATTCTTGTAAAACATTTCTACATTAATAAAGTTGTTTCTGAACTTGAACCTAAAAATACACATTGAACTACTGCTTAAACTCGGCACAAGAGTTTTCAGATGTTAAGTTTGCTCACCACTAGCTAGCCCTACAAAACCCGTCAATCCGACTAACTGAGCTAGTTATTAACTTTATATAACTATGATTATATATAAATTTATATAATATAAAAATACGATTTTGTTTATTCTTTTAGTCCTGGTTTTTATTCCTCGTTTATCTCCCATTTACAAAAGTGCATAACTCGTATTTATTTTATCCTTTCCCTATCAAATTAATAAAGATATCAAAGTGGGCGGAGCCTCGGTTGTTCCTGGTCGACCCGTGGACCCAAATATGTTTTCGTGATATCAAAACTAGCTAATCCGTGAAGGATATGAGGTTCGGATTGTCCCAGTATCCTCGAAAATAAACATAAGCGAATGAAATGTTCATCTAAATGTTTCCTTCCTGTTACTGAAACCATTTGCAACGCCGCCATTCCCCAGCAGAACAGCTGTTTATTTTCATGAACGTCAAAGAAACCCACGAAATTCCACAGATAAACAAAACAATCAAAAGTTTTAATGTGATTTTTCCGAAACCTGTAATCTTAAATTCCGATTACGATGTCCAGATAATGCGATGTGCATAGTGTCCACAGTAATTCGATGGAATGTCTCCTTTATAAGGTAATTTTTTGGACACTATATAACCTCCAAACCTAGCTCTATAAAATACCCTTAATTTGTGTACAGAAAGACGAGTCGAAAGAGCCTTGATTATTTACCTAAATAAACAAATATGTAACGTTGCCTTAAACGTAAAAATGACACGTTACAACATCTGTAATATACCCAATGTTTAATAAATTATATTACTTTCCCTTAACTCTTCTAATATACTAGAGATCTCGTTTTGATTTTTTAAACTTGAGTTTCCAGCGTTTGATGATGCCACTAATAGTTTCAATCTCTCTACAAGTTCTTTAGGAGTGTTCCAATAAACATATTCTATTTTATTCTTCGAATCATGATTTTTAAATTTCTGATTAATGTTAACTCCTGAACCTTTCTTAAATTGCAAGGGGCTGCCAGATGTCATCAACGGTACTATAATTTCTTTAAACTTTCGGTTATTATATCTAAATAAGCCGTTTCGTTTAACATATCCTCTATAGGCTGCATTACTTAAATTTAATACATGTTTGTACACGTTTAAAATGTCATCGCTTACATAGTTATTTTCAGGGTTTAAAATTGATGGATATGTTAAAAACATTAAATTATATAAATCTAGGCTACCTATTGATTCAAATATTTTTTTACCATTTCGGTAAAAAGCAGCATTACCTTTGGGAAATTTAACTTCGCAATTACCAAAATATAAACGATTTCGATTGTCAGAGTTTACTCTTACTTCACATATGGTATCGTACTTTTTCTCATCCCTGTGGTTTTTGACATCTTCAATATATTTTTCTAAGATACTTTGAAAACTTTCTTCTTTTACTGAACTTTTACGTGAAACTGTGGGTGTACTATTAGCTATTGGAGACATATCTGAATGTGAAAAACATTGATAATGGGAAGCATCGTATTGTTTAGGTAAATCATTTTCCCTATACTGTAATAAATCTTGCCCTGACTTTTTGATTGTTTGATTACTTTCATTTAAATAATCATCAAACGGTTGATTGTTCGTCTTACTAGAAGTAATGCTGGAAACAATATTAGAGTTCTTCGATGCTTTAAGATTTTTTAGCTGCGATGTGACGGTTCAAAAAGATCTTCCAAATCCTGTTTACTTTCTAGATCTTTATGTTTCAAATCTTTAAATTTTTTTCTAACTGCGTTGGTAACCTCCAAAAGTTTTCTTTTTAAATTTAAATCTATATTATTCTGCATTGCAAATTAGATGTTGACTTTTCTATGCCTTAAAGACTAATGACATAAATATTTTTTTCAAGCAGTATAAATTGATCAAAACCTTTTCGAAACCTGCCAGCATTTATATCTCTGGTTTTGTCAATAACAAAAAAACCGTATTTTTCCTCCCAGCAGTAGGATGCCATTTCTAAAAATTTAGGGTACGAAATATCGCCTGCCACATGGTCTGAAAAAACATGTTTAAGATTGGTTTCATCTTGCTTAAAAAGGACCACCAACCGAAGCATTGTCTCTTAGCCCCGGTTTCAGGGCCTTTGAATATGATTGTATCAGTAAAAATGAATCCATTTCTTTATGCCTTCCCATTGAAAAGTAGTTTCTTATTGGTATTTGTGATTCTGTCATAATATCATCAAAAATAATTACAGATCTATTTTTTGCTTCAGAAGGGTGCATTATTTCGTCTGGATTTTCAAACTCGTGGTATTCTAATCCTTCTATTGGTTGCAAAATTTGTTTAAGGTACTGATACTTTGGTTGATATAAAGACTTTGAAAAAATATACACATTTTCAAATCTAAGTCCTTCAGGATGAGTCAGCATTGATAATAAAACGTTCGTTTTTTCTGATTCACTCCCTCACGCAAATATTGCACGTATATCATTAGGAAATAAATTACCATGCCTTCTTTGCTGTGACTTTAGTCCATATCCAACGGCTTCATCAAAGTTTGTTACACTAAATGTGTTTTTTAGCTGCTTAATCTTGATTTCGCAAAAATAATCTATATAACAAGTCAAATACAAGTAACTAATATTAGTTCTATGAAGACCCTCAAAAGAAACAGACCCTTGCGAAGTGGTCGGTGGAAAAAGACTGGCAGTGGGTTAGTAAACAGCTTAATTAATAAACTACCGTTTGAACTTCACTTGCCTGGTCATAACTTCACCGGTCCAGGAACAAAATTACAAAAGAGATTAGCTAGAGGAGACATACCTAAAAATCACCTTGATAGCCTTGCACGAGAACATGATATTGCATACTCCAATACAAATAATATAGATAAAAGGCACCTTGAAGATAAAGTGCTTTTGGAGAACGCTTGGGAAATTGTAAAATCACCTAATTCTAGTTTGAAAGAAAAATCAGAGGCTTGGTTAGTGTCAACGATTATGAAAGCAAAAAGAAAGCTGGAAATGGGTCTTAGTGACCAAAAAAAAAAATGGGTTAGGGCTTAATAAAATCATATTACGAAAGGGTAAAAATAAAAAAAGTAAAATCAACTTAAGATTAAAAAAAGTTTCTTTCGGGTCAGGACTTGTTAAAAAAGTACGAGATGACATAAAGAAGTCAAATAAAAATAATTTATTACAATTAACTAAAACTGCATTAAAAGGCAAAAAAAACTGTTAACAAATCTGGTGGTAAAAAAAATATTTTAAAACCCTAGAATTAAACCAATACCCAAGACTGGCGGTTTTATTGGCATATTACCTATTTTGGCCAGCTTGGGGGCTATCGGGTCATTAGCCTCAGGCGCCGCCACTGTCGCCAGAACAGTTAATGCTATAAAAAAGGCTAAAGAGTCACTTTCAGAAAATAAAAGGCATAATAGCGCTATGGAAGAAATACAAATAAATAAGAACGGTAGTGGATTATATCTAAAACCCTATAAATCAGGCCTAGGACTATACTTTAAAAATTCTCATTCAAAAAACTTTTAAGTTCCCTTCCTGACAGGCCACTAACAAACTTTGATCTTATAACTTGTGCAAAAAAATTAAATATATCAAATTTTAGAGGTGTTTTTATGAAAGACGCATTACCAAAAAAGGGTCCAAGAAATAACGAATGCGCAATAGTAAATTTAGATGAAACGTCAGGAATGGGCACGCACTGGGTTGCATATAAAAAGAAATATTCTACTACCTGGTATTTTGATAGTTATGGTAATTTACCACCACCTGAAGAAATTGTGAAATACCTAAAGACAGGTTCTAACAAGTCTAAAAAAGTTTTATATAACTACTTTCGTGAGCAAGATTTTGGTTCAGTTCGTTGTGGGCATTTATGTCTGAAGTTTCTTTTGTTATCTTAAAAAGTGACTATGAATATTGAAGAAATGAAACGCGAAGATCTTAAGCTTTATGCGGGATCGTTAAAAGCTTTATGTATTAAAAAGAGTTTACTGAACTTGAGCGTCGAAGAATTGAAGTACGTTCCAAAAGAAGTAATACTGGCAATGGCATCACACGAGATTAAACATGTTTAGAGCAATTTGCCTATGTATTTGCAGAACGATGATGACATAAAATCTTATCTACTGTGTTATGAACACTGGCCAAATGAAGAAGATAGCGATGTTGACACCTGCAGTATCCCCCCAAGAAAATTGTACTGCTGTGGCTGTTCACTAAAAGCGAAAACTTCTGTGTATAACATAACTGAAGAATCTCGTGACGTTTGTGGTATCTTTTAAGTTTTTTTTTGCAATAGTTTATATTTTTTATAATAAGTTATCTTTTATGTATTATTCAATTTTGTGATTATATAAATAAAAAATTATAAAGCATTGTGACAGTATGTCTTTTACATTCACCCTGTCAGGTTGTACCAGTGTGCTAGCTGCAAACTTTTTTCCACCCATAGAATTGCAGCGAGAGTGTTCTTACGGATTAGGGTTACTGGGTTTTTATTCGTACAATTCAATACATAATATTCACAGAGAAAATAATACAATTGGCTTTAGAGAGAATAAGCAATCAAAAATAATATTAGTACGTATTCCATCTGGAGCATACGAGATATCTGATATTAATAAAGCAATTTTAGACGGTTTGTCTTTTGAATTACAAAAAAAGTCTGTAAAATCTGGAACTTTTAGTTTAGCAGCAAATAATAATATATAAAGTATGAAATAAAAAGTGATCTGTTTATAGATTTTACAGTTAAAAACTCTTTAAGCTCTGTATTGGGCTTTAGTGAGGAAATTTTAACTCCGGATTTAGGTTCACGTTTCAACTCAGGCTGTAAACATAACTGCAACTAGATTAATAAAATTAAGCTGTAATTTAATAGGAGGCTCATATAAGAACGAAAAAGAATCTCATACATTATTTGAGTTTGACATAGACGTTGAACCAGGATATAAATTAACTAAAGAACCATCGAATATTATTTATCTTCCTGTAAAGCCTATCTCTAGAAAATATATTGATAACATAATCATTCAGGTATTAAACGATAACGAAAATGTAATTGATTTTCAGGGAGAAAAAATAATTATTAAGCTTGAACTTCGAAAACTACAATAATATGGGATTTTGTTATCTAAGTCATGCTACGACATGCCCCAAAATTGATAATTATCAATATAAACAGAATAAAATATCTAGCAGTAACAGTTTGACTTTGTCGTCCAAAGTATCAACACCATACGGGCTCTCAAAATCCGACCTGGACTTCTTAGTTTCTCTTGGTCTTAAACTAAAAATTTAATATGGAATTATCGACAATAAAACTTAATATTTTTGACAACCCTATCTTTGACAATTCACTAGTTAGTACACATCTTTATACTTACAAACCTTACGGATCTCCGACTTTTGAAAATTCTGATATAGTTCAAATATTCATAAATCATTCGGATTTATTACTTGATATTGCAGACTCCTTTATTTATGTTGAAGGAACATTTACACCTGGTATTACGGATGCTGATGCCTACCTATCAAATAACTGTCTACTTCTTCTCTTTGATGAAATTAGACTTTGTCTAGGAGGGGAAACAATTCAAACAATAAGAAAACCAGGTATTGCTACAACATTAAAAAATCTTGTCTCATTTGGGAAAGTAGACCTTTCCCGATTAGAAAGCTCTGGTTGGAACCAGTCTTCCAAAGCGGGTCCTATCTATCAAATTATCTAACACGTTTTGTGGTAGAATACCATTAAAACAGATATTTGGCTTTGCAGATGATTATAATAAAGGGGTAGTTAATTTGAAAGCAGAATTAAATTTTACCATAGCCCGAACTTTCAAAAACGCATATGTCGGTAAAGCTGAAGCCAGCGTAAATATAAATAAACTTGAATGGAAAATAAAGCATCTTATTCCTGAAGATAGACAAAAACTGGCACTATATAGTCAAATTAAACGGAGAGGCACAGGGTCGGATATTAAGGCTGCATATAGATCCTGGGATCTTTACGAACTTCCATCCTTAAGAAAAACTTCTAATGATGTATGGGCCCTAAAAACGTCCACAAGTTTGGTGAAACCTCGATATATAATTATTGGATTTCAATCAAACGACAGTCTTGATTCTGTAACAAAGTCGGCCACAGAGTTTATTAATGCTAATATTCGGGATATCCGTCTATATCTCAATTCAGATGTCTATCCCCTCGAACGCTGGAACTTGGATTTTGAAAAATCTCTTATTAATATTGCGTACTATTATTATGAAAACTTTCAAGAGGGATATTATGCACGAAAAAATTATGATGTGATGATGGGGATAAAGGAATACACAAAAAACCCCATATTTGTGATTGATTGTGCAAGTCAATCGGAACCCATTAAAGCAGGGACTGTGGACATTAAAATTGAATTTGAAAGCAAGACGTCATTCCCAGACAATACCAGAGCATACGCATTAATACTTCATGACTCATTCTTAACTTAACAATCCACTCGAAGGCGATGTAAAACTTTGGAATACATTGTAATAACATGTATTATTACTTTTAGAAGTACATAAATATGTTTTTAAATAAACAATTTAACTTTTTATAAATTGTTTTATTTATATTTCTAGTTTATTAAAATAGTTAAGTAGGTTTACGTATAATTCTAGTGTGCTAGAGAGAGAGAGAAAATAGGATGCGTTAGAACGAGAGAGATAATTCTAGTGTGCTAGAGAGAGAGAGAGAGAGAAAATAGGGTGCCAGTCTTGCACTGGTACGTACTCAAAGGGGGGAAAGTTAATACTCAAAGGGGGGAAATCTATGGCCATCTTTTATTATTGCTACGCCTTCATGCACGGTGTTACGCACTTCGACTTTCAAAAGGCCAAACAACGAGAGACAAGCTCTCTTCTGATTGGCTGGCCGCCATCTTTTTTTTCCTGCTGCCGCCATTTTGGCTCCTCCCCCTTCGGGGAAGTCGCTTCCTATTGGTCGACCCTTAAAATAAGGGTCCCCCACTTCGCCTATCATTGACCAGCCAATGAGAGGCAAGCTCTCTTCTGATTGGCTGGCCGCCATCTTTTTTTCCTGCTGCCGCCATTTTAGCTCCTCCCCCCTTCGGGGAAGTCGCTTCCTATTGGTCGACCCTTAAAATAAGGGTCCCCCACTTCGCCTATCATTGGCTGGCCGCCATCTTTTTTTACCCCCTTCGGGGGGAGGGGAGGTGAAGACCACGCCTCCGAGGGTGAGAGGTGGCCACGCCCCCTGTAAGGAGGGAGGGGGAAGTGGGCGGGCTTAGGGTGGCAGGAGTGGGGGTGTTTTAAAGTAGCCGTATAAACTACTTATGTAACGTGTGCCTTAAACGTAAAAATGACACGTTACATTATGAATAAGTTTACTGTAGTTTTTATTGTAAAAAAAGAGTATAAAATTTCTTACAGAAAATATTATAGTCATATTGCATAGCATTTTTTAATGCACTTGACAGTTCAGTTTCTGCTTCAGAGAATGTAGGGAACACAAGAGATTTTTTATTCAGCTTAATCGTTAAAAAACTAATTTATATATTATCTAAGTACTTATTATGCACTTTGAAATGTAAATAATAAAAAATACTGTTTTCATATTTTATATCATCAAAATCCGAACCTTTCCGGAGCCAAACTCAATGACCTTGTAACAAGTTCATCAAAAATTGATTTAAGTTCTAGGAATAAGATTCAAATCAGAGCGTTTTAGGCAAAACCCACACTTTTTTACCAAAAGTATAATATAGTAATAGTATAGTATAGTCAGAGCATATTATTTTAAAAGGCTTTCCGTTTTCGGTCTAGAAGCAAATCATATTACTTTTTATCAACAGACCATTTTCCCCTAATTTGACCCTGCTGAATCCGAATATCTCTGTTGCCAACTCGAAAAATCGACAGGGACGGAGAAAATCCCCCCCAAACCCCCAAAAACCTGTTTTTTTTTCAGTTTTATGGAATTTTCTCGAAAACTAACCTTTTTATCAAAAATTGCAAATAACAGTTTTTTGTGGAGAATAAAATTCCCTTTTCAACGATGTATTGGCCAATAAGGTTAGGAAAAGCAAGTAGCTCTTCAGTGGCGTACGTAAATTGGGATTATTTAGAAAAAACATGTTTATTATAGGTTTTTCAAAATTTTCTCAAAAACTACACTTTTTAGGAAAAAATATGTAGTATACTTTATTGTAGAACATAACATTTTCTTTTAAAAACTTTATTAAAATGTCGGGTTCTTGCCATATTTAAGGCTTCAGGGGCATACTAATATAAACTTATTTTCAAAAATAACTGAAATAATCAGTTTCTCATGCATATTTAAATATCTTTTCTAACTGAGATTTTCAGAAAAAAATGTGCCTTTATTATTTATTGAGGATAAGATGCTGGCTCCTTCGAATTCGGAGAACCGAGGCTAAAATGGAACGAATCTAGCAAAAATGAATTTAAATCAGCCATGTTCTTTTCACAAAGATCAGTTTTTGTTCCGGATATCCAGTTTAGCTTCGATAACTTCTTGCAGGCTGTTTACGAGGCAACACAGCACTCTGGCCTTTTTACGCCTGCTGATTTGAACAGAAAACCAAAAAAGGGCAACCGCGGTCAACCTTGGTTCGATAGTGAATGCAATATAGCCAAAAAACGTCTAAAACAATGCCTAAAATCATGTAAACTTATGAATTTTAACGCGATAACTAAGTCAACACACCTAAACCAAAAAAGAAGCTACCATAAGTTAATCACAGAAAAAAAGCGGGCATACGACAGATCGATCTCTGCAATCCTCTCAAATACTCGAGATCAACGTTCTTTTTGGCAATGTTTAAAAATATTCACTGGACGGTTCTCTGAGAGGGGCACGCTTTCCGTTGCTGAGTGGGAGCATTTTCTGGGCTCTGTGTAACCCCCTCGGGTTTCCGAAGATATGTCTTTTTTCGGTATCTTTAACCCCATCTTAGACTCTCCTATAGCAGAAAGTAGTTGGTTGGTGCTCTGAAACATTGTAAAAATAACAAGGCCCCTGGCCTTGACTTAGTTACATACGAATTTTTAAAGAATCTCCCCAGAAATTGGATATTATATCTATGCTCATTATTTAATAAAATCATGGAAACTAGGAAAGTTCCAAATTCCTGGGGTGAAATAATCAAATAAATAATAATTTACTATGCTACATAAAAAAGGGAGTATCCAAGACCCTGGCAATTATCGGTCCATTGCTTTGATAAGCTGTGTTGCTAAGATTTTTATCCAAATACTTCGTAGACGCATCAGGGAGTGGGTCGAGGATACCAGGGCAATTCCAGAGCACCAATCTGGCTTTAGACAAAAGCGCGGGTGCATTGATAACGTATTTACGTTAACATCAATAGTGCAGGTACACTTGAGGCTTGAGAGACGGAAAGTATATGTTGCATTCGTCGATTTTAGGCGCGCTTTTGATTCCGTCTCCCATAGCCTTATGTGGCGAAAACTCTACAATCAAGGATTAAGTTCCCAATTTATATCCATCCATCCATCATCCAAGTTTTTATGACATGGCACGTGTAAAGCTTAAAGCTGCAAATGGATATACTAAATGCTTTGATGTATCTGAGGGGGTCTTACAGGGGGAGTCATTGAGTCCGGACCTATTTTCTTTGTTTCTGGCAGATATTGAGGATTTTTTTAAGACAAGTGGTGCCCAGGGAATAAATATTGATGGCATTACAGAAGTTATTCTTCTTCTGTACGCCGACGATCTGGTTCTGTTTTCTACTTCAGAGGTAGGGTTACAAAAAATGTTAAACATCCTTGAAGCTTATGCTTCAGAGAGCCATCTCAGAATAAATACGGATAAAACGAAGATAATGTGTTTTCAAAATGGCAGTACGCAAACAAACTATCCGTTTATAATGAATGGTTCCCGCATAGAAGTCGTAAATAAATTCTGCTACTTGGGTGTTACATTTTCTACATCGTCTCTTTTTAGAGCAATGGCAGAGGCCTCTGATGTGAAAGCGAACCAGGCGGTCGGGGCTGCAATGAGCACAATGAGCCGAGCCAAGTTGTGTTCCTGGAACTCGATAATAAAGCTTTATAAAACTTCAGTTCTAAATGTATTCTCGGGATTTCGTTGTAAGGATGAGCTGGAGAGGGTTCAGAGTTCTTTTTTTTAAAAGGCTCTTGTTTCTCCCCAGAACGACCTCGTCTGCCCTTATAAGAGTCGAAACTGGTTCGATTCACTTGGGTTACATAATCTTCAAATCTTGCTTTAATTTTGTGCTAAAACTACTGGCTATGGAGGATTATCGGTACCCTAAAATCTGCTTTAAACGACAATTAGAACTCTCCAATATGAGCGCTAGACTCAACTGGGCACTACAGATGAGGAGTGAATTTATTGAACTTGGCTTCGAAGAAGTATGGAACGGTATGAACTTATGTGCGCTAAGACGACTTAAGCCACAAATACTTGAAAAATACCGAAAAAAAGCTTTTCAATCAGATTGTTCTATTGTCATGGCTTCAGGTTACACTAACTTCTTTACGTTCTTTACTTTTTCTCCATATCCTGCTAAATACCTTACACTTAATTTGCCGCTCTTCATAGTTAGACTCATAATCTTTACTATGCTACATAAAAAAGGGAGTATCCAAGACCCTGGCAATTATCGGTCCATTGCTTTGATCAGCTGTGTTGCTAAGATTTTTACCCAAATACTTCGTAGACGCATCAGGGAGTGGGTCGAGGATACCAGGGCAATTCCAAAGCACCAATCTGGCTTTAGAAAAAAGCGCGGGTGCATTGATAACGTATTTACGTTAACATCAATAGTGCAGGTACACTTGAGGCTTGAGAGACGGAAAGTATATGTTGCATTCGTCGATTTTAGGCGCGCTTTTGATTCCGTCTGCCATAGCCTTATGTGGCGAAAACTCTACAATCAAGGATTAAGGTCACAATTTATATCCATCCATCCATCATCCAAGTTTTTATTACATGGCACGTGTAAAGCTTAAAGCTGCAAATTGATATACTAAATGCTTTGATGTATCTGAGGGGGTCTTACAGGGGGAGTTATTGAGTCCGGACCTATTTTCTTTGTTTCTGGCAGATATTGAGGATTTTTTTAACACAAGTGGTGCCCAGGGAATAAATATTGATGGCATTACAGAAGTTATTCTTCTTCTGTACGCCGACGATCTGGTTCTGTTTTCTACTTCAGAGGTAGGGCTACAAAAAATGTTAAACACCCTTGAAGCTTATGCTTCAGAGAGCCATCTCAGAATAAATACGGATAAAACGAAGATAATGTGTTTTCAAAATGGCGGTACGCAAAAAAACTATCCGTTTATAATAAATGGTTCCCGCATAGAAGTCGTAAATAAATTCTGCTACTTGGGTGTTACATTTTCTACATCGTCTCTTTTTAGAGCAATGGCAGAGGCCTCTGTTGCGAAAGCAAACCAGGCGGTCGGCTGCAATGAGCACAATGAGCCGAGCCAAGTTGTGTTCCTGGAACTCGATAATAAAGCTTTATAAAACTTCAATTCTAAATGTATTCTCGGGATGTCGTTGTAAGGATGAGCTGGAGAGGGTTCAGAGTTCTTTTTTTAAAAGGCTCTTGTTTCTCCCCAGAACAACCTCGTCAGCCCTTATAAGAGTCGAAACTGGTTCAATTCACTTGGGTTACATAATCTTCAAATATTGCTTTAATTTTCTGCTAAAACTACTGGCTATGGAGGATTATCGGTACCCTAAAATCTGCTTTAAACGACAATCAGGACTCTCCAATATGAGCGCTAGACTCAACTGGGCACTACAGATGAGGAGTGAATTTATTGAACTTGGCTTCGAAGAAGTATGGAACGGTATGAACATATGTGAGCTAAGATGACTTAAGCCACAAATACTTGAAAAATACCGAAAAAAAGCTTTTGAATCAGATTGTTCTATTGTCATGGCTTTAGGTTACACTAACTTCTTTACGTTCTTTACTTTTTCTCCATATCCTGCTAAATACCTTACACTTAATTTGCCGCTCAGCAACAAATTTTTTATGAAATTCAATGTAAAGGGCATAACCTACAGCATAAACCCTAATGAAGACTGCACGGTATGCAATCTGCATGTAAACGAATCAATTTTCCATGTTCTTTTCGAGTGCCCAATGTATCGATGCTACCGGGCAAGTTGTCTTAGAGATTTAAACCATTTTGTTGACTTTGCTGACCGCCTGGGTTCACGTGACGCCAAGTCTTTAGCTTACACTCTTATTGGCATTTTAACGACACGGCACTACTTAATGTTTGGAGATTAGTACTATACAATGCATTTATTCAAATTCCAATCTACAACATACTTTAGTGTAAACATTTATAAAACTTTTTTCTTGTTAGTTTGTTTTTTATTAAGATAGTTATTTGGAAAGCTATTATTATTATTATTTTTAATTTTTAGGTTTATCTTCACTTGTTCCATTTATTTTTTGTACACATTAGTTTGTTCGGAACCTCTTGTTATAGAAAAAATGTATTTTTCTTAGAAACAATAAATTGAATTGAATTGATTGATTGATATTGAGGACAAGACAATTTCTTTTTAAATGATATATTACAAAGTGAAGTTAATGTTATGATAAAAACTTCAAAAAGTTTCGTAATTTATACCTACTAAAATAAAATGTTTCCAAATTAAAATAAACTGTTTTTTGATTAGATTAGATATTTTGATTTATCTAAATAAGTTCTTTAAAGCAAAAAACACCGGTGGTTATAAGGGGAGGGGGCATAGGGGCCATGGCGGGGGGCTAAGCAATATTTTTGTGCAGAAAGTAACAGTAGTAACTTTGACACAGGTGTTTTTGGTTATTTTTTTAAGCATATGGAATTAAAAATAAAGTGGTGAATCTTATGCAACGGTTTGGGGGGGGGGAGCATAATCATAATTAGGTACTCATTAGGATCAACAACCAACCTGTCAACCTGTTAGGAAGTAAGTTGGTAATTTTTGCAATTTACGGACGCCCCTGGAGAGTTTTCTATACTATGGGTCACATTTTGTGACACACTGTTTAAAAGGATATTTTATTATCGGGCCCGCCGCCGAAGCCATAAAAGGTCGAAAGTACAAAAGGTCGAAAAAAAATCGACAAAACAAAATATTAAAAATACAAATTTACGGTATCAAGTCGAATTGACCTGTCCAGTCGATGTGGACCCGCGGCCGTACTTTCGATCTTTTGTACTTTCGTTCTTTTGTACTTTCGACCTTTTGTACTTTCGACCTTTTGAACTTTCGACCTTTTGTTTTTTGATCTTTTGTACTTTCGACCTTTTGTACTTTCGACCTTGTGTATTTTCGACCTTTTGTACTTTCGACCTTATTTTTTCGACCTTTTGTACTGTCGACCTTTTGTACTTTTGACCGTTTATCCGCCGCTCTTTATTATCCACCGAAAAGCTAATAAGACACATTGAATTGATTAGTTTGGATTGATCTTAAATAATTTCTTTAAATTAAGAACACCACTGGAGCGGTAAATATAAAACAACTTCCACTTTGTTATACATCGTTTGAAAGGAAATTTTGGCTAGGACGAAGTATAGAACACATTTTTTGATAAAGAGCTTGGTTTTTAAGAAAATTGAATAAAACTATGAAAAACATGTTTTTTTTAATGACACCCCCATTGACGGACGTCGGTGGAGAGTTTGCTATAAGTCAAACCCTACCGAGTTTCACATTTTTAAAAAGGGAATTTCCCTGTCTACAAAAAAGTGTAAAACAAGTTTTTTCATGTTAAGCTTAGTTTTTAAGAAAATTAGATAAAACGTGTAACAAAAATGGTTTATTTTCTGTTTTTTCAAAATTAATTTAATTTACGGATGCCCCTGAAGTTTTATTTATAAAACCGATTTAATCATCTTATACGTCATTTTGAAGGAAATTTTATTGAGTGTACCAAAATGTAATACATGGTTTTCTGTAGATATAAGTTTTTAAAAAAATTAAATAAATCTTGGAAAAAACATAGATATTTTTTCAACTTTTTTTAATTACTTCACTAAACGGACGCCGCTGGAGAGCTTGTTATTAGTCTAACTTTATTAAGTTATACCATGTTGAAAAGGGAATTTGATTGTCTACAATAAAGTATATTATACATTTTTCTCTTAGAAGCTTATTTTTGGGAGGTCTGGGGGGTGTTTGGAGGTTTTTGCAGCCATTAAAAAAAAATATTATGATATTATTTTTTAATTATACAAATATATATTTTGAATGTACACCTGTGACAATTTGGGCTTTCCAGCGACAATTTAAAATTCCGCCGCCATTTTGGCCGCGATCTTGAATATCTCAGCCCCTGTCAATATTTCGAGTTGGCGGGGTCAAAATAGGGGGAATTGCCCATTTGCCAAAAAGTAATATAAAATGCTTCTAGAAAGTGGATTTTCTCGAATCTTGCCTGAACTATAAAGGGCTAAAAGAATAAAAAATTTATATCAAATTAATAGATAATTTTGTGACAAAAGCCATTCTTTAAATTTCAATGTAAATAATTTGATGCAAGAAAAAAAACGCCAAATCCGCGGTTCATTTGTCAAAAATCGGGTTTTTTTTTCGTGTATACGGATTTATTTCAAGAATTGGGTCCCAGTGCTATTAATTATTTGCACGATATTTTGAAGCGTTTTGGTCAAACGACGCTCTCTATCTCTCTGTAATCTGGGAGGACATGGGATAATTTTTCACATGCATTAAAATATCAGGACACACACACATTCTACAGATAACAGATCTAGTCTTCCATGACCGTAAAAGTTAACTTTTCATTTTCACTGCGAGACTTGCTATAACCTGTCAAAGTCTATCCACTTTTGCAGCTTTATGTGTATTTTTTTGTGGCGAAACATATTTAGTTTCTATTTTTTTTGTGTTTTTATTTTAAGTGACAAATTTTTGTTCTTACAATGGGTGGTAAGCATGAAGATTACTCTTTATAAAGCAATATAGTTTTTGAACTTTAATTGGTTAATAACAGTACAGTAAATTAGAGAGAAAATTTACTTTTTTGAAAAAATTTCAAAATTTGAGAAGAATATAAAAAATATATTCCGATGTCGTGTCTCAATTTTCTTAGAGAAGATAGCTGAAACCTTTGTCTTTACAGAGCCCCTTTTGCCTTTTTGCGCTAGGTTGCGCTCGCTTGTCAAAACAGCTTTAAAACATGCAGAAAATAAAAATCAGAAAGAGACCCTCAGACACTCAACTTCATGTAACGCCGACACCAACCGATTTCGTTTAAATTTTAATATGTTCTAGAGCCATGTAAGAGCATCATAAAAATCTCGGTTAGATTGCGGTGCGGTTTATTTATTCAAATTCCGTGCTAAATTGAAAACCAAAACATATTTCAAATATCATGTTTATTGAACCGACACGTTTTCTCGCGCCCAACTGTTTTAAAAAAGTTTTAAAACAGTGACGTACCGTTTGACGTAATTGGTTTGATAAGTTTGTGCCTAACTTCGCTCACCCGTCAAGGCTCCGATTCCCGACAATACAAAATGTAAGTGTTCTATTATGGAACGGGAACAATCTTATGTCGGGTGTCCATTAAGCGTATTATCTGAGCGGATTTTTCTTTTCTTGGGCTCTGATTGGTTGATTAAAAAATTTGAACCAATCAAAGCGTGAGAAAAAAATCCGCGCGAATAACACACTCAATGGACAGCCGGCTTTATCCTATATCTCGTTATTAGGGACTTATTAGGGACTTTTGCAATAAAGCCAAGCAGTAAATGTGCCGGGCACTATTCTGACTGTTTCGCATTATAAGAACAGCTGTCTTATTTCAAAATTAGGCCTTTGTGTATTATAAGAGCCCGAATTAATAGTGCCGCCATTATTAGTGGAAAATAAACGACTGGATTTATAAATTCGACTTTGGTATGTCAATTTTGAAAGAAGAACTGTCAGTTTTGAATAAAAAACTATCAGAATAGTGCTCGGCACTATTACTGCCTGGCCTTATTGCCATAAGTCCATATTAACACGTCACCTAACAAATTTGTGGTTGCGTCGTACTGAATTTTCGAAAAAAAAAATTTTTACGTTGCCAGATTTATAAAGGGTATGGCTGGGTGACCATGGAGTGTTTTATCCGCTCGGATTTATCTTTCGTTCCTTGGACAGCTGGCTTATTTGAAGTAATTTCATGACTATTTCCTATTATGTGAGTTAAAGAAAGAAGCTGGTTGATTGAAATTTGTGATTTTTTTTCTTGTGATTTAGGGCAGTCCATAAATTACATAACGGGTATAGGGGTGGAGTTTTACAAAGTTTGATAAGGTGTTAAACTTTGTTACGTAACATTTGTTAGGCTACATAAAAATAAAGTAATCTCAGCTCCAATGTGTACTATTAGCTGGATGAAGGTAATGTTTTAGTAATAAAATTTTTTACTGTGCAGTTCTTTTAGGAGTCAGGACAATTCGCCGATTCACTTTTACTTCTTTTCAATTTTAGTTGTTTGGTGTCCTCACCTAAATTATGTCCAGATACCACTATCTTCCTCAAAAAATAAGAAAAATCGTTTAAAAAAAAATTTTAAGAACTTAAAAACTGCTGTGTGAAAAAAGAAAGAATTTTTTTTTACAATTATTAAAAAAATTGTTTTATTGATAAATATTTTCTAGTCAGAATAAAATTTCAAGCTAAAACCACGGCGGCGGCTAGTTTTCCCGGTGGGGAAATGGGTCAGCGGCAAGTTGGTTCGGCTGCGATATGGGATCGGCAAAATTTGCTTATTTCCATTTATTCTATTCTACCGTGCACAGGCAAAAAAGATACTTGCAAAAATTAAGCTTCGACATATAATCTTTTAGGAGGACATTTTTTTTGCTTCTAGATTATAAAAATAAGCAGGGAGTAAACGGTATGTTAGAGGATGCCAAAATAAGAAAAAAAATGTTTGAGGAGTAAGGGAAAAAATTAAAAAAAAATAAAATCCGGCAATGCTAAATGATTCTCATAATGATTAGGAAATGTGATTTTTTTTGGATAAAATGGCAAGTTAAGGAGATAGTCAAAGTTATCTCCTAAAGTGATAAAATTATTTTAAAAAATTTAAATATTTTCTTTGTGCTAATATACACTTAAAAACATTGGCGTAGCTAGGGGGGGGGGGGGGGGGGCAAGGGGGGGCCTGCCCCCCCCTGAAGTCCCTCAGGCCCCCCCCTAAGATATTTTAGGCCTCCCCTACCGACTACTAGTAAAAGAACATGACGCTGAAAATACATACTTTTCTATTATTCATGCATTAAAATTTAAAATCATTCAGATAATGTTTACATTTCAGGAAAAAGCCCTTGTCTTGCGGAATTAGGCTTTTTCTCTTTAAATTATCGGTAACTTTTCTGCACTTATGCAATTTCCCGAAAATATTTTTTAAATTTAAACATAATTATGCATATTGAATATTTCATAGGGTCACTGCATCCTGGAAGCCTGGCGTCTCTACGTCTTCGTGATGCAGTGACCCTAATATTTCATACATATTGGCGACATCTTGTAAAATATTATAGAAGTGTAAGTAAAATTTCGCATTTAATAAAGACAGCGACCTTTGCCCCTCTGTTTCCGAAATCGGGTTGTAGATGTCGTAAGGTTATAAAAGACCCTTTTAAACTGTTTTTCTAAAATAAATATAATAATCTTTTTAGTTTTTTTGAGGTTAGCGATTAGTGTCTTATGGAAATTTTCCGATTTTGGTGACAATTTCATAACCATTTTCATATTAAGTTTTCTCACGTCGTTAAATGGAATAAATTCGTCGAGCAATACCGGGAAATTTTTAATATTAATACTTCTGCTCTAAGAGCAGAAATGACCGTTTTACAGAATTGTATTTTTCGGTTAAATCAAACTGTTGGTCATGATTCTATCAAACAACATATAGCAGAAAACACCTATCCAAACCTCTACCAACTTTTTAAAGTTGCGAGTATTCTTCCAATTTCAAGTGCAACTTGCGAGAGGTCTTTCTCTGCCATGAGGAGAGTTTTTAATTGGCTTAGAACAACTATGACTCAAGAGAGACACTCAGGTTTGTCATTGTTATTCATAGAAAAAGATGTTGAGGTCGACTTAGACAGTGTGGTAGACGCTTTCAGTCAGCGACGTAGAAAACTTTCTTTGTAGAATTGCTGAATTACATACTTCCTGTGTATACATATAAATGAGTTGGTAAATGTATTATTAAATTTGTTATATTAAAATATTACAACATTTAATGCGCGTATTTTTTTTTATTCATTGCACACTTTGCACGACTCTTTAAAACCTATGTTTGCTTTTTGTTCAAGATAGACCGGGGCCACGGCCCCCCCTGAAAAGCAAGGCTAGCTACGCCAATGCTTAAAAATATTAATGATATTGTCACGGTTCAGGGGGCCGTAAGGCTGCTTTTTGGGTAGGGAGCGGTGTGGAACCGAACCCCAAACAACGAAGCTCCCTTAGGTTGAATCTAATTGTACCGCACTGTCGAATTGAGATAACAAGGTTAACCCGATTCGACCGTATCGATAACGATAAGGGCAATGTTAGCCTTGGTGTCCGCCGGAAAAATTACTTGGCGGATGGATCAAGACCAAGGCTAAAAATCAACACAGTTTTAGAGGGCTACAACTTATTTATTTAAAGGTCCATGGAAACTTTGAGAGGAGGTTGGTCCACCCACTTACCCTTATTTAGTCTACACTGCTATATCCCCTTTGTTGAATAGGTTCGTCTTGTCTCTCTCACAAAAGCTGTGGACGCTACACACCCGTGACATACAAAAGTCGACCGACTTGCTAACCCAAATTTTGACTCACTAATTGCAGACACCCCAATTACAGACCCCCCAAATATAGACCCCAATTACAGACCCCCCCAGTTATCGACTGCCCCGTTATTCACTGCCCCAAAAAAACCTTCTTCGGTCTACCTATCACTTCGCCCTAGGCCACGATAAATACGTGCGTGCCCATATTCCAAATATTCGTTGTTTGAATAGACATCACGTATTTATCTAGATGCATCTAGGGTTACTCCAGTGATTTATTCCTAAGGTTACCAATAATTATTTATTATTCCTTACATTCCCGCCGCCCCAGTAAAAATCGTCCTCGATTTTTGAGACTGTAAGGACTGCTGGCATTGGGTGCACCGTCCTCCTCTCAAATAAGTTTAACTGTTCAGTTAACAGACAAAAAAAATAATACGTATTTACATTAAATTCCTAATATCTACACACACGCTTCCACATGGGGCCAAATTTCTTAATCCCTACCTATCTTAAGATATTTCAGCCCTACGTGCGTACTGACTGGCTTCTCGCAGTTTAGTTTAATATATACTTTACGACTCATCATGCATCTCATTCTGTCCCGTGCCTCGATTCTATAACTAGTCCTCCCCCAGTCACCTTTTACTCATGGTACTGAGAGGAAACATCACCTCATTGCATCTCAGTCTGTCCCGTGCTTCCATTCTATAACTAGTCCTCCCCAGTCACCTTTTACTCATGGTACTGGGAGGAAACCTCACCTCATTGCATCTCAATCTGTCCCGTTCTGGTCTTCATAACTCCATATCACTCTTGTGTCAAGTGAGACGGAGTATTGAAACTTTGTAGGTATCTAAAATTCATCATTATTTTCCGCCCCTAGGTTTGCTCAGTCTAACCCTGGTTTGGAAAATGGCTTTTATAGTGTTGAATATTTCAGCTTCTAGGAGATTTTATATTCACTACAAAGGAAGTCTCTTCCCCCAGTGTAGTTTTATGAAGACTGCTGCCACTATACTTTACTGTTTGGCCTCTTCTTTGTCATAGGAGCTGTATCTCCATCTCTCCTTCTTTCTCTGCTTCGATCTTCAATGGTCTTTTTGTTAAAATTTGTTTTTAGTACAAAGGGAGTCTCTTCCCCCAGTGTAGTTTTTTAAAAGTACCACTTTGCTCAGTGGCGTATATAGAAATAAGTTTCGTGGGGGGGGGGGCGAGACAGTTTCGGGGAGGGCCCGAGACCTCATGAGGCCGTATTTTATGCTATTTTATGTTTGTATTCATGAAATATGTGGAAAATATCAAAACAATCTTAGCTTATTTACGCCACTGACTTTCCTCCATCTGCTTCTTCTTCTGTTTTGACCGGAAAAAGCTTCCATCTTGTCGCCTGTCGTATATATCTAACCTCACTACATTTAAAAGTCTTCCGATTTTCCGAAACTAAAATATTCAAATTAATCTAAGCTATCCTATATCCCCATGTGGAAGTGTGTTTACCACTTTTCTTTCTAAAAGTAGTTGTTCGGAAAAAGTAATTTTGAGAAAAATATACGGAAATATTTTAGCGTTGAGATTTTGTCCCAACTGACCTTGTGTCCTTTTATTCTTTTTGCCGAAATTAAAAAAAATATTATTAAAAAATTAAAAATTTTAATGTACTTATTTATTATTTTCCACTAGTTTTCATGCTGCTTCGTTGACCTGTTATTTTTTTTTGTTTTTTGGGACTTTTTAGGATCTTCAAGGATCATTGTAGCGATTATCACTCTCAACCAATGTAAATATTTGATATCTAAGGTGTATCACCCCGTCCAATTATTTTGGGTCCGCAAGGCTTCAATCCGCCTTTGTGATTCTATAGTCGTTATTTGATAAGTCTATTTTGTTTAATAAATAGTATTCCAGGGGCGTCCCTGGTCCTTTTTCTTTAGTCAAAAGTTTCTGTTCCCGTATTTACTGTTGAGTGTAATTATGAGAATGCTCAGGCCCGTTTTTGTCTGTCATGTTTTGGGCCGTTGGCCCCTTGTTCGGTTCTGACGTCTTTGTTGTATATCTTTATTTTTGTCCCTTTGATGGTCAACCCTGCTCTTTTTTTTTGTTTATTATTTTAATAAAAGAACACTGTCATTTCTGTGGTATGGGCAGTTATCTGTTTGTCGGTGTGTTTCTTAAATATGGCGTCCCGTATTGAAACATGCTTACTCTCTTTTTTATTATTCCCAGACCACTAAATTTTTTCTTTTTGTTAGAGATCTAACATCTCACTCTTATTTCCTATTGCCTAACTTATTCTTTTTATTGTATTGTACCCTTCTATCTTATTATTTCCTGCTTAAATGTCACCTATATAATAACTAGACACGTATTGAACTTTTCAGGATCAGTTTTTTAACAAAAATTGTTTTGAACAACCCTGCTTAACAAATATTAATCAGATAAAAATTTCGTAAAATTTATTTTTTCTTTCTCTCTTTTTTATAACTAGGTGAGTACCCTCAACCTTTTTACTTCGAACTCTCTATGCGCCTTTCTCGCAATTCCACGCCAATAACTTTGGCCTCGACGCCACTTTCAATCTTCAGTAGCTCCTTTTAATCATTTTTAAACTCAATTTCAATGCATCACTATCTCTTTACTTGTTCTATCCTTTATTTCAGTAAAACCTTGTGCCTCTCGATAATTTTTCCCGGACTTTTATAATCTCAATCTCAATGTGTGTGTTGAGTTCACTTACAAAAAATCGTTAATTTTTAAGAGTCAAACTCGTTACAGAAGAATCACGTAGTGTCCAATTTTGATAACGCATACCGTTTGAACCTCCCTACTACTTCAATTTATCAGCATTTGGAGTCCCTCTTTTTTGGCGAGCATCCACAACTTACTGTTACAACCTACGTGTATCGACCGCCTTTTGCGACGAATCACTCTCACAAAGACCCTTTGGCCTTCTTATAACACAATACTCTTCTTGAAAAATGCATTTCTCTTAACCAAGTCAAACTCATAACAAGAGATCACTGAGTTGCCATTTCGGTGCAGAAAACTCGATTAGGCAGAACTCCTACCCGAGAAAAGATTACGGTCTCTTCTCAGTTCCTATTTTAATTATAAAGTCCTAGAGGTGTCCATTTTTTTGGTGGATACCCCCCCCCTCTTTACAGCTTTCTTCTTTTTCTTTCTCGCCCTATGCATCAATTTACTTTCAGATGGCCCATTTGGCCTTTTTTCCTCATCAAATCCACTATTTTACTATGTCCACAATAACAATATCTGTTGGGTACTTTATTGTATAATAACCAAACTTTTACATTTCATGATTAGTTTCTAATATCTTTTTTTTAAATAGTCTTAACCTATATTTAGATGACTTTTCCTAAATCTTTTTATCCAACCAAATACGCATCATTTATTACTATATTTACTGATTGTGAAAAACTGCTTCATTAGTGTACTATTAGTAGTTATTTTTTTTCCTATTTACTATCTCCAAAATCTATTCAATTATTATTATTATTATCTAGCAGGTATTTATTTTTACCACTTCATTACAGAGACAACCTTTTTCCTTTTATTTTATAAAACTTTTATTTGATTTATTTCATCAATATTTATCTAAAATACTTGCTTACTTAATAGTTTATACATATCTTTCCCATGCAAGCACGGAAAAATAATAGAAATTTAAGTTCTTAAGTTTAATAACTTTTCTATCTCACTTTCTTTTCTCAGTCACCCTATTAGACTCATTTACATCGGTTCAGTACGGTCAGTAACCGACCCCGTCAATAACATCAGTAAAATGAAGAATGCTGAAAAAAAATTGGCATTTTTTTATTCATAACTGTTTTTTTAAATTTATTTTAATTAAATAAACCTTTGTTGTGTAGGTCATGTATTATTTGCTAATTGTATCAAATTCATAACGAGGTTAATTATAATGATAATATTTGCAAGCCTAGGCGTTTTTCGTTTGTGACCTGCCAGTTATTGTTGTTAATAATTTTATTTAAGTAAAAATACGTGCTAAATGCTATGCGAGAAACGACTATTATTATTAAATTTAACATCACCCATTTGTAGTCTTGTCAGTATGTCTGTATTTTATACCACTCAAAAACTATTTGACCGATTCTACTAAAATTATTATTTTTTTTTGCAATACTTGGAGAAAAACTCTGTTAGTTTCTCCTCCTGTCCAAGGTACAGCTACCTTCCACAGACTATATTTCGTGGAGTTACTCCTTACATTACCTGTGGTACAGGTGCCTCGGCGGCAATTCTGGCATCTTACCGGACGCCTGCTTTCTTCATTCAGGATGAATCTTTGCATTTTGCCTTAACCCTTTTTTTTCCGTGGGGCCCATGCTCTAGCTTTCGCTATTTCTTTTACTTTGTCCACTTCCCTTCTGGATTCGTGTACCTAGCTTTTTTTGACACCTCGTAAGGGTTCCTTGCATTTGTCCAAACGACTTTTAACCACTTATGGTAGAACACCACTGTGTTCTTGCTTATTGATTCCTTTTTAGACTTCGCGTCCTGTTTTATTTTAAAATCTTCTTTATTTAAAATATCTTTTGCTCGCTGCGGCGACCCTTTTGCCACTGCTTCAACTCTATTTCTTGCAATAAGCGTCCCAATTTTCCCTCGGGAATTCCTTTTTTTCCTCCTTAATTTCTTCTATTGCTTGAAATCGCTCCTTTTGGGCTCCTTGTAGCTTACTATTTGCTTTGTCGGGCCGAGTTCTCCCCGTTTCTCATCCACCTCTCTTCTTCTTAAGTCCCGTTTTTCCCTTAGGACTCTATTTTCTGCAACACTCCGTTTGCTTTCTCCGCCTTATTAGCCTACTTTACGTTCTCGTCTTCAGCGTTGCTTTTCAAGTTCCTAATATCCTTCAGGACCCCTTTATACCTTCTGCCGCATGCCGCATTGACTCTTTTTCTTCTAACTTATTCTTACTCCCATTATTAAATCCTTAACCTCCCTTTTTCTGCTGAATTCGTGTTTCAGTCACGACGTCTGTTCTGCCCCATAGGCCTACTTTGTCTTCTTTAATTTCGCTTTCTGAGACCCTAATGTCCTTCAGGATCCTCTAAATTATCCTTACTCTTCCTATTTAAGCGTTAAACTCCATTTCCCTTCGGAGTTCACGTTTACTTCATTACGTCCTGCAAGTGTGTTCTGCCCAATTGGCCTACTTTATCCCCTTTTCTTCAAATTTACTTTACTTTAATTCCCGAGTCCCTAATTTTCTTTAAAACTACTTTTTCGTTTTTTTCACCTCAGCCTTTCTTCTTTTTAGTGAATTATTTTTGTCCGTAGTCCTTACTTTCCTTCAGATCTCAATTTCCTACTTTTTAACAACTACCTATGTGGATATTTGCTTCTAAAATATTGCCCGCCTTTTACCTATCAACAGAAAGTATTTATTTTAGCATATAAAGTTACTTTATGATTTCAGATATCTCTAACCAAGATCCACACAAAACGCATACACTGCAAATACTTTAAATATGTACCTGTAGGTTCAATTGGTTTGAAAAACATGGGTGTTTTTCCTTTTTTAGCCCCATCAGCTATAACTTTTCAATGTCTAAAAGGGTTTTTTTTCAGCTCAACTCTCTGTAAATACTCATTACACAATCTTTGTAACAGCTGTAGGTAACAGTTTTTGTAACAAACAAAACTTTTTTCCGCTCAATTCGCATGAAAAACTAATTTTTGACTTTTTTAATAACAAAAATTGTTACCTATCTTTTCAATTTATTAATCAGCTGTTAGTAGTGCTATATTCAGTCTATCTATGTGTCTTTGCGTTAATATTTTTCGCAAAATTAAGGATACACTCTTCAACTTATCTTTAACGCTTCCTGAAAAAGAAATTATCCCACATTGTGTTAGTCCCTTAGCCCGGTGAATCTCGCCTTGGTCGCTACTGGACTTTTCCTTTTGTGTAACCCAAATTTTCCTAGCAATTATTTTTATTTTTTCGTTATTTTGGGACACTTTTTGCAAAATCTCATTTTATGTCTTTTATTTTGTTGAAATATTTTCCTTCAGAACCACAAATTTTTAGTTTATTGCCAATTTACGACCTATCTTATTACTTTGCTGGTGCTCAAAAAGAGTTTATCACCTATATTAATTTTTATTAACTCTTTACTTTCAGGTGCCTCCCAAAAACATGAACTTTTTAACATTAGATATATGCCGTGACCTTTACTAATCTTTCGGCTATTTTCTTACCAAAAAGAAAAATTACCTTCAAAATATTGTTAGTATTTTGACCTAGGTGTTTGTAATTAAAAAAAAAATTAACGGATTTTGCTTGAATTATTGTTGCGTTTGACTTGCTCTTTTTATTTTTTCGTGAACTGCTGTTTTCACTTGGGGAATAACCAAAAGTTCAGTTCAGTAGAAAAGGAAAAAAAATAACATACGAAATTACACCGTAACAGAAAAAAAATTATAAATGTTTATTATTAAACGATTTTAAGAAATTATTTGGTTTCTAGGTCTTGATCTTGTTTGCGGTGTCAACTGATCTTCTGAATATTTTTATTACCTATATTTCGTAACAATGTTTGCAGCAATTCTTTATCCTGGAAGGGATAATCAATTGCAAACATACAGCACGGCAGCTCTTTTAGTCGGGGCACTGGGGGTGGGGAAGGAGAAAAATATAACACTGATTTTTACATTGTTTTTGGACGCCAGTAAATTTTTGAAATGCAATAATTAATTAGTTAAATTAATTAAGATCATAAAATGTTGAAATTTTTAATTAAGGAAATTTAGAAACTTAATTAAGATAAACCTAGTTTTATTTTTGGAAAGGTTTCAATAATAAAAAACTGAGTTTCAAAAAAAAGGAATATTATATTCTACTTTCTCACGTGGTAAAAAATATACAGAAAACGTATGTACAAAAAGTACCGGTAAACATTTTTAGATTGGTTATCTAAAAATATGCGCAACAATGGGAAATCAAAAAGTAATAGAAAAATATCTATAAAAAATGTCAATGGTTAATTATTAATTATAAATAATAATTAAACCAATTCAACCTAAAAACACCTGGGGAAAATTCTAGAATTTTTCTGGTGGTTTTTACAATAAATCGACTGTAAATAACCAAGTTAAGGGTTAAAATACTAAATCAAAAATTAAGGGAAAAATATAAAAAGTAAAAAGTAGCCTGTAAAAAAACATCATATCGCAGTGTTCTTAACCTAATCAAACCTGATTTTGTATAAATGAATAATCATATTTTATGGCAAATTTCACAAAAAACTGGCGATCAAATAGGGATGTAGAAAACTGAAAAATCTGGGTTCATCAAGTCGGTTCGGTTCCAATTTAACTAGTAGAAGAGGGGGATGTTAAAATTGGATCAGCCCATAATATTTACATGCGGATTTAGAGTTGACAGACATCTGTCGTTTTGAGGATCTTCATTATTAAAAGAATGATATTGTCTAGCAGAGGAGTTTCTCCAGCAGAGGATTGGCAGGTGGGTGGATAGCAAGTAGGTGATTGGCCCTGTAACAAGGAGAGATTGTTTTTTAACAATCTGAGAAAAATGGGTTAGTTATGACGAAACCCTTTAAGTACAAAAAAAGATAGTTTTTGTCCAATAAAATGTAACTTACCCCTAATAGAAAAAGGGTGAAACTAGCAGCAAAACAGCACCATTGTACAGTTGACTTTCTCTGCAGAACAGTAAGAAAATGACGGAGCTGAAAAAATGGAAACCGCCATAAGAAAATAGAAAATGTCTGCATCGAAACACGTGTACAACTTGGACAAAAAAAAGATAATAATTTTTATAGAAAAAATTAGTACTTACATGAGTTCATCACAGCAAAATAATAAAAAACACAGATGGAGAAAACACAACAAAAACTTTTCAGAAGAAATTTTGCAGAGACCCCTTTTTATCACTGTCGTGTGATTACTCGGTGGCTGCTTGAGAGAAAGTGAAAACCAGCTGAAGCGATGCGCCTTAGCGCGCGGTATTCGCAGTTTCCCACCTTATTAGGATTTATGAAAATTGCCAAAAATATGCATCGAAATTTCGATATTTGGTGAATGAGCTAGAACAAGTTATATTGGTCACTGTAACCAAAATAAAATTTAATCGAATTCTAATTCGAAAGAACTTGATTCTTTTTCAAATAAAAAGGAGAAGACCTGTAGAATTTTATTACGGGGAAAATAAAAATGCTACATGTTTACTTATGACAGCCGGCTAGCGACTTTTCTTTCAATTTTATGAAATTGGGCACCCGGGTTTTTTTTATCAAAAATTAGTTTTGACACCTATAAATTTCATTTTCTTTATTTTCTTTAGCGATATTCCTCGCAAACAACAGTTTACAGAGTACTTCGCGTATACAAGGGGATTATAGTTATTTTGGACCGCGGCAAGAAACCACACTGTTCCCTGACTTTACTTGCTTTTTGTACCGAGTGTTTCCAATTTTTATCACCCGGTACTGGAAATACTAAGCTACCCTAGATTATGCTAACTGCCTATTGTTGTTTTTTTTTCTTTTTTTTTTGAGAACGAGTGTTTTGACTTTATTGGCTACCCACTTTTCTTTTGCCAATTTATAGTCATTCCCAATCTTTATCTTTGACAAAACTAAAAAAATAAACTAAAACACAAATTACTTTAAATTCCCTCGGCTTCTTCCAACTTATGAGAAGGTGAGCCGCTCCCCCTTTTTAAACAGAAATCAGCTCAATGTAACCCCTTTCTCCTGTTCGATAACCTAACTAATCAACTTCGATAGACTAGTGTGGTATTCTGTTTTTTGTCTAAATTTTTATTTAAATTACCTACACCTTGGTCAATTAATCACTAGTTACAATCGCCCAAACAGCTTACGGTATTATTTTTCTAATCTTTCTATGAACTCGTCGTTCGTCAATTCGGTATATACCAAACATGTGCCTGGTCTTGCTAGACTCCCTTGTTCAGTCGATTTTATAGGGATATCTTCACCAAGCGCTTGACGACGAGCTTGTCTCTTGTTTTTCGGGACTTTCCGCGCTCTCGACCTATTCTTTTTACCTGGTCTCTGTCGCTTCATTCGAAGCACCTTCCCTTATATATATATATATATATATATATATATATATATATATATATATATATATATATGTATACACGTCAGTCTATTTCCTAACGGTTGCGGACCAACCACAGGAAACTTGTTTAAAACTTGTTTTCTGTTGCAGCATAATCTGCATATGAGACACCGTGTATATACACTCGGGTAGATGTTGACTGGGTGCCAAACACCACGTAATTTCGTCGAGTCAGCAAAAAAAAAACCCTAGGTCAGTAATAGCCCATCGCACCGACTTTTTTTTTCGTTACTTAGCCTTAAGTGTTCCTTATTACGTCATATTATGATTATATTAAGACACGCTTTGAGCTAAGTAATGAAAAAAAAGTCGGTGAGATGGACCCTAAGTGTCTTGTGTGTTCAATATAAATTGATGGCCCACTTATTTATTTTCAAACAAACATTACTTGAATAAAATTTAAATTTATTCCACAAATTTTTAAGAATTATTGGCCTACCCTTGAGCTATTTGAGTTCATGGTATATGGTTTTATTAGTCACACTAGGGTGGTTGCCAGTCCCTTTCAAAGTTCCTTTCGTTTTCGCCCTTGTTTTTTTTTTCTGGTGTTTTTATTACTAAATACCAAAAAAAAAACAAGGAGAAAAGTAGCTCTCTTTGTTGACTGCCTCTCTTACCGCTTTAGCGCCTCCACCATGTCATGGTTCAGGAGGCCGTAAGGGTGCTTTTTGGGCAGGGAGCGGTGTGAAACCGAACCCCAAACAACGAAGCTCCCTTAGGTTGAACCTAATTGTACCGCACTGTCGAATCGAGATAACAAGGTTAACCCGATTCGATCGTATCGATAACAATAAGGGCAATGTTAGCCTTGGTGTCCACCGGGAAAATTACTTGGCGGATGGATCAAGACCAAGGCTAAAAATCAACACAGTTTTAGAGGGCGACAACTTATTTATTTAAAGGTCTATGGAAACTTTGAGAGGAGGTTGGTCCACCCACTTACCCTTATTTAGTCTACACTGCTATATCCCCTTTGTTGAACAGGTTCGTGTAGCGTCCACAGCTTTTGTGAGAGAGACAATCTCACAAAAGCTGTGGACGCTACACACCCGTGACACACAAAAGTCGATCGACTTGCTAACCCAAATTTTGACTCACTAATTGCAGCCCCCCAATTACAGACCCCTCAAATATAGACCCCCAATTACAGACTCCCCAGTTATCGACTGCCCCATTATTCACTGCCCCAAAAAAACCTTCTTCGGTCTACCTATCACTTCGCCCTAGGCCACGATAAATACGTGCGTGCCCATATTCCAAATATTCGTTGTTTGAATAGGCATCACGTATTTATCTAGATGCATCTAGGGTTACTCCAGTGAGTTATTCCTAAGGTTACCAATAATTATTTTTTATTCCTTACAATTAGATGTGCCTAGAGACCTGTTTCTAATAATATAAAACAGCAAAATTTTATAACCTAAAAAAAATTGTGTGTGCTTAAGACCACACGGCAAAAGTGTAAACTTCAACAAGGCGAAATTAATAATACTGGCCTTCATCTGCATCATCATATCGCTCGCTGAATGTTCCTTTCACAGCCGACTCGAGCCGACTTCCCCCGAATGAGCGTTACATAACCGAGCCTGACGGCTCAGTTTAATTCAGCACCCACAAAAACTGCTAAACGCGCCTAAAGAAGTTTACACTTCAAAAAGTTTATGACTCCTACCATTTACACCCTGTAAATTAATGCAAACAAAAAACGAGAATTTAAAAACTTTAAAAAACATTGGTATTTTTTGCAAGTAATTTTTTTTTTCTTTGCAGAGTAGATTTATATTGTTACGAAGGAGAAAAAAGTTGTTTTTACGTAACTAGATGGAAGGACAAATTACCAGACACAGGTGATGTTGGGAACATTTACACAATCTTTAGCTCCTAGTACGTGACCACCTTGAAGAACACATTTACGATAAAGATTTGCTGTTTTCTCGGTGTTAATGCGAAGGCTTTTAACACAAAATGCCTTTGTTCTACTGGGTCGACCCAATAGAACAAAGTTCTCTTAAAATTTCAGTAGAACGTTCCTATGGGAAAGATTTCAAGAATAGACGTCTAGAACGCAAGATTTGTCGAAAACATTAAAACAGTCTTGGACGAGAAGTTAGCTGCCATGGCTAGTCCACAACGAACGTCTTCTATTTCTGTCTTTGTCGAAAAGAGTATAAAAGATATAAAAAAAGTAGCATGTGGACTTTAGGCAAAAAACGCATGCGCTGGTTTAAAACTAAAGAACGGCTAGTTTCAAAACCATTGAAATTGGTTCAAACGTGACGTCATTGCTAACGAGCGGGAAATATCATTATTTAAAATGAAACAATAAATAATTTAAAAAAACAAAACCTTTTTAACATTTTTTGGAAGTTACCAAATTGTTAGGAGGAAATACAGATGGTATTGGGGTTCCAATTGTTTTTGAGCATTAATAACACGACATTTCAGAGTTGTGACGTCCCCAATCAATGACGTATTTTATTGAAACAGTGTTTTAAAACCGTTGCAACGCGAGAAAATGATTCCGTTGTCTATTTAGAAATTCTATAACGTTTTATTTTTAGGTGCACTTTATGTTGCAAGTTACGGGCAAGTAAAATGGGTTTACAACTTTCTTTCTTGGAGGCCATGGATCTCTTTAAGCAAACTGGTTTTCGGAGCTTACTTAGTTCATTTCCAATTTCAACTTCGGGCCACAGCTCAAAAATCTGGAGTTGATAGTGCTACATACTATGATATCGTAAGTTTATAATAAAACCTGTTTTAAATATTTAGGCCTGTTTCAATTGGGTATAATGTATTAACGCGCATTGATTGGACCGAGTACTACAAATTAAGTTGTGATTTTTTCGGCTTATCTGGATCACGAACATGCTAAACTATAAGGGCCCGACCACAACACTGCGGTCATATGCCGGGTACTCATTAACGAACCACGAGCATCGATCAACGAACGCGATCTATTCGCTAATGTGAACGGCATTGTTCGGGGCTCGCAGCGCGATATCCAAACCTTAAATTAAAAGAAAGTACCCAGTAAATTTGAGACATAAAAACACATCTCTTGAAAAAGTTTACCTACATTAATACATTTTTTAAATAAAAAAAAAACATTACAAAAAAATTGCTAAATCTATTTGTAGTAGTTTACTTGTAAGAAAATAGTAAGGTGTCAGTCTTACTTTTTTACTTAATTTGCGAATATCTCAAAAACTAATCTATTAATTTTTGAAATAATATCAATGCTGTAAAGGAATAGAAAAAACTCTTTTAAACCAGGTATCACTTGACCCACTTTCCCTCTCTAAAGTCAAGAGGTTAAAGCTACCCCAACTAGGAGTCGATAGATATAAATATTTTAAGAAAATAAAAATAATGTGTCCAAGGATTTTTTCAAAAATTTACTTTAAATAGTCATAATGGCATCCCGTATACGTTTTCTGTGAGCATATTACTTTAAATTAAAATTGATAATGATGATGATAACGAAAATGATTATACGTATGTTTTATCGCTCCGCTTGTTTTGTAAAAAGAGATTTTGCTTTTTTCTTTCTGGGTAATAAATTTTGTAGTATAAAATGGAAAATAAATATATTCTGTTTACCTCTTTTTACTGATAACGGTAATTACCACTTATGATTGGACAAGCTAACCCATGCACGTATTAATGCTAAAACTGATAACGGTAATGACGCTCTTCCAGGGTCCATGTTTAAAATGTTATATTGATAACGGTAATGACGCTCTTCCAGGGTACGCGTTTAAAATGTTATTTTATAAAAAAAATAGGAATTAATATTTGTTTTTAACAGACGGCGAAACATATATATAAACATTAAACAAGACTTATAGAGCATAATGTTGAAATTCGTATGATATATTAGGATTTTTTATTTTAGTGATTGCAAACCTCTATCCGGTTATGATAACGGAGTATGACGTTTGGGCCAGTCTTACACAAATGTTAACAACAAATAGCAACTTCAGCATCAAACTTAATGTAATATTATTAGTAATATTGGAGGCAATTTTATTTGTACAAGAAAAATAACTAATATACTAAACACTAATTTAATTTTGGATGGTAACATGAAAGGGGTACCCTTTTTCAATAATGACCTAATACTTATACATGTTCTCTGGGTTATTTTGTCTGGTTCAGGCAATTTTTTTTACGCTGCTGCTTGTGCGTGCCGGGCTCAGTGGCGAATCAAGGGGAGGGGGAGGGGCAGAGGGGCCTGGCCCTCCCCCTCCTTGACATAAAACTTATAATTTTTAATTCCAGAAGAAAAATAACCAATGCATAAGCCGCAATTTCTTTTTTATTAAACTTAACTGATTTTACTCAAATTTTCGCCTGCGGCACATTTTATTTGCACATAGTAGTAAACTTTAAAGCTAATTCTTATTAAATCCCGCAAAAAAAAATATTTTGTGTTTTTTTCCCTCCTTGGTCCCTCCCCCCCGGACATCCTGGATCCGCCACTGGTCGGGCTTACTGGCAAAGCCAATTTGTTTTAGGCTAGTACCATACAAACCACGCATCTTCTTTTAAATGTTTTTTAAATATTCTTTGTTTTTTGGATCCCATATAACAGGTCTATTTCTGTAATTTTCAAATAGACAATACTTTTTCATCATTCATGGTATTTTTTAGCTCACACATATACTATACTATAGTAGTGTGAGCTATGGTGATCCTAATTTTTTCAAGAAAAAAAAAGTTGCTCCGATTTCAAAAATTTTTATATATCTTTGCGTTTCAGATGATTTTGAAACTTTTTTGTCGCGCCGTCTGTCTGTCTGTCTGTCTGTATGTCTGTCTGTATGTCTGTATGTCTGTCTGTAACGACCAACGCGCATAACTCAAAAACCGCTTGGCCAATTTGAATGAAATTTGGTACCCAGGCTGGGTCTTAGTCGAGGTGGTCCCATTTAAAAATAAACAAAATTGAACGAACACAAGCCAAATAAAAGGGTGGAGGAAGATTTCACAAATTAGAGTTTATGTGAAAATATGGCGTGTGTGATATCAAACGAAAGGTAATTGAGTATGGAGTTAAACAAAATACATTTTAGTTTTTTTTCTTCAAAAAGGGTGGGGGTAGATTTCAAAAATTAGAGTTTACGTGAAAATATGGCGTTTGTGATATCAAACGAAAGGTGAGTCCGGAGTTAAACAAAATACATTTTAGTTTTTGTTTTCTAAGGGTGGGGGTGGATTTCAAAAATTTGAGTTTAAGTCAAAACATGACTTGTGTGGTATCAAACAAAAGGTAATTGAGTCTGCAGTTGAATAAGATATATTTAAGTTTTTAGTTTTAGTAGCTCGCACGTACACTATAACTATAGTACCTAGTGTGAGCTTAGGGGCCCATATATTGGCAGAGTATTTTTTTATTTGAAGCACATTGAACGACGACCGCCTATTGGCTCGTCGCGAATGGCTTGTTGCGCGCTGCGATCATACCTTTTTCACGTCTACATTAGCGAATTGTTCGAGGTTCGAGGCTCGTGGCTCGGTAATGATTACCCGGCTATAGTTGCAATGTCGAAGGCTACGATGCATCATGATAAGCTAAAGTTAGGATTCCCTCCACGGTCGTTCACGGCGAATAGTTTGTCTACCACTAATTGGAATTACAAGTAATACACTTTTCTTTCCAGCCAGTGGAAGATTAATTTGCTACGACTTAGTCGTAGGCGACCGTGGAGGGAATCCTAGCTTTTGACGGTGTGTTCGCGCGCATCTCGCTTCTTATTCCGTAACGGCACTGGGCTGAAATAGCGGAAGTAGCATACAGCTTATAGGGTGTCGACGCAGTACTGTAGCGTTATATTGTCACGAGGGGGTTTTATCGTGACGAACACAGTTTAAGTTAGGTGTAATGGTTTTATTATAATACTTATATTTACTACTTACATTGTACTTAAATACATCTTGTCTACAAATCTTCTTTGATAGGCTTAACTTCTTATACTTGACTAAAGTACTACTTGTTCACTATTAACTAAGCCTGGGCGTTAGGTTCTCAGCGTACAACTAACTGCTAAACTCTTTTGGAGATGCTTTTATTACAAACCGTTTGCCATTGATAGGATATCGAGATGTGTTTTGTTTCCTGTATAAACATCATCGAAATCCCATTAGCCACATTGTTTATAATAAATCTGTATACAATTTAGGCTGCTAGCTCTATCTGGGTTGACTACTTGGTGGGTTGGCTCTATGGCGATTTGTCTGCTGTACACCAGTGCTAATCGGCCCTGCTCACCACTTTTTCGTCTTTTGCATTACTTTGGTTGATCTTTTTGGCCGCTTTGCTAGGCCTTTTGTGACGTCTTGGTTATGTCAGGTTGTCATCGTTCTTCCATGTCTTCTTTCTTCATGTTGGGAACGAGTAGAATAGGTGGATCTAAAAAATTAATGTACAGACGATGTTAGGACATAATAAATATTTACATATGTTTACATTAAAAAAAGACAAAAATTACAAAAATGAGAAAAAAATTATTTAATTGTTCTCGGTTCATTTTAGAATTATTTATACCCTGGCAACCCTGCTTATTTAGCCTGCTTAAACTTATATCATTTGATAACATTCGAAAAAATATGTTTAATTTAATACACCTGTGTTTATACATTCCACAATTTGTTTTATTATACATTCAAAACAATGTGTGCGTTTTGCACCTTTTAAGACATTATAGAAATTATTTAACTAAGTTTAAAATATGTATGTCATACATTTATTTTTTCTATGGTATACGCCCTTCATTATAATTTATTCCCCTTACATCTCTCAATCTCACTCCTGTGATTCATAAAAATTATTAACATTGTAATAATATACAATTATACTTGGCGATTTTTCTATGTGGCAATTAGCTTGTCGGCAAATGGGTTAGCTCCTATCATTTACTATAATATTTATTCAATAATCTTTTCGCGTAGACTTTGACATGAAATATCACGGTAAAAATGAGTTCTTCCATCTGCGGACTACGACGCGCAGTGCAGGTCGTAAACATTTATAAAAATTATTTATTATACAAAACTACCGGCATAGTATACGGTTATGTAATCTATGCGGTTTTTATAATTACATTGAGCACGTGTATAAATAAAATATACCGGCATTTAATTATACGACGAATTTTTTATTCGCCGGAGCCACAATTGACAATGTTTGCATTAACTTTTTCGCCGATTTGAAGGGAGAATAAATCTTTTTGTTCTTTCAATTCGATTTGAAACTTTGTGTGACCGTAGTTGATTACGATTTCGGGTGTATTTTCTTTTAAATTTAGTGACGCCGATTTTTTTGAATGTTTTTTGAGAAGTTTTATACTTACATAGGTTAAAAACAAAAGCAGGGCAAGGAACGTGACACCGAATAATATGTCATATTCGTAGTGTATCTGTGTTGTGTTTAAAATATTTTGTGCGTTAGCAACTTGAACTGGTGATGCTGCCAGACTTACAATCGGATGATGAAAAAATAGGTATGCAGTCGACACTGAGAGCAGAAAATTCCATAGCAGAAAAATTCCGTGACTTCCCATACCGTATTTATCGCTGAAACCGTATGTTTGCGGTATGATAGTGTCTACTGAATTTTCAATTTGTTTTAATGTTGTCTCTGATGGCGTCAAATTTAAATGAGGTATATTTAGTGTCCAATTTGAGTTAAGGCACTCTTGCATATCTTTATATGTGGGTTGCATGTGTTGCATTTTTGGTCTTAAAATAAATGATTTTAGATTTGACCAAACTGCAGGTATAATGTGAACTATGCTCGCTGTCTCGATTTTATTGTTACATGGGAATTTTTGTGGGATAATAATTTCTCCGGATGACTCTAACTGGCAGTTGCATGGGATTTTAATTTTTAAAGCTCCTTTTTTGTTATAAACGTTTTTTAGCTCGGTTTTTTCACTACCGCATGAGAGATAGGTTTTTTCTTGCAGATGTGTAAGTATGTATGTTATGTCATTTATTTCTGAGATTATCAACGAGTTACCCGAGTGGCAATTCATCGGACAGTATGAACTTATTTCTTCTACAGACGCGCCGTGATACAATTTTTTGGCGCACTCTGGTCCCTGTATATTATCAGCAGAAAACCTAGGAATAAAACATAATTTGTCGTGATAAGGTCTACATAAATGTAGCCCTGTACCTGAAATTTGTCTAATCTCTTCTTTTCCGTAATTATTTTTTGAGACAGCGATGTACAATGCCTGGTGTGGTATTGTACATGTTTGATTGAACCATGCGAAGGGTGTGGTGGTCAGTTCATAAAGGTCCCACTTTTGTCTGTGTTGTATAATCGGTATTTTAATGTGAATAAAAATTTTATTTTCCGTGATGCTGCAGTCGCATATTGGAAGTTCGTAAAATTTTGAAATTTTTTCTTTTGAAATTGCCAAACCTTGATTTGACGAATAGATTTGTTTTTCCAGATTATTTAAATCCTTTCGTAGAACCTCTGGATTGACTATTTCAATAGGGATTTTTCTTGCTTTGCATGATTCAATAATTTTTTGTTTTCTTAGTGCGCGAGTTAGAGATATTATTCGCCTTAAATTTTGATACTGATTGACCAGAGACGTGCTAGCAAAACTTTCTTCATCCCTCAGGATTACTTTAACCTCTTTATTTAAAGTTGAAACTTTTGAGTCGATAAATTTTATTTTACGTTCTGTATCTTTAAAAGTATCGCCAATTTTTGTAGTGTAATCGGAAAAATGTTTTGACTGTTCCCCGATACTGTGAAGGGTTTCGCCTAGCCCTTTACTGATTGTGTTAAGTTGCCTTTTTACTGTTTCGTCATCCTCCGAAATTATATCGAGTTTTTCTTCGGTCGCGACCCCACAACACCAATTTAGAGCGTCTCCGATGAAGCCTAGTGCCCTTTTTGGCCTTAAACTTTGTTTAGATTTTTGTGTCCTCATCGAAGATGCGCCCCAGTTACCGTTTAACAAATCGAATTCTTTTTTGAATGCCTTCCCTAACTCATGTGTGTGTGATACCAAGTTACAATTGTCGCCATATGACTCGCAGATATATCTTGGTAACTCTGGTTCTGTCATGATCTCTTCTGACCAGTCCATTTTATATGTAATCGGAATCGTAGCTTCGTATGCTACAGTTTGCGGTAGTGCCTTCCAAAATGCTCCGGCACTGACTTCTACTAGGTAGGATTGGTTGTTTTCGGCTTAATTGCTATGATGCACAATATGAAGTTCCATCTAAAAAAATTCTTTGCAAATATATGTTATTTACATGCCATTAGATGTGTTTTTTAAAAAATTAAATGCTCTTTTTAAAATTAAAATTTACTTTACTAAAATAATAAATAATAGCATTCATAGTGTTTGGCTACGATATTTATTTTGCATTTTATTTGTTTTATTGCCGTCTGTTCCTTGTTAGCAAAATATTAAAAGTTATCAAAATAAAGTTGTGGTTTATTTCCACAACATCTTAATTTATTTAAAAAAAAATACTTTAATTATTTATAATGTTTTGATCGTTAATATAAATGTTTAACGAAAAATATTAAACTTCTAAGTGTTTTTAAAACAACCGGCTTGGATATTATTAATATCAAAATAATAGAAGTTGTCAAAATAAAGTTGTAGTTTATTTCCACAACATCTTAATTTATTTAAAAAAAATACTTTAATTATTTATAAAGTTTTGATCGTTAATATAAATGTTTAACGAAAAATATTAAACTTCTAAGTGTTTTTAAAACAACCGGCTTGGATAACAAACTCCGAGTTGTCTCAACAAATTTAATCAAAAATTTTTATATTTCTTAAATGTTTTTTAAAACAATTTATCTAATTAGTTGATACTTATAAGTTAAATATTTCAATAATTTTTAACTTATTTTTAAACTTTGCGGGAGTGTTATCCCAACATTTAATTTAATTTATTATTATTACTAGCTAATTGTTTTCTAAACTTAGGTTGGTGAACACTAATTAGTCGGTCGTGTACCATTGATATTATATTTCCTACAAACAGTTTATATTTATGTATGTAAAGATTTCAAAGCGGTCGTTGCTTGACACTTTGTTATATTATCTGGTGTAGTGTTTTAATAACATGATACCGTACACCTCCTAATCGGTTTTTAATTGTTTTATTTATACTTGCACTGAAAATAAAAAATAAAAATCTAATTTAATTATAGGTAGGTATCTTTTTTAAAATTTAAATTTTGCATTGAACAAAAATGTCTTTTTCACTTCACTAAAATAGCGTCCTTTATTTTATTTCACTTCACTTTAAATAGTGTCTTTATATACAGGGGAATATTTGTGACACAAGGTCTTGTTATAAGGGCTTTGCCCTAAGGGCCTTGCCATAAGGGCCTTAAAAAAAATTTTTTTTGGGCAGCTTAATTTTCTGTCACTGGGACTACTTCCGGTGTCCATGGGTCATAGTAAGGTAGCATCCTGCTGACATGAACCACTTCTTTTTTGCATTTGTTTGATGGTCCTTTTCTTATTTCGTAATCCACATCCGACATTCTGCGTGTAACGTAATATGGGCCGAACCATCTGAGCAATAATTTTTCACTTCTTCCTACTTTTCTGACGGGAGTAAAAACTTTCACTTTCTCGCCTTCTTCATATTCTACGTGTCTGTGTTTTGCGTCATAGTGAATTTTGTCTTTTTGCTGCTGATTTTTTATATTTTCCGCTGCGGCATTTCGCACTGCGAGTGCCCGGTTTCGGATTTCTTCCGTGTTACTTGGTGGTGGACTCATCATGATATTTGCTTCTATAGGTAATATTGGTTCCCTACCATAGACCAGCATAAATGGCGAGTACTGGGTCGTTGCTTGTTTTGAACAATTATAGGTTGATGTCACTAAAGGTAAAAATGTATCCCAGTCTGTATGTGACGTGTTTGTGTACATTGATAACATATCTGCGATAGTTTTATTCATTCTTTCTACTAGTCCGTTGCACTGTGGATGGTATGACGTAGTAAACTGGCTTGTGACGCACATCATTTTTAACATCTCTCTTATTAGTTCGGATCTAAAAATTTGACCTCTGTCACTCAGGGTACTTGGGCGATCCCTGTCTTGTGATTATTTTTTCGACCATAAATTTTGCGACAGAATTTGCTTTTCCGTCCGGCAATGGCGCTGTTTCGGCCCATCTTGTCGCATAATCTGTCGCGACTACAATCATTGTATTTTTTTGTTTTAATAATGGGAATGGCCCGAGAAGGTCTATAGACACTCTCTCAAAAGGAACGCCTATCGGCATAGGTTGTAATAGCCCTATGGGAATTCTATTCTGTTGTCCTTTTCTGGCTTGGCAGTCGGGGCATCTTTTAATAAAATCTTCGATATGTTTTTGTTGATGGTCCCAAAAATATCGATTTTTAATTTTTTCTGTTGTTTTGGTCACTCCTAGGTGGGCGCCTCCTAACCGCTCGTTATGATGTGCAAATAAAATCTCTCCAATTAAATTTTTTGGTATGGCTAGTAAAAATTCTCGCCCTTCTGGCCTGGGATTTATTTTGTGTAAAACTGTGTCTATAAGCCTAAATTTTTTTATTCTTTTTCTTAGTCCAATACTGCCAATTTTGTCAGGATCTTGTAAACCGTCTATGATCTCTCGCAAACTTTCGTCTTCTCTCTGTAATTTTCCCATATCTTCGGGTTCAATGATGAACGTGGGTATCTCCTCTAATTGTTCCTCTTCATTTTCGCTCGGGTTTAGCACGGGATTTCTACTCGTGCAGTCGGCATCTCTGTGTTTTGCTCCACTTTTGTGTTCTATTGTGTAGTCAAATTCTGACAATTTTATTGCCCATCTGGCTAATCTTCCTACGGGATCTTTAACTGATTTTAACCAGCACAGTGCGTGATGATTGGTTACGATTCGCACATGCTTACCATATACCAATGTTCTAAAATAGCCTAAACTGTATATTATTCCTGCTAGTTCTAATTCTGAGATTGACATATTTTTTTCTGCGTTTGTTAAACTTCGACTGGCATAGGCAACAGGGTGAAGATGGGTGTCTTCCCCCTCTTGCAAAAGTATGGCGCCTAGGCCTTGCCTGCTTGCATCGACGTGTAAAACGCATTCTTTTTCGGGTTGATAATGCGCTAAAACTGGTGATGTGATCAGCCTTCGTTTTAGCTCCTCAAATGATTTTTGATGTTTTTCTTCCCAAAAGAAAGGTGTGTCTTTTTTGGTTAAATCATGAAGCGGTCTGGCTATAGCGGAAAAGTTTTTTATGAATTTTCGATAAAAATTTGCAAGGCCTAAAATTGCATGACATTTTTTGTGTTTTAATTTTTGGAAAATTTTCAATACAAATTAATTTCTTTTTATCGGGTTTTAGGCCTTGGCTCGATACAGTATAACCGAGCAGATCTAGTTCTTCTTTTATGTATTCGCATTTTGAGGGTTTTAGTGTTAGCCCTGCATCCCGTAGTCTTTGAAAAACGGTGCGCAATTTTTCTAAATGGTCAGAAAGTGTTTCTGAAAATATACAGATGTCGTCACAATAGACCCGGAGCGTTTTCCATTTTAGATCACGAAAAACCATATCTGCCAATCTTTGAAATGTTCCAGGAGCTTCCGATAATCCAAAGCATAGTTTGTTCCAAACGTATGTACCACCTTGTCCGGGGCAACAAAAAGCTGTATACTGTTTAGAATCGTCGCTAAGCTTTATTTGCCAAAATCCACTGAACATATCGAGTGTTGTGAAGTATTTGGCCTTCCCTAAATAGGTCAAAAGGTCGTCTATGACTGGCATTGGGTAGTTAGCTCTACGTGAAACATGATTTACGCGGCGAAAATCGCAACAGAACCGCGTCTCTCCACTCTTCTTTTTTACCAGTACCACCGGACTTGCCCATTCTGACTCCGCTTCGCTTATAACGCCTTGTTTGTCTATAATTTCCTTTTCCTTATGAGATACCCTATATGGCTTTTGACGTATGGGTTTCGCGTCACCCACGTCAATCACGTGTTCTACAAGGTCCGTCTGGCCCATATATTTTGGACTTTTTGCGAAAACATCGCTGTACTCCTCTAATAAATTGTATAAATGCGATTTAATTTTTTCATCTTTTATGTGGTTAATTTTGTGGTCCGCCATTGTCACTCTCTCTTCATCCTGTATCTCTTGTGTTTCTTCAACGTTAAGGACCGGTAAGGTGTCTATATCGTACCTAAACCCCTTTTTAAGGTAGCCTAAGGTCGATTCCTTGAAAATTTTTATTGGGTTATGTTTTTTGGTGGTTAATTGCATTGTACAAGTGTCGTCATCAAATTCAGGGGGAGAGCAAATAATTCCTTTAGGTCTTAAAAATGCGTCATTCTCTTCAAAAATAAAATTTTTTAAATCAACTGAACCGAATTTTTCTATTTATAATTTAATTGTTGTATGCTCACTCGGTATAATAAAATAATCATTTAAACAAGTTACTTTAAAAATATCCCTTAAATCCTGGCTTTCCTCCTGTACTAAAGGTAAAGAAGGTGAAATAAAATTTTCATAAGTGCCCAATTGATAATTTTCGTCTTTATGAAACGAAAGTGTTGTTGTTATGTAACCGTTCGTTAGTCGTACAGTCTTGTCGGTGAGATTAATTTGGGCGTTATTTTTTTCTAAAAAGTCCATTCCCAAAATTAAAGGTTTTGGTAATTTTTCTACGACTATGGCTTCAATGTATCCACACATTTCGCCGATTTTAATTTTAAATTCTGTTAGGCCGAGTGGCATTACTTTATTTCCACCGGCAGTTGATAAAGCAAATTGTTGTTTTAAAGGCTCTATGTCTCTACATAGAGATTTCTCTATAATGCATTTTCCAGAGCCGGTATCGAGGACTATGTCTACCCCCTTAAAATTATTGACGACACCCTTAACTACCAGAATTTTATTGCTTGCCCCTGTTTGGAGGACGACGCCGTTGGGGCACTCTAATTGAGTCGTCCTTGCACATTTGGGGATGGCGACCTACTCGCTCTACTAAACGATACTCTTCTTTGTGGTCCCCTTTCGCTGCTACGCTCCCTGCTACATGCATAATGCCCACACCTATTGCAATCGTTGCATCTCGGCCTGCCGTCGTGACACCTCGTGTTTGGAAGATCCCTGCTTCCTGAGTGATCCCTTCTGGGTGACTCTACGTGACTATTTTGCGGCCTTCTTTGTTCATTCCTGTTGTTTTGTCCAAAATTATTTATATTTTGGCCAAAATTCCTCCTATTATACCCATGATTTGAGTTTTGATTATAATTTCCCGTATTTCGATTATGATATTGACCTATCGGCCTGTTTAGATTACCTCTATAATTGTTTGATCTACCTCTAAATTCGCGAAACCTCGACCTACCTCTACCATTTTGATGATAGTTCGACGCGTTTTGCCTAAAATAGTTTGTTTCATTTTGTCGCGTGTAATTTGGGCCATTTTGCCTTACAAAATTAGGACCGTTTCGCCTAGGATAGCTTCCCTCATTTTGTTCGATTGTCAAAACTTCTGTTTGTCTTGTCATTTTGTCTATTAAAACGTTTTGTCTGATAGCACTTAATTTCAAAACTGTTTCTCTTAGTTTTTTGTGATCCAGGTCGGATGAGGTTATTAATTCGTATGACTCTGTATAGGAGCTATGTAGCCCACTTTCAAAATGTTCTCTAAATTGGTCAAATGGCATTTTTTCGTCAATTTCATACGCCATATTGAATAAATCATAATAATATTGTTTAATATCCTCAGCACTTCCCTGTTTTCTATTTTTAAATTTAATTTTGAGATTTTTTAGAGGTTGGTCACCCCCAAATTCTTTTAAAAAATCTTGTTTTAAGTGAGCCCAAGTTTTATTTGCATTCTCGGTTTTGCTACTATATTCTAAAAACCATCTGAAGGCGGCGCCTTCCAAATAATTTTTAAAATATGCTATCTTATGCGTTTCGGTCCAACCGTTTACTTGAGATACTTTTTCGTATTTTGTAATGAAATTCACCGGGGAGTCTAACCCTGGGTTAAAGTAAGGTGGGTCTATAAATTTGGGTGATGCCGGATTACTGGTCGTACCCGTCAGAGCGTCACTTAGCGTTGTATTTGTCATTTTAAAAATTTTTGTGATGGCTGAGTCCTGTTTTTTATTGAAGCTAGATTTTGTATTCAACCCTTGGTTAATTATGGTTTGACTTTTTTCGTCTTGCAACGTTTCTTCGGTCGAAGGAATTTCCGTTTTATTGGAAATGACCGTTAAATTATTTGAATCTTCAAAAGATAAATTTTGCCCACGGGATAATTTAAAATCTTGTTTTGAAATTTGTAAAACTTTTTTAGGGGTTGAGTGATTTTCGGCACTCGGATCGACGAAGGATAAGTCGAAATTTACTGTCTTTCTGACAGGACTTCTTGAGAGTTTGGTGCTTTTTAAAAAGGGACTGCTCGCAGATTGCGAACTAGAGGCGAAGACGTTATTTTTATCGTCTTCACTAAGACTTTTTGTGACGCTTCTAGTGACTCTGGCTGGGGTACCCATTAATTATAGAAACCATCTTTTTAAGAGAAAAAAAAAACGTATGAAAATACCGAATTGAAAATGTCGAGACAAAATGAATTAAACTAATATGCGAAAAAATATACACTAATAATAGGTAACATGTCACCACACTTAAACTGCGTTTTTTGATTTAAAAGAAAATATTTTTTCTGTCCATCTAGTTTGAAAATTTTATGAAAATGGTATTTATATAGGAGAAATAATTCTAAGGACAGAAAAATAATTGAAAAAAAAATTATAAAAAATAAATAAATGTAATATTCAATATTTAGTTAATGCATGCCGGAATCGATTGTTTCGGCTGGAGCGTCATAATAATTTCGATACTCCTTAAAATAATTAAAAAAATAAAAATGAAATAACAAATAGTGAAAAGAGTGAAATTAAGAAAAATAAAAAAATTAAAAATAATTTGAAAAATACATTTTTTCCACTATATGCCTATATGTCTTTCAAAAGAGACAGCGGCGCCTCCACCATATGTCACGAGGGGGTTTTATCGTGACGAACACAGTTTAAGTTAGGTGTAATGGTTTTATTATAATACTTATATTTACTACTTACATTGTACTTAAATACATCTTGTCTACAAATCTTCTTTGATAGGCTTAACTTCTTATACTTGACTAAAGTACTACTTGTTCACTATTAACTAAGCCTGGGCGTTAGGTTCTCAGCGTACAACTAACTGCTAAACTCTTTTGGAGATGCTTTTATTACAAACCGTTTGCCATTGATAGGATATCGAGATGTGTTTTGTTTCCTGTATAAACATCATCGAAATCCCATTAGCCACGTTGTTTATAATAAATCTGTATATAATTTATTACTTTTAATACAATTTAAACTATATACAGAAGTTCATTTCCTTAGAATGTTTAGGGTTAATGTGCACTTGCTTATAAACGTAACTTGTGTCATTCACTTAATAGGACATTATTTTCTATCCTGACAATATGTGGTTATCTCCGGAGGTCTCGCGCTAACATTGTGCACCTAACCGAAATGTGAACAGTGTTCTAAATTTATATTTTCTTTATGTTTTAAACATTTGTGACAATTTTTATGAATGTTTTAGAAAGTTTAAAACTATTTTTCTAAAGAAATGATTTTCTTATTGTTTCGTAAAAAAACAAGAAGCATTTTGAGGTTATCGTTTTACAAAAAACGACAGGTCGTTAGCGTATGGCGCATATAAAAGGTATGTAAAGTAACCACAAAGATAACCCCAACTAATTATGACAAAATTAATGTTCAAAGTAAGGCCCCTCCTACATTAATATTGTACAATTACTTTTTTGTGCAATATTACTAAACGACCCTGTATTTATTTTTTATTGTATAATAATATTGACAGGGAGAGTTGTCAGGTACTTCAAGTACAGTACTTGAAATTGTACTTCAAGCACTTACAAATACTAAAAGTACTGTACTTAAAGTTCATCTACAATCCGGTAATTGTACTTGGTACTTATAGTACTTTTAACAAGGTATCTACTTAAAAATGTATTTGATTGTTTCAAGTAAAGTACTTCAAGTACATTCAAAATACTTCAAGTACATTCAAAGTATTTAAGTACATTCAAAGTACTTAAAGTACATTCGAAGTACTTTAAGTACATTAAAAGTACTTTAAGTACATTAAAAGTAGTTCAAGTACATTAAAATATTATTGAAGTACAATGTAAGTCAGATATAACTTTAATACGCCGAAGACAAGTGGCAACCTCAGGGTTGCCACCTGTCCGGTTTTTTATCAACTTAGCAGGGAAATCCGGTATTTTAGCAACCTTGATAGGTACGTCTTAATTAATCGCCCAAAAAATCGTAATATTAGGCTAATATTGACACTTATCTAAAGTATAATGCCTATAGGCTTAATTATTTGCACGCATCATTATTATTTCGTGGAACGCGAAATTCAAATTAAGTGTGAGAAACTACTACAGCAGCCATGCTATCTATTGAGGGGTGTCTGTAGTACGTTAGTGCAGGTAAATTGTACTTGCAGCTCGATTTTTGAGGATCCACCTACTTGCAGCAGACGTAATTTCTACGTTTGATGGAGGTTGGTTTAAAGAACACGCAATATTATTTAGTCTGACTAGAGACACCTCAAAAAATTCCCTGGATATTTACCTTTATTATGCTTATTTATTTAGTTTGATTTAAATATGTTTTAAGCAGTTTTGTGGGCTATTATAAAAATAGTACTTTCTATGAGTGATTTAGAAATTATTGACGGTAAAACCAGTGCCCCAAGTGCTCCACCAAAAAAGAAATAAGGCAAGGTAGGGTACGTGTATCCCGGATTTACAAGAGTTTTTGTAGGTCTCATTACAAAGTCAAATATTTTTGGCTTTACACAAATGTGATGTATTTGGAACAACCGTATGCATTTTGAGAAACAAAAAAACTTAATATATTTAATAATTTTTGTCTTTTGGGGTAGATCCCATTTACGCCGGAGTTCGAGGTAACTGTAACACCCCTATTGTAAAACTGTAAAACGTTAAAAACATTTTGATGCAACTGGGTCAATGTTGAAGCTTTTTGTTTAATAAAATTATCTCATTCCACTACCTTTCTATATAAGTAGGTAATACATATTTACATACAATAATATTCCAAAAAATAAAACTTTTCAGGTTGAAAATTTTGTAAAAATTTTAAATTTTTTTACCTTTTTGATTTTTTTTACAATTTTGACGGTTTTTGACATTTTTTGAAATTTTTTGTCATCTTAGATATCTTTTAATGTTTTTTAACATTTTTGACTTTTTTTGATTTTGTAATTTTTCTCATTTTTTAACATATCTAAAGTACTTAGTACTTTTATTTTAAAAGTAAAAGACTTGGGGAAAACCAAGTACTTTTATAATGTACTTTAGGGTGACCATGTGTGTTTAGCATAAAAGGAGGACGTCAGAGCCAAAAAGCCGGATTTTCAATAAAAAGGCCGGACAAAACCGACAATTTGAAAAACCGTTTTAAAAATATTTGATGACCTGCACTTGCATAAAAAAGTCTCAGCTCCATGCTTACTACCTAGATATTACCAAAAAAACTAAGCAAACGAAAGGTGTTCGCGGGGGTGAAAAAAATTGCAATCTTAATATACTACTAGACAAAAAAATAAATAGGAACATTTCGCAAAAAATTGCGCTACATAAAAAAAAATGTAGAAAAAAATTTAAAAAATATAAATACTTTTCGTAGTACATTTCGTACATGACATTTTCTGTAATATTAAAAAAATACTGAAAAGTGTAAAAATTGCGCCGCACTCAAACATTTCGGGTAAAATTTATGCTTTTCACAAAAAATCGCAATATGTAGGAAAAATCTCAGGAAAATACAGTGTAAAAAACTACTAAAAATATTTTTTTTTTAAATTTAGTATTTTTCGAAAAAAATTGCGTCACAAAAAAGTATTTGTAAAAAATAATAAAAAATAAGCACTTTTTGTAAAAAATGGCGCCGTAGAAAACAGTTTTTGCAATATGAAAAAAATACTAAAAAATTGAAAAAATCGCACCGCAGGCGAAAGTTTTTATATTTTGAGATAAAATCGTGGCAAAAATATTTTTTAAAAATAAAACAAAAAAATTTAAAATCTAAAGAAGTTTTAAAAAATTGCTCTGTAGACAAAAAATTTCAAAAAATTAGGTAAGTAGGTACTTTTCGAAAAAAGTTTTTGGTAAAAACATAAAAATGAAGCAAGCCAAAATTATTCATTCTTGAATAATTGGTGCCAAAAATTTTTGGAAAAAATGTTACCAAATGCAAAAGTTTGATAAGTTTCAAAAATATAAGCGGCGCCCCGGAAATTGTCATGTAAATTGATCAGTTCGATCCCGATAAATTATGCCAACTTCGTTTCAGGGGCTAATTTTATGGTTCGGGGGGCTAAACCATTAAGGCGCCCCTAGATGACCATAAACAAAGGGATCAAAAATCCGGACTTGTCCGGCTTTATCCGGACGTATGGTCACCCTATGTACAGGGTGTCCCAAATTGGGCACTTTTGGGGGGTTTAAGGTACTTCTAGGGAAGACAGAGAAAAACTGACCACGCATTACGAGGCTCAAATTTCAAGAGAAGACTTATAGTGAAAACCGCATTTTGAAATATCGTCTCGTCTTTGAGCTACGGGGGTTTTTTGAAAAGTCTGCATTTTGGAGGGGGGTCTATAACTTCGTTATTATTGGAAATATTGATTTAGAGTAAATTGCAATTTTATAGACTTTGTCACGAGGAATTCAACCGCTAAATTAAATTTTAACTGTCACTTTTAGTTTTTGAGATATGACATAAAGTTGCATTTTTTCTTATAGAATGACCTATATTTTAATTAATTTTCGAATTCGTGATTGAATTCTTTTCAAAATGATGTATCATATGTCATAGTTTGATTGAGCGGTTTCGGAGATAAAATTAATTAAAGTTTTTTTATTTTTGTCTAGTGTGCGTTGAATGACGTCATGCGCCATTGACGTGAAAGCCTTGTCATTGTTTTCAATTATTTAAACAATTTGACATTACGCTTTGATATGAAATTATTTTGCACAAAAGCGTTTTAATTTTATTTTATTTTTTTAATATGTATCATTTTTTTAAACTTATTATAACTAGGCTTTATATAATATATATATATATATATATATATATATATATATATATATATATATATATATATAATTTTGAATTATAATTTTTCCAAACCAGCTTTACTATATTTGTGACTGTGTAAAATAAAAAAATAGTGCCTTTACCTGCCTCAGCAGGAAATCATAGCGCACTAGAAATAAGTGAAAAAGCTGAATATCTCCTAAACCGCTCAATCAAACTATGACATATGATACATCATTTTGAAAAGAATTCAATGACGAATTCGAAAATTAATTAAAATATAGGCCATTCCATAAGAAAAATGCAACTTTATGTCATATCTCAAAAACTAAAAGTGACAGTTAAAATATAATTTAGCGGGTGAATTCCTCGTGACAAAGTCTATAAAACTGCAATTTACTCTAAATCAAAATTTCCACTAATAACGAAGTTATAGACCCCCTTCAAAAATGCAGACTTTTCAAAAAGCCCCCGTAGCTCAAAGACGAGACGATATTTTAAAATACGGTTTTCACTATAAGTCTTCTCTTGAAATTTGAGCCTCGCAATCCGTGGTCAGATTTTCTCTGTCTCCTCTAGAAGTACCTTAAACCCCCTAAAAGTGCCCAATTTGGGACACCCTGTACTTGGTACTTGAAGTACATTTGAAAAGAAAATGATGTGGGTTAACCTGGGGCCCAAATAATTTTATTGTTACATTTTGTAGCTAATTTGTTGCTAATTTGTTACGTTGAAAATAATTTTGTAGCTCCAACCATTTCCGAGAAATCGTGGGCCCCCTAGGTTAACGGCCACCTCATATCTCCGGTTCTACTTATCGTACGACCTTCAAACAAACACATATTTTTGTAGCTGGAAGAGCTCTTTGTCGTAGTAAAAAGAAACAAATTCTATTCTAAACGACATCGATTGAAAGCGCAAAGTATTCTCTATTCAGCAGTATTAAAAATGTTTCGGCCCCCTGGTAAATTAAGAAATTAAATCTAATTATATAAAACTCTTGACTTTCCAGAAAATTATTTTCATTTTTCGTAAACGGCTAGAGCTACAAAATGTTTGCGTGCATGGATTGAAAGCCCAAAGTATTCTCTATTTAGCGGTATCAAAAATGTTTGGGCCCCCTGGTAAATTAAGAAATTAAATCTAATTATATAAAACTTTTGAATTTCTGAAAACTTATTTTCAAATTACGATTTTATGTAAACGGCTAGAGCTACAAAATGTTTGCGTGCATCGATTGAAAGCGCAAGGTATTCTTTATTCAGCAGTACCAAAAATGTTTGGGCCCCCTTGTAAATTAAGAAATTAAATCTAATTATATAAAAGTTTAGAATTTCCAAATTTTTTTAAATTACGATTTTTCGTAAACGGCAAAATGTTTGCGTGCATCGATTGAAAGCCCAAAGTATTCTCTATTTAGCAGTATCAAAAATGTTTGGACCCCTTGGTAAATTAAGAAATTAAATCTAATCATATAAAAGTTTAGAATTTCCGAATTTTTTTAAATTACGATTTTTCGTAAACGGCTAAAGCTACAAAATGTTTGCATACATTGATTAAAAGCGCAAAGTATTCTTTATTCAGCAGTACTAAAAATGTTTGGGCCCCCTGGTAAATTAAAAAATTAAATCTAATTATATAAAACTGTTGACTTTCCACAAAATTATTTTCATATTACGATTTTTCGTAAACGGCTAGAGCTACAAAATGTTTGCGTGCATCGATTGAAAGCCCAAAGTATTCTCTATTTATCAGTATCAAAAATTTTTAGGCCCCCTGGTAAATTAAGAAATTAAATCTAATCATATAAAAGTTTTGAATTTCCGATTTTTTTTTTAATTACGATTTTTCGTAAACGGCTAGAGCTACAAAATGTTAGCGTACATCGATTAAAAGCGCAAAGTATTCTCTATTCAGCAGTACTACAAATGTTTGGGCCCCCAGGTGAATTAAGAAATTAAATCCAATTATATAAAACTGTTGACTTTCCAGAAAATTATTTTCAAATTACGATTTTTCGTAAAGGGCTAGAGCTACAAAATGTTTGCTTGCATCGATTGAAAGCCCAAAGTATTCTCTATTCAGCAGTACTACAAATGTTTGGGCCCCCTGGTAAATTAAGAAATCTAATTATATAAAACTTTTGACTTTCCAGAAAATTATTTTTAAATTACGATTTTGCATAAACGGCTAGAGATACAAAATATTTGCGTACATCGATTGAAAGCGCAAAGTATTCTCTATTCAGCAGGACTAAAAATGTTTGGACCCCCTGGTAAATTAAGGAATTAAATTTAATTATATAAAACATTTGAATTTTCGGAAAATTATATTTGAATAACGAGTTTTCGTAAACGGCTAGAGGTATAAAATGTCTGCATACATCGATTAAAAGCGGAAAGTATTCTCTATTCAGCAGTACCAAAAATGTTTGGGCCCCCTGGTAAGTTAACCATTTAAATCGAATTTTATAAAACTTTTGACTTTCCAGAAAATCATTTTTAAATTACGATTTTTCGTATACCGCTAGAACTAAAATATTTTTGCGTACGCAGGTGTAAAGTACAGATTGTCCTCTAATTAGCGGTACTAAAATGTTTGCCCCCATGATAAATAAACAATTAAAATCAATTAATAAATTTATTGTATACCCATTTACATAAAAATAAAAAAAATGGTAAAACCAAATCCTAGCGAGTTTAAACCGGCGTAACAAAGTTCAGCATGTCTGTTTTAAGTCTGTTAGCTTGTTTTGAGATTTCCATGAGCAATAGATCACGAAATAAATCAATTAAAAGGTTTTTGTAAATATAAAATTTCTAGCGCAAGTTAGAAAAATAGGTGTTTGTTTGAAGGTCGTACGATAAGTAGAACCGGAGATATGAGGTGGCCCCTCAGGTTAACCGTTAAACAAGGGGGCCCACGATTTCTCGGAAACGGCTGGAGCTACAAAATTATTTTCAAGGTAACAAATTAGCAACAAATTAGCTACAAAATGTAGCAATAAAATTATTTGGGCCCCCCAGGTTAACCCACGTAAGAAAATGTACTTAGTACTTCAAGTACTTTTACAAATCTTAATGTACTTGGTACTTGTACTTGAAGAACTTTCATAATGTACTTGTGACAGCTCTGTTGACAGGTCATAAAACGTCAATATTTTCGAAACTTTAAAAACTAAAAAATATTTCATAATACTAACTCTAGACGGGTCAATAAGAAAATATTGCGCAATAAAATTATATATATATATATATATATATATATATATATATATATATATATATATATATATATATATATATATATAATAACTCGTATAATCTTTTGCCACGGATCATTTGTTAGGTGATCCGTGCTTTTGCTTCACCAATATGCCACATCCAATGCTAGACGGCTAATAATATTGTGCAATAATATTGACCGCCCACCAGCGGCATAACTGAATAAAAACACGCTAAATGTTAGAATCTGCTTCCACAAAGTGTCCAAGGAATTAATATTTTATTTTTTATTTATTTATTTATTTAATACAAATTAAGTATTTACAATAAATAACTAAACATATTTTACAAAAATGCATAAATAAATATGAAGTTTGTACTTTTGTTTCAACCTTTTTTTTTCAACTTGTGTGCTTGGTAACTGTGTCAAACTCCACAAAGTTCTGAAAGAACTTGTCTGTAGTGTTTGTCACATAGCTAATAGGCACTATAGAAGGCTTAATATATTATAATTAATTAATTATATTGTTGTAGCATAAAAATAAACAAAAACTAAAATAAAATAATTCTACACCAATCCCATTAATAAAAAAAGTGGTTAAATCTTGAGATAAATATTTTCATTTTACAGACCTTATCTTTAAAGTTCCTGCTCTGGGTTGCCATTTATATCCTAAACTTTATGAATAACATGTGTACAACAACAATAATTGTAATGAGTTTAGGTTAAGAAGCTAGTTTTTAATTTTTTTCTTATTTTTGCCTTTGTGAAAGTTATCTTTGAGTTATATTTGAGATATAATAGAGAATTATTGAAATAAAGCCAGGCTATAATAGTACCAGGCACAATTTTGACACATTCACATTGTAATATCAGCTGTGGTCTTTCAACACACGGCCTTTGTTTACTATATGAACCGAATTAAATAGTGCCTTCTTTTATTAATTGAAAATAAACGACGAAAGTTTTAAATTGGAGTTTGGTATGTCAATTTTGAAGGATGAACTGTCAGTTTTCAATGTGAATGTGCCAAAATAGTGCCTGGCACAATTATAGCCTGGCTGTATTTCAATAATTCTCTAATATCAAGTTGAAATTTTACACAAATGCACACTAAAGGATGTTCAATATCATACCTACGTAACAAAATGAATTTCCTGTTTTAGGAGAAATATAATTAACTTTGACAGATTCACTTTAAGCTAGAGCTACTTAAGTTGAAACTGTAACAAAATTTGAGACCTGTCACTTTAAAACAAAATAGTGGCTTTATTCTAAAAAATTCGTATTTTTTTATATTTCCTCTAAATTATTAATTACAAAATAATTAATTTTTGCTGCCCAGCCGATACAAAGATGACGCTTAATATGTCAAAAATAAAAGAGACCTTTATAACCTATATACCACATTTGATTTTTGCCAAAGAAAATTCTGAGTTTTGTCAAACGTAACTCAACTTTTGTAATTAATTATAAAAAGTTACAATTTGACATTTAACATACAAGATGGCGGCCGAACTTTAGTTAAAAAAGTTTTTTTTTCACTCTTGTTTGACAGACCTAGTGTTGCCGTGTAGTATATAAGTGTCTTTGATTTAAATAAATGAATCCATGACGGATCTGATACCTTCTTAGCTAGCCTATTAGCACACTTCAAGTAAAGCCATGATAATAAATCAGTCTCTTTTGTCAATATCTTAGAAACTAAAGCTCTTACGAAAATTTTGGTTATGTCGGAAACTGACGTTCTGCATTTTTTTCTTATTTATAATTTTTAGTTTTAATTAATCGTTTTTGGCTGCTTTCAAAGTACCGTAAAATATTCTTAGTTTTAAAATTCAAATAAGCGCGCGAAATCATGACGCACAGGTTATGTTCCGGCACCTGCGCGCCCCATACCTGTGACGACGAAAAATGACACTTCCGTCAAATCTGCGATACCGCAGAACAGCTCGAACGAGATTAAGGGGTAAGTGCCAGCAATATTGTGCGTCCGACATAGTTTATTCCTAAACTTTTATATCATTCCAGCAAACCAATAGGTAAATCCTATTGGAAATAATTTACGGTCCTTTGAATTACGCCTAGAGCGAACATTTTGGCCTATCGAACCAGATGTGATAGGTAACCAGCACATAAAAATTAATTAAAAATTAAATTCATAATTAGGTGTGATCGTTTGGGGTTCGAAAAGATCGGATCATATTCTATCCTTGTCTAACGCAGGTTCAGAGTTCCACTCAAACAAATCTCCCGTGAATTGAATTTGCACTCAACATTGAACACATCTACGTATGATGTCGTGTGTTTCTAACCACACAAAAACAACTGGTTAATCTCAAATTTTTTTAAAAATAAAGAAAATTTCATGCAAAGATTATAGATTATAATATATATTTCATGTTTTGCGTACGGTTGTTTAAATAAACAATAGTAAAGGTTCATTTGCAGCGCGATCCACCATCTGTTTGTTGTAAATATTTTTGCGGTAAGTACATTTTTATTTAAAAAACCTATTTTCTTTAGTAAATAAAAATGTCAGATAAAGATAAAATCGCGAAACTAGTGCTTCGAAGAAAAATACCTCTTGCACAGATGCAAGAAATCAGTGATTATGCTAACAATAAAACAGCTGATACATTTTATAAACAAAACCTGTTAGCGCGTATGGAATTTGTAGACTCCATATATGATCAGTTTCAGGAAATACACAATGAAATTATTTCTCTCATTACTGAGGCAGAATTTGAGGAGCATGATAAGGTCAGGGCTTCTTGTGACAATTCCTTGTGGGAAATCCGCTCTAAAAAATCAGGATTAGGCTTGACCCCAGGGCCATCACCTTTGGTAAGTCAAGAACATTCTTCTTCAAATGTTAACCGACCATGTCTAAAGTTAGATATTTCTGTCCCTCAATGGAATGGCGATTTGAAAACATTTTCTACATTTTTTCAGTTATATAATAGTCTCTGTCATAATAAAGATATACCAGACATTGAAAAATTCAGGTATTTATTAACTCGTTTGACAGGTGAACCTCTGAATCTCATTAGAAATGTCGTTATCTCAGAGGAAAACTATTATATTTGTTATGACATGTTACAGGAGCGTTATCAAAACAAAAGAAAATTGGCAACATTTTATTTCAATTCATTTTATGAAGCTCCATGTTTAAAAACTAACCCTAGTTCTAAAGACATGCGTCATCTCGTTGACACTTTCTCAGAAAATCTTTTAGCTCTCAAGGCTCTTAAATTTAAAATTGAGGATTGGAGTTTTTTAACTTTTAGTATTTTATACAAAAAACTTGATCTGAAAACTCGACAAGAGTTTGAACAAGAATATGTCAAAATTGAGATTCCTTCATATGAGCATCTTAAAAATTTTCTGACAAATAAATGCAAAGCTTTTGAAACAGTACAGGAATCGGTGCCTTCTGCACCCAAATATTTCCAATCTTTTCCTCAAGACAAGCCCAGGGGTTATTCACAAAATTCCACTTCTTCAGAGTACGGTAGGAAGAGTGCACCAGGTGTCTACCACAACTCGGTTTCTGACACAGCACAGTTTGGTTATTCAAAGAGTGATAAACAAAAGTGCCCTTTGTGTCGATCGGCACATGGGTTATTCAGGTGTCATTTATTTCTGTCAAAGTCACCCCAAGAACGGCTAAACTTTGTGAATCAGCATAAGTTATGTGTGAATTGCTTATGTTTACATCCTAGCCAAACAACTTGTCCTAATTCGATGAGATGCAGAATTTGCAATCAGTTTTATCACTCAACTGTTCATGTTATCAGGTCAGCTACAGCTTCAGCTACAGATCCTAATAACAGTCAGTTAATATCAAACAGACAGTATGTTCCTGTTTGTAATCAGCAAAACATTACAACAGCTTCACAGCCATATCAATCATCACCTAGCTATTCAGCTACAGCTTCTCAGCTACAACCAGTATCCACAGCTACTCAGCTATCCTCATCACCACAGAGCTATTTAGTTACATCTAACTATCGGCAACAACAGCTTCCTGCTAACAATCAGTTTTCAGCTACTCAGCTATAATTCCCAGCTACTCAGCTACAGTCTATATCAGGCATTTCCCAATCATCTGTAGGTATGCAACCGGCTATACAGCAGCAACCTATACATGCTAATCAGCATCATACACAGTCAGCTACTCAGCTACATTTTCCAGCCACCCAGCTACAATTAAAAGGCAGCACTTACCCGACCCAACCGGACTCAGTGAATACATGCTCATCGACCAACCCTAAGTTTACTTGTCTGTTACCCACAGCAGAGGTTGAAATTCAGGATGGTCATGGCAATTTTTGTACAGTACGAGTACTTCTTGATTCCGGAAGTATGGTGACTTTAATTTCTGAACCCTGTGTAAATCGCTTAGGGTTAAAACGACAGCATTATTCAGTTCCTATCCAAGGAATCAATGGCGTCACTTCATATGCTAAAAGGATTACTCATTGTCTCATCAGACCAAAAGATAAACCTGAGCCAACCTTTACATTTGAAGCTATCATATTGCCTTCTGTAATTGCATCAACCTAGAACTTCTGTTGACATTTCCAGTTTGTCATATTTCAAAGGCTTATCTATGGCTGACAGTAAACTACACAGACCTGGTTCTATCGACCTCCTGATAGGTGCAGATCTAGTAGCCTACATGCTAGGTCCTGGACGCATCTTCGGTAGTCACAACCAGCCTGTTGCACTAGAGACCGTCTTTGGCTGGATTTTACAAGGCAAAGTTTCTACATCTAGTTTTAGTGATCCCCTTCTTAGCTATCATATTTCACTAGAACCTCAGGTAGATGTGATTTTGCAAAAATTCTGGGAAATCGAACAATCACCCAAGTTATGCAATGTTTTGTCTCCTGATAAAATTAAATGTGAAAATATATATAAGAAAACTGGTTCTAGGGAATCATCAGGAAGATTTGTAGTATCACATCCATTCAAACATTCCCAACCGGACTTTGGTGACACACATTCACAAGCCCTTCGGCGTTTCACCTATCTGGAGTCCCGGCTTTATAAAAATCCAAATTTGCCCTTGCATGTTCTAAGTTTATAAACGAATATCTCGAGCAGAACTTCATTTCTGAAGTGCCTCGCTCAGATTATTGTTCTCAATCAGCTTTTTATTTGCCACACCACTGTGTTCGAAAATCTGATACCAGTTCTACCTTATCAATACGGGTAGTCTGGGACGCAAGTGCAAAAGGATCTAAGGGCGTCAGCCTTAACGAAACACTCTTTCCTGGTCCCAAACTGCATCAAGATTTATCTGCAATTCTACTAAAATTTAGAACATATCCAGTTTGTTTTATTTCAGACATTCGTCTAATGTATAATCAAATTATTATAACTCCTGAACATAGAAACTATCAGAGATTCCTTTGGCGTTTTTCTAAGGCTGAGGAAATTAAAGAGTACACTCTAGATCGAGTCACTTTTGGTGTTTCTTCTGCACCCTACTTAGCCTTACGAACTATTAAAGAGTTAGCTACCCTTGAAAGGGAGAACCACCCCCTTGCATCCCAAGTACTTGAAAAGTCCATATATGTGGATGATTGTTTGAGCGGCGCCGATTCTGTCGCCTCAGCACTTCATTTACAAGCAGAACTTATTTCCTTATTAAAAAAGGGAAACTTTGAACTTCGGAAATGGGCTAGTAACCACCCAGCTCCTCTTGCTTCCGTGCCAAGCTCTCACAGGAAAATAAGTTTTGATACCGAGGGTCCGGACTACATAAAAGTCCTGGGTCTTCAGTGGAATCCTACACTTGATTGTTTTGCTTACTCTTGTACTCCTATTGAAGCTATTTGTACTAAAAGAAATGTGCTATCTCAAATCGCTAGAATCTTTGATGTTTAGGGTTACCTTTCTCCTGTTGTTCTGCTTGCAAAACACATTTTGCAACAAATCTTCATCTCCAAGCGAGATTGGGATGAAATAGCTCCTGAAGTTATTGTAGATATTTGGGAACGCTTTAAACAAGAGCTACCCTCACTTTCTAAAATACAGCTACCACGCTTAATCATTTCTGATAAATATTCACGATAAGAAATTCATGCTTTTTGCGACGCCAGTACCATAGGGTATGGTTGTTGTATATATTTTCGTTTCACTACTCATATAGGAAAAATAGAAACTTGTCTCATCATGGCAAAATCAAAGGTGGCGCCACTCAAGACTCAATCTGTGGCACGCTTAGAGCTTTGTTCTGCTTATTTGTTAAGCAATCTCTTGCAATTTGTCAAAGATTCCTATAGTAACTTACTTACATTCGACGCGGTCTACGCTTGGTCAGACTCGCAAGTGGCACTAGCTTGGCTAACCAGCTCTCCCCACCGCTGGAAGACATTTGTGGCCAACAGGGTCGCCCACATCCAAGAGGTTGTTCCTATCCAATCCTGGAAATATGTACCTACAGCCTTAAATGCGGCTGATTGTGCCTCTAGAGGAGTATCTCCTTTAGAGCTACTCGAACATCCACTGTGGTGGCATGGTCCCGAATTTCTAATTCAAGACTACAGCAGCTGGCCAGACCAACCAGCTATCATCTTGGATAAGCTTCCCGAAGCTGCGGCTGAAGAAAAGCCTTCATGCTTTCATATTGCTGTTAAAGCTCCAAGCTTAGTCTTAACACTTCTAACAAGATTTTCATCTTTGAGAAAAATTCAACGCTTTTTGGCATACTATTCTAGATTTTTAGTTTTCTACTTAAACGAAAAGCATTTGAGTCGCAAGTTATCTCTCCTTCTGAAATGCATCATACACTTATGATCATTGTGAAAACGGTCCAGAAGGATAGTTTTTCTGAGATACTTCGAATATGTCAACAGAATGACACACTCCCTAAACCTTTCAGAAAACTAGCTCCCTTCATAGATGAATCAGGAATCCTGAGAGTGGGAGGTTTAAGAAAATCTACCAATATCTGCTTTGATGCTAAGCATCCTATCCTGCTGCCTCAAAAGCACAGACTCACTGAACTTATTATAGAGCAGTATCACATTGATCATTTTCATCCAGGTCTTAAGACCTTGCATAACCTTATTGTCCAAACCTTTTGGATACTATCTCCCAGAAGCGCGATCTATCGATGCGTGTCTTCTTGCATAAAATGTTTCCGTTCAAAACCTCATTCGTATCTACCAGTCATGGCCGACTTACCAAAATACCGCGTTTCTCAATTGAAAGCATTTTCTCAAGTTGCTCTTGACTATGCGGGCCCTTTCAAAATTTTGGCGGCAAAGAGACAGCGAGGTGCTCAAGTCTGTACAAAGGCTTATATCTCCCTCTTTGTTTGTGTATCCACAAAGGCCATACACTTAGAGCTCGCCTCTGATCTTTCCACAGAAGCTTTCTTGGCAAGCTTTCGCCGCTTTATCGCGCGTAGAGGCCGAGTCTCTCAAGTTTTTTCTGATCAGGGAACCAACTACAAAGGAGCTTTCACTGAGCTTTTATCTCTTGCGGAAGCTGCTGCAACGAAATTGTCTATAAAATGGCATTTTCACCCTCCAGGCGCCCCTCATTTTAATGGATTGAGTGAGGCCGGAGTCAAGGCAGTCAAAACACATCTTTATAGAGTCATTGGCGATCAGCTTTTGACTTACGAAGAGTTCTACACCGTACTTACAGGTATTGAAAGCTTGTTAAACTCAAGACCTCTGTGTAGCATTAGCGAGGATCCAAATGATCTCACTCCTTTGACCCTAGGTCATTTTTTGACAACAGAACCTCTTACGTCATTCCCTGAACCTGACCTTACCGATATCCCTCAAAATCGGCTCAATCGTTGGCAACTTCTCATTTCTGGACACGTTGGAGTCAGGAATATTTGCATACTCTTTAATCGCGGTGCAAATGGACCAAATCGACACCAAACATTACAGAAAACAAACTTGTCGTTATTAAAAATGAACAAAAACCACCCCGAGAGTGGGTTCTCGGTCGTGTAATGCGCGTCCATCCGGGTGAAGATGGAATCGTTCGCGTTGTAACTGTCAAAACTCAATTTGGCACCTTACAGCGTCCCGTAGTAAAAGTATGTCCTTTGCCTGAGCAATAGGTCGAACCTCTTGCTCTTAGTTTAGAATTAGTTATTATTTTTTTTTCTTTTAGTTAGACCCGGGATTTTAGCGGTCTAATCGTTTTCGGTATTTTTAATTACGTTAGAAAAACCTATTATGTTTTTGGCGAGTGGAATGTCGGAAACTGAATTTTTTTCGTATTTATAATTTTTAGTTTTAATTAATCGTTTTCGGCTGCTTTCAAAGTACCGTAAAATATTCTTAGTTTTAAAATTCAAATAAGCGCGCGAAATCATGACGCACAGGTCTGCCCCGGCACCTGCGCGCCCCATACCTGTGACACAAACATAAAATGACACTTCCGTCAAATCTGCGATACCGGCATGCTGCCAACAATTTTCTTGTACTTATAATTAAAATTTAATTACTGTCTTTCGACATATTTTCACTAGTGTGTGCAAGCAGGAAAAAGGGCTACAAGAACATCGAAGGGTTGGCCAACCAAGAACAGCTCGAACGAGATTAAGGGGTAAGTGCCAGCAATCTTGTGCGTCCGACATAGTTTATTCCTAAACTTTTATATCCTTCCAGCAAACCAATAGGTAAATCCTATTGGAAATAATTTACGGTCCTTTGAATTACGCCTAGAGCGAACAGGTTATAATACAAATTATTAATCAAAATGTATTCTACTATATTTTGAAAACTGTGTATTGATGCGATGTTCCGTTAAAAAGTTAGCATTTTTTAAAGTTTTTAATTGTCAAAAAACTGTCAGCATTAACGGATTTTATCCAAAATCTAATCAGCTCGTACACACACACACACACACACACAGGCATCACTTGATATTGCTAGGATAGGTCAAAATACATCCTAATAACACATTTTTGGCATTTTCTCAAAAAAAAAATTCGCCGAAAATAATACCTTCTTTAGCCATTGCTAGGCGGGCTAGGAAGTTAAAATTCGGCGTTCAAATTATAAACTCAACAGGATTTTTTTGGTTTTTTTTACAAAAAATATAATTTTATATTAATCTAAGCTAGTTTTTAAATAAAATGTACAATTTTTTACTAATGTGGAACTTCGTATCCGTGAATTTAAAAATCAAACAAGTTTCGTGGCTAATCGGGCAAAAAAGGAGTTTTTATTTCCCTCATATATTTCCGTGGGTAGCTTGCTTTTCTTTTTTGTTTCTCTCGTATCTCGGTAGATGGCGCTTCTTGCGATAGTTTTCTCACTATTTATATTTGATTAGAGACAAAACCGTCTAATTAACTTTGCAAGATTTGTCACATTGAGTGTTCTGAGGAGTCCCATGAGGACGAAACAGTTAACTGTCAACAATATCAGGGAAACATATGAGGGAAACAAAAACTCCTTTTTTGTCCGATTAGCCACGAAACTTGTTTGATGATTTGTACAATGTTTTCTTAAAAATCGCGGTTAACGATAAAAACTGGACAAAACAAGACATATGTTAAAAAAACACAAATTGTTTAAAAATGACAAAAAGTTAATATATTGTTATGTCACGTACCGGGGTGATTGACCATATTATTATTTTACTTAATAGCTATCTCTGTTATTATTGATCTGACAGTAACGTTTAAATTAGCAAATGAATGATTTTTTCTGAGTCGTCTGAATCTATATATTTATATATATATATATATATATATATATATATATATATATATATATATATATTTATCGGTTTCACAACGTTCTACGTTTTCCGATACCCAATCTCCACTCGTTTCTGTTTGCCTATAATTCATCATCTAGGCCTCTTATTCTTATTTCACTATCTATTCCTTCTCTCCAGCTTCTCCTTGGCCGTCCTCGTTTTCTTCGGCCAGTTGGTTTCCATTGTAGTATTTGTTTAGGTAGTATTTCATCATTCATTCTTTGTACATGTCCGTACCACACCAGTTGTTTTGTTCTTATATCATCCACTAAAGTACGTTCACCCACTGTCATAATTTCTCTTATTCTTTGATTTGTAACTCTTTCTCTTTTTGATTTCCCTGCTGCTCTTCTCCAATAGTCCATCTCCGTAGCGGAAAGCATTTTTTCTGTTCTATCCTTGATTGGCCATACTTCTGAGCCGTATGTAATAATACTTTTTACAATGGTGTTATATATAAGCTTTTTGTTATGTTTTGATATACTTTGGTCCCAAATTATTCCATTTAATAAAGTTATTGCTCTTCTTCCTTGTACGTTTCGATCTTTTATAGCTTTGTCTAGAGTTCCGTCAGCTGTAATTTTTAGACCTAAGTATTTATACTCATCACAGGACTGAATTCGCTGCCCGGTATTAAAGATTAGATCCTGTTTCATTCCACCGATACACATATACTCTGTCTTATTGAGATTAACCTCTAGTCCCCACTTATTGTTCTCTTCTATTAGCTTTCGTGTCATGTATTCAAGGTCGTCATAATCCTGAGCCACTACTATCTGATCATCGGCAAAACATAAAGTATACAAGGTGGTTTTTTCCAACGGAATTCCCATGTTTTGGCATTTTCTCTTCCATACTTTAAGGACTTGTTCCAAGTATATTTTGAAGAGCGTAGGCGAGACACAGCAACTTTGTTTAAGACCTTTATTTACTTGAAAGCCTTTGATTAGTTTTGCTTTTATTTTAACTTTTGCCTTACTATTGCGGTATAACTCTTTGATGGCCTTAATTAGTTGTACGCTTATGTTTGTGTTTTCCAACGCTTTCCAAAGTAGATTTAGTGGTCTACTATCATATGCCTTCTGCAAATCGACGCAAAGCAGATGCAGCTCTTGTCCGTATGCCATTTTCTTTTCAATAACTTGGGTTATACAAAAGAGATGATCTGAAGTCGATCTACCCGCCCTGAAACCAGCTTGTTCTTCTGCCTTTATGTCTTTATATTCGCTCTTCACTTTATTTCTTATTATTTTACCGTATATTCTGCTTAGCGTACTAGTCACAGATATACCTCTAAAATTGTCACATATATCTTTCCTTCCTTTTTTGTGTATTGTGGATATATATGACATTTTCCACTCAGTTGGGACTACAGTTCCATTTAAATATTTTTGGAAAAGATTCCGTAATCTCCAAAACAGTTCTTCAGTGCCATATTTAATAAGTTCGGCTGGGATATTTCCGGGTGCGGCAGATTTAGCGCTTTTTAAGGTTGTGCACACGTTTTTGACCTCAGAGAATTTGAGGGGTACTGGAAATCCCATCGTTCTAATTATATTATCTCTTGCGTCTTCCTTGAATTTTGCTCTATCTTCAGGTAAAAGTTTTTTAAAATGCTCATCCCATTCTTTGTCTGGTTTTGGTGAAATGATATCTCTGCATGTTTCTTTTTTAATCGATCTTATAGTTTTCCAGCTTTCGGTACTTCTCCTACCTCCTAAGTAAGAATCTATTTTCTGGCACTTTTGCGTCCACGAATGATTTTTCTTATCACTGATCATTGTTCTCACCTTTGATTGCGCGATTTTGTATTCTTGTCTGCTTCTATCTGTCTTTTGGGATAAGTAGGTGTGATATAATTTCCTTTTTTCCTCTATTTCTCTTTCAATCTCAGCATCCCACCAGTATGGTTTTCTTGTTTTAGAAGCTTCTTCCACGAATCCTAGTGCTTCTTTTGCAGCTTGGTAGATGCTTAATGTAATACATTCGTATTCCTCATCTGGGGTTTCACCTGAACTTGTATTAAGTTTTTCGTTCAGTCTCTTTTTGTATAGGTTTTTTACGCTGTCATGTTCTAGGCTTAGTAGATTATATTTACAGTGATCAATTTCTTCAATCACTGTATCATCAAGATCTTTTTGATGCAGGCTTCGGCCTTGATAAGGAAAGAGAATTTTGGACTCCAGAAAATAGTGATCACTTCCGCATGTTGATCCACGCTTTGTTCTGACATCTTCAATTTTTAGTTTTGTCTTTTGTTTAGTGATAAGATAATCAATGACGGATTTCAGGTTTTGTGAGGGTTTGGTCCAGGTATATTTGTGTATTTCCTTAGGTCTAATTGCTCACATAATGTAATTAGCCGGTTTCCATTATCATTAAAAACATTTTCTCCATATTGGCCAACTGTCAGATCATTAACTCTGTTACCGGTTCTACTATTTAAATTTCCCAATATGACAATTTCTCTAGATGTACTTACTGCTGATATTTCATTGTGTATTTCTTCAAAAAAATTGTCTTTCACGGCTACATTTCTAATGTCATAAATGACATATGTCAAACAGTTGCCAAATTTTTGACATATGGTTTATTTTTTTATATAAATACATTTTATTTAACTTTTTAAATCGATAGGGGCTTCTTTTTCCAATTTCAAAAATATATAACATGCTGACATGTAGTCCAGCCGTTATTAAAATATTTGGTTTTTAGTAACCTAAATAAAAAAAAATTATAATAAATTTTTTTTATTAACAATAATAATTACATATGTCAATTTTTTTGACATTTTTTAAAAGGTTTTCTATACAATGTGTCTTGTTTTATCCGGTTTTTTTTTGTTAACCTTCAAAAAAAATGCTTTTTCTTTCATTTTTCCGTCACTATCTTTAAAAAGTAAATAAATTGTATTTTTTTGTACATTGTCTTTTAAAACTAGCTTAGAGTACTATATAATTACATTTATTGGTAAAAAATTTTATTAAACAAAAAAATTCTGTTGTTTTTATATTTTGAACGCCACTATCTTGGATTATATTAGACATATGTCATTTATTATGAAATTTTTAAAATCAACGACCCTTATTTATTATAAATTAATATACTACACGGCAACACTAGTTCTGTCAAACCAGAATAAAAAAAGAACTTTTTATTCTAAACTTCGGCCGCCATCTTGAATGCTAAAAGTCCTATTGTAACTTTTTATAAATATTTACAAAATGTCACTTTTGATAAAATTAAGATTTTTTTTGTTAAAATCAAATTTTAATTATAGGTTATGAAGGCCTATTTTATTTTTGACATATTAAGCGCCATCTTTGTATCGACCGGGGCCGTTTTTTTTTAAGGGGGCAAACTTTGCTCGAAAACTTACCATCTGACAACACTGATATCCCATTTTGTGGCTAAATATTTGTTCTAATAGAAGTAGAAAACGAGAAAGCGAAATGCGTCGAAATTTTGCCGGGTGGTTTGTTAAAGCATTTTTAACAAACGTATCTTAGCAGATTTTCGCTAATTCATCTTATTCAAAAAATCATAAAAAAGTTATGGCTACAACACAACAAAGATTTCAAAACAATGTTTGGCATTTCAGTAGCCTAGTTGTGTTATAGAAAACTGTAGTGAAATTGTTTTTTGTATTTTTTGAAAACATACAAAAGAAAATCAAAATTCTAACAAGATACGTTTTACAATTAAAAAAAAATCTTTTATATGAACAGAAAAATGTTGGTTCTACTACGTTTTACCTCGCTCGTCAAAACGCACTATATAACGATTTTTTTGTATGAAAATGATTCTTTGGACTATTTTTAGTCGATTTAGATACGGGAAATTAAAAAAAAAGTTTTTTTTAAATTATCTTTTAAAAAACGTTACATAGTGATTTTTTTTTAATTTGTTTTGGTTGAAAAAAATCCATTTCTATCACTGCATCGTCAAATTTTCGACATAAATTTGTAAATTAGCCTAGGATTAATAATCTAACAATTTTAAATTAATAACATACCTAGTTTTTCGTGTTTTTTAGCGGTTTTTTCACATAATTTTGAAAATTTGTACAGTTGACCTTCCCACAGATGTTTTGACACATTGACAGAAATTTTTCGCTGGGCCGACTTTTTCCAGGTCATTCGGCCATATCAAATTTCCCAATTCGATTTGCTTAGGTTGACTAGAGTCCCTGTATGTTGACATATTTGGATTCCAAATATGTCAACATACAGGGACTCTAACGCTGACTACCCTCAGATGCACCGTAAGCACTTAAGCGCGATCATGGGTTTAATCCCGATTAAGTCCTTGTTGCTCACATACAAAACAACAAAGATGGAAAATGGATTAGCAAAGCCTTGTTACGGTGCATCTGAGGGTTAAAGGCCCAAATTATAGGAAGTTATTTATTTAGAACTATTCACCAAGAATCGGCGCAGGTTCGGTTCGGTTCCGTTCAGCTCGGTTTGGTTCGGTTCGGTTCGGTTCAGGTCGTTTCGGTTCGGTTCGGTTGGGTTCGGTTCGGTTCGGTTCGGTTCGGTTCGGTTCGGTTCGGTTCGGTTCGGTTCGGTTCGGTTCGGTTCGGTTCGGTTCATTTCGGTTCGGTTCAGTTTCGTTCGGTTCGGTTCGGTTCGGTTCGGTTCGGTTCGGTTCGGTTCGGTTCGGTTCGGTTCGGGTCGGTTCGGTTCGGTTCGGTTCGGTTCGATTTGGTTTAGTTCGGTTTGGTTTAGTTCGGTTTGGTTCAGTTAAGTTCCGTTCGGTTTGGTTTTAGGTTAGGTTTGTTGTGTCTTAAAGTAATCCAGCAAGAGTCGGCGCAGCCGACTCCTGCTGATTTACTTTAAGACACAACCAACCTAATCTAAGATCGACCCGAACCAAACCGAAGATTACTAAACACTCTATATCATAAATTTTGAGATAACTTTTTGACAGTTATCAGATGTTTACCATAACAAATAGCATACGCCAACAAAAATAAATTGTAAAAAGTTGTCTCAAAAAAAATTATATGAACTGTAACTTTCTGCATTATTTTTTTCATTATAAATGCTCAATAGACGATTTTACGGAGTCAAAAATGCGCGACAAATTAAAGTGTTGGAGCAAGATGTCAGGTCGAACGTTAGATTTCAAAAATATGGTGTAACCATGCGTAAATACATTTCTAAAAAACCATAACTTTTTATCGCCTCTTGCCAGACACTTGGGCACCTCATTTTTGGCTAAATTACCATTTATGTAAAGCTCAGTCGATTGTGAGCCGTCCCTCTCTTTCTGGAAATAACAAACGTCAAATAAATTCTTTCTATAGCAATTTGTATGAGTTTTTACAAATTTTTTAATTTTGAAATTTCTAAAAAAAATGCGAAAAATCCGCATTTTTTTTTCTTGATAACAGTATAAAACGACCTCAACTTATCATTAAAAAAAGAAACACCCATTTTCAAGCATCGAGGTAAAACGTAGTAGACCGTCTTTCGTCAAAGTAAGCCAGTTTTTAGGCCGAATTATTTTTAACCACTCATCAAATAGCTTGGGGTTCAATTTGGGAAAGCGATGGCGCTTGCAAACATAGTCTTCGCACACACGAACAGATCATTGTTTTCTTTTCAATTTCTTAAGCGATGGATCGCGCCCATCAAAATGCTCAAAATACCGATTGGCCATAATTTAGCAAAAAACACCATAAAAAACAAGATCAAAAGTAAAAAAATAACGAAAAACTGCATCCACAAACGAAAAATGTAAAATGGAATTACATCACCGTCATATTTTTTATCTATTTTGCCAAGGTCAATGTCAGCCAAATCAAAAACAAATTGTCAAAATATACCAAGAGTTGCGGTTAATATATATTGTGACAGCACAGAACTCTGTCCGTAATATTTTTATACCAGGTGTGACGGTCTGTAATCAGCGCCTCTCGAACTTTGTATTCCAAACTAATGTATACAGGGGGTATGTATAACAGTATTATGACAAGACCGGGGTGCTTTCCTTACTATAAATAATTAGTTTACTGTGCCCCCTTGTTTTTGACGGAAAAATAGGCTTTGTTATTTACTCTATTCTTTTATTTTTCCTGTTGCTATTGGAAAACTAGCCCACTTGTGTTTTTTGGCAAAAATTAATGTCAGTGCCCAACTCAAAATTTGTTTGTTTGTACTAGATTATCAGCCATTTACACCAACATATTTAGGAGTCATCTAGCAATAGGTGCCACCTAAATGTAGGTTAGGGCCAACTGGGCGCCGGGCCAAATCGGCGCCGGACTAAATTTTTTTTTTTGATAAAATGTGTAGATGAAAAATAAAATATATTATTATTTAAAGTTAAATCCATTAAATCGACTGTTGAATCTTGGTAGTTGTAGTGTTTGGTAACCTGGTAACACTTCAATTTACGTTTTTTATTACAACAATAGCGGATCCAAAAATCAAAATGGCGGATCCAAAATGGCGCATTTTCTTATTTACTAGCCGATTTGTCTCAAACTTGAAATATTATATTGTTTGAGGTCATTTAACAAAATTTTTTACTCAAACCTAAAAAAATCAAAATGGCGGATCCAAAATGGCGGATTTTCTTATTTACTAACCGATTTATCTCAAACTTGAAATATTACATTCCTTGAGTGAGGTAATATAACAATTTTTTTAACTCAGACTTAAAAAATCAAAATGGCGGATCCAAAATGGCGGATTTTCTTATTTACTAACCGATTTGTCTCAAACTTGAAATATGGATTTTTGTAAGTTTGAGTAAAAAATTTTGTTAAATGACTTCAAGCAATGTAATATTTCAAGCTTGAGACAAATCGGTTAGTAAATAAGAGAATCCACCATTTTGGATTCGCCATTGTGTTTTTTTTAAGTTTGAGTAAAAAATTTTGTTTAATGACCTCAAACAATATAATATTTCAAGTTTGAGACAAATCGGCTAGTAAATAAGAAAATCCGCCATTTTGGATCCGCCATTTTGATTTTTTTAGGTTTGAGTAAAAAATTTTGTTAAATAACCTCAAACAATATAATATTTCAAGTTTGAGACAAATCGGCTAGTAAATAAGAAAATCCGCCATTTTTGATTTTTGGATCCGCTATTGTTGTAATAAAAAAACGTAAATTGAAGTGTTACCAGGTTACCAAACACTACCCCTACCAAGATTCAACAGTCGACTTAATGGATTTAACTTTAAATAATAATATATTTTATTTTTCATCTACACATTTTATCAAAAAAAAAAAAAATTAGTCCGACGCCGAGTTGGCCCGGCGTCCAGTCTTATAATTTCAAAAAAAATGGACATTAACAGTTTTAAATGTTTTGGAACTGATAGATGAGCAAATGGAATATCTAAGTGAACGTTATATGTTATATATACAGGTTGTTCCAGATAAAACCAACTACATGCGGGTCTTATGGATATTTCGGAATCGGTAAAAGATATATTATTTTTTATTAATATTTAGTTGGTTTAGAACGTTTTTCTACGTTGTCCGACGCCTATTCTCCACCTCCTTCGATCCTGACAAAAATTATCTTCTGTCAGATTTTTTTGACTCATTGATCTTTGGATTGACTGTTGCCATTCTAGTTTAGGACGCCCTCTTTTTCTGCGCCCTATTGGTTGCCATTCTAGGACCTGCTTTGGTAATCGTTCGTCGTTCATCCGTTGTATATGGCCGTACCATATCAGTTGTCTTTTAGTGATGTCATCCATTATGCTTTTTCCGATTCCCATTCTTTTATGATCTCATTTCTTATGTGATCTGTTCTAGATAGTCTCATTGATCTTCTTATTGCATCCATTTCGACACTTTCCATTTTTGTTTTCTATTTTTCTGTTACGCGACAAGTCTCTGTCCATACAACAGCGTGCTTTTCACCATTGTTTCATATATGTTAAATTTTACATTCTTTTTTATCTCTCTGCTCCATAAAATACTGTTAAGACATCCAATAACCTTTTTTGCTTTTACTATTCTTTTTTCCTGTTCTTTACAGTCTGTTCCTGTCTTACCAAATGTGACACTCAAGTTTACATACTCATTGCATTGAGATATTACTTGTCCATTGTCTAGTTCTAACTCACTGGATTCGTTTCCAATACATAAGTAACTTGTCCACGTTCACTGTTAATCCCCACTTTTGGTATTCTTCCATTAACTTTCTCATCATATACTCCATGTCTTCTTTATCATTAGCTACAATTACTTGGTCGTCAGCAAACTGTAGTGTGTATAAGGTAAATCGGTCGTTAAGATGTATTCCCATGCCATGCACTTTACGTTTCCAGTTTTTTAGAGCTACTGCGATATATATTTTAAAAAGAGTTGGAGAGATACAACCCCCTGTCTTAAGCCTTTTGTTACCAGGAATTCTTTTAAAAGTCGATTTCCAATTTTAATTTTAGATTTTGACCCTTTGTATAGTTCTTTTATCGCTTTTATGTATGTATGATTGATATTAGTCTGCTCCAACACTGTCCATAGTTTTTCTACTGGAACGGTATCATATGCTTTTTGTAGGTCCACAAAGGTAACATGAGTCTCTAAATTTCTGGCGCTCCTTTTCTCAATTACTTGTTTAAGACAAAAAACATTATCACTACAAGATCTGCCTGCACGAAACCCACTTTGCTCTTCTTCTTCTTGTTCCTGAAAATCATTCTCTATTAGATCTCTAAGAATCCTACCGTACAATCTACTAAGAGTACTGGAGTAGTGTGGGTTCTGGATCAAAATGGTAACCATGCCATCCACTTCTCCGAAGTGGATGACCTGCTGCTGAAGAAGTGAACTTGATCTGACCTTGGGGCTAAAAGAAGTGTGCAAGAAGCTGTCAGCAATGACGTAACAACCAGAGGATGTTGAAAGGCCCTATTGGGCAATGAGTTAGGTGCCAGCGAGAGAGTAGGTAAAATGGGGTGTTTTTTTTAGTAAGCTAGCTACTTCACTAGCTTCGCCTGGTCTAGGTAAGGCTTAGCTGTTGAAAGGCCCTATTGTTCAATGAGTTAAGTGCCAATGCGAGAGTAGGTAAAATGAGGTGGTTTTTTTAGTAAGATAGCCACTTCACTCGCTTAGCCTGAGCTAGGTAAGTCCTAATGTGAAAAAGGCCTTAGCTAGGTAATTGTTGGTTAAAAAATAAAATAATTTCTAAAAATATTTATTAAAATTAATTGGGATAGCCTGTTATTTTCTCTGTGTGTTAAAAAATAAAATAATTTTTAAAAATGACTGCACGAGTATCTTATCGTTGTTTATGCAGTTATAGGATAACCTTATGTCCCGCACACGTTCCTATTTTATCTAATACAGCTGGTTATTTAGGCTGTACAGGATGTCTCAAAGTAAATAATTCTAAAATAAAAACTAAAAGTATGTTTTAATTATATATTTTTATTCATATGTATCATATAAGCCACACTCATCTCGACCATCAAATTTAAAAATAATGGATTGAAGATGTTTTTTCACGTCATAGTTTGGATATGTTTTTGTATATTCCAGCGCTGCCTCTGTTAATTTACGTTTCCATATTGTAGGTAATAATGGGTATAATGTTGGTAGTTTTTCCTCAATGATGTACCTGCATGAATCAAACCCAAAATATATCCATTCTGCTAACCATTTATAAATATTTTCATAACTTTTCTCTTCTAAAAGTCCTTCTAGTTCAGTCAATTTTAGTTGACCAATAATTATATTGAAAGTTCATCTTACTGTGTTCTAAATTTTAATTTCCCACGTCTCGTTGTTGTATTTCGGAAAATATTCCCTTGGTTTTTTCCTGGACTTGTATTTCTGCAAATATCACACAAATATGAAGCAATTTTGTTGCCTGTGCTTATTTTAACTATGTCTACTCTTCCACATTTATCACAGCGAAAATTATGATAAATTGATGGTGGTTGGGAACATTTTCTCATTTCACACGCACAACCTATCGCTACGACAGACACAGTAAAACTGATTTATCTAAAATTGTAGATGTAGATAAAGGATTATTTCATCTATGCTAAAACTATTGAACCTACTGCGTTGGTTATTTTATAGTCAACCGTTGAACAGAGTAGATCATCAAAACTTAGTGTTTTTGTTTTCAACCAAATACAATGTTACCAACCTATGACTGGATTAAACCAAGAATAAAAAAACCCAGTTGCATCTATTGTACCAAAGGAAATCCACATCGACCTGCTGATTGGATTGTAACAAAACACAGCTCTTGTGAACAGAAGAAAAACGACGAAGTTAAAAAATATATTCAACAAGGCTATCGTGGCTAAAAAGAAGTATCAAAGGTCAAAGGTTACTTTTATTTCAACCTATAAATAGAGGGCTTTATAAGTTGAAACTCTTACTTTCAGAAAGAACGCTTTTAAAGATGGTTGAAAATAATAGTATTAATAAAGTGTGGGATGAGATCTCTGCATCACCATTTATTACAGAGGACTTTATTGGATGATTTTGTGACCATGTGAAATGGGAAGTAATTTGTCGCAAACAAAGATTATCTGATATGTTTGTGGCGACCTATATTAATAAGATGCATTGGCCCAATGTGCCTAGATATCAAAATTTAAGCGAAGCTTTTATGCATATGTTTAAAAGCGAACTCTATTGGCCTTTTATTTGTCGTTATCAACGGATGTCTGAAAATTTTATAAGAGAAAATGAATGGCGCATCCACTGGGAATACTTATTAAAGTATCAGACACATCTCTCTCCAGAGTTTTTTGAAGAGATGCGTCAAAAACATATTAAACCCGAAGAGGGGAGAATTTATGAAGAGGAGCAAATGGAAGAGTCAACTAGTATTCGAAATGGGAAGAAACAGTTAAATGGTACTTCAAAGCTGTATAATAACCCATCAAATTTTAGAATATCATCAATGGGTGGCTCATTTTAGTTATTTAGTAACTGCTATAATTAGAGGGTGGTTGTTCCCATTAAATATGTATTCTAAATGTAATTATATTTTAAGAAAATTAGTAAATAAAATACACCAATAAGTTTTATATGTTTTTCTTTATTTAGTACTAAGCAACATTACTTTTATCTATCCAGCTATTATGTTTGTTATCAAATCCTAACCACTTTACAAACACCTTATTTTTGGCACGTTTTAAAATTTTCTTTACTAAATATATATCAGGATATTTTACTTTTTGTAGCTGAAGCTCATAGAATCCTCCCTTAATTTCATTTTTGCTAGCATCCTCCAATAGGTATGTTACTGGGTTGGTGAGCTGAATTTTCTTAACTGTAAAAATTTCAGTGGACCAATTTGGCATATATTTTTTAACAAACACACCTCGTATTTTTGAAATGCGAACATAGTCACCAACCTTGTATTTTGGTTTAAATGTCATCTTTATATGTTTATAAACCGTTTTGAGCAGTAGTTTTTCATGTCTTTTTCGCACTTCTGAGGGTTTCATCTCTATAGTTCGATGTTTCCGATTGTTATAAATTCGAACAATTTTCGGAAGTATATCATACCATTTGTAAGATCCTTGATGGTTAAATTCCTTCCAAATTAGGTTTTTAAGGGTTCCGTTTACCCTCTCAACAATTTGAGCCTTTTTTCACTAAATGAACTATAGTGTTTGACATTGTATCTTTTCAACAGTTTTGCCATAGTCGAATTGTAAAACTCTTTCCCATAATCGGTTTGAAGAAGAAGTGGCACCTGTTCCTTAAACACTTTTTCTATAGCTTTCGACACTTCTTCTCCAGTTTTTGTTTTTAATGGAAAGGCCCAAACATATTTTGAGAAACAATTAATAACCACTAAAATGTATTTAAAACCTTTGTTTTCGTTTGCGTACGGTATCATCTCCACAAGATCTGCTTGAAATAGATCATTTAGTGATTTCACAATCACTCTACGCCGTAAAAAATTAATTCTAGCCGGTTTGTGTATTTCACTAACTACTTCTCGTTTAACATCTGTAATAAAATTATTAACCATCTCTCTTCTCAATAATATTAGCTTCTTGAAGCTCCTCAACTATAGCATAGATTTCGTTTGTGTGACCTGTGTTGCCAGCTGTCTGAGATGCTAATAATAAAAGTAACCGTTCTACAAGTTCATTAGGATTATCCCAGTACACGTATTCTATAGGACTATCGGAGTATTCCATCTCCTCCTCTAGATTTCCACCTTTATATATGTCACTAAACAGTTTCTTAAATTTGGTTGAGTAGCTATCGGTGATCACATCTCCAGAGGCCTTATGATGTTTTCTGTTTGCATAGGTGTGTTCAATGATGTCTCTAAAGGCGTCTGCATCATCTTGGTTATACTTTGTAGGCATATTTTTTCGAAAGAGTAATTTGTACAAACCGTGTGTACCTTTATAGCGTTTACCTTTTATAATTAAATCAGCTCCATCAAAATCAATTTTCGAATCACCAATATAAAAATTGTCAATATCATCTCGCCTTACACGAAACTTGGAAAAATAATTTTGTGGGTCAGAAGGCACGGTGGATGGATCATCTAAAAATTCTTTAATATAGCTTGCAAGTGAAGGATGAAACTGACTGTAGTAGTCATTCTCAGATTTATTCATTAAGTCTCTCACCTTTTTTAACCATTTCTTAAACTCGGTGATCAAGGCCTTTAGTTTTGTTTTGCTTTTTTCGTTATTCACAGCAAAATTATTGGACATAATTAAATACAATGCAAGAAATCAAAAAGAGTTTATTACAAAAGTTAGACGGTTTTAAAATGTCTACTAAGCAGTAATAATTTTAATTGATATTTTAATTCCGCTTGATAGTTCAGTCAATGAATGGGCATTAGGGGGTTGTAGAGTGCATGGAGGGGGGGAGAATTTTTCTCTTCAGGAATGTATTTGGGGCAGTTAGGAGGTAAACATACTAAAAGTCCCCACCCCTAGCACCCCCGCTTCAGTGGCGGAGGGGGGTTAAAAGTGCACTTTTTCGGTTTTTTGCCTTTAACTCGATTACGGTAAGTTGTACAAAAAAAAAATGTTCTATTAAAAATTAAAAAGGACTAAATTCCCTACAAAACTATTATGCTAGCCTTAACCTTAATGAAACACATGCTGAGATAGTGGCTACCGAAAATCGGTAATTTTTGAAAAACATATTATTGGCCCATATTTTTTATTAAACTTGTTCATCTAACAGTTTTGTTTTTGACTTTAGATGAAATTTGTTAATATAAAAGTTAAAGACCGATCAATTTTCCTTCAACTTGTCAAAAGATAGAGCAAATTGAAATTTTTAATGAAATTTCTCAACTTTCACAAATATTACAAAAACTTTCCTATTTACTTTTTGCATTATTTATAAGTAATACACTAGGGGCGAGAAATGATAAAAGTTAGGGTAATGTACTGGGTGAGTTTTTATAAAGCACCACCCCATTAACTCAATATAAATCGTAGAAAGATTGAACATTAACCGTAATTAGAGAAAATAAACTTGTTTTGCTTCAGGAATGAGTTTCTAAAAAAACCTTATAAAATTCATAATAAAAACATTACAATAGATCCTCTGTTACTCTTTGAAAGAATATCTATATGCAAAAAAAGTGATGATGACTTAAAAGAGTATTTGCGATATGAACTGGCTCCATTTCATGTAGCCTTATTCAATGAGAGTGGTATGAGAAAAACAAAAAATCTGTTTTGTTTAATCTTTTTAAACCAACAAACGAGAACGTAGATACTATGATGTGGTTATTGATGGGGGTTTTTATTGCATAAAGTTGTGTGGCAAAGAGGATCCTAAGTTACTAAAATTTGTAATGGATACATCAAATTCATCAAGACCCACTATGCAGGCAAGTTTTGTACTGTGGTTTTTATGGATATAAGATAACAGAAATGAGTACCAAGGCTGCAGAAGAAAAAAGACGCTATTGTATGAAAAAATCAGTAGATATGTATTTTACTTTCCATAATCAAATAAATGTAAGTTAGGAATTCCTTTCAAATACCAACAACAAAGATCGTCTTATAAAATTACTAAGCTCCAAACTTCAGGAATGTGGAATCACAATGCTGCAAACATCAGATGATGCTGATGTGCTGATTGTGAACACTGCAATTCAAAACTCTTAAAAAAATTCATGCAATGTAGCTGTAATTAGGGAAGATGCAGCAGCTAGGACTAAAAGGAATACTGTTCCTGCATGCTTTTACTGGTTGCAATTCAACATCGGCAGCACTTCGAAGGGGTAAGCTTGGATTTATAAAGCTTTATCAAAAGCACCCTGAAATCCAAAAATCAGCAAAAGTATTTTACAATCCCAGCTTCTCGCATGCTGAAGTAGAAAATGCTGGACATTTATGCGTGTTAAAATGGTATAACTCTCCAACAAATAAAAATTCCCTAAATGCGTACCGATTTCGGTTATTTTTAAAATCGGTAGCAAGTATTAAATCTGATCTATCATCACTTCCCCCAAGTGAAGGAGCAACAAAACAACATTCGTATAGAACATATTATCAAGTACAGCTTTGATTAGGAAATTAGCTAGCTCCAGAACTATGGGGTTGAGAATATAAAGTAAACTGTGTAGTTCCAGTCCACCAAAACTAAAGTGTTAGATTAACAAATTTGAGAAAAAAGATGGGGCAAAAAGTTTTTTTTCAAAAATTACCGATTTTCGTCGTTTTTGTCTCAGAATCTGTGATGACTAAAGGTAAGGTTAGCATAACCGTTTTATGGGAAATTTAGTCCTCTTTAATTTCTAGTAGAACATTTTTTTTGTACAACACACCGTAATTGAGTTATAGGCAAAAATCTGAAAAAGTGCACTTTTAACCCCCCTCCGCCACTGAAGCGGGGGTGCTAGGGGTGGGGACTGTTAGTATGTTTACCTCCTAACTGCCCCAAATACATTCCTGAAGAGAAAAATTCTCCCCCCCTCCATGCACTCTACAACCCCCTAATGCCCATTCATTGACTGAACTATCAAGCGGAATTAAAATATCAATTAAAATTATTACTGCTTAGTAGACATTTTAATTGATATTTCACCCCACTACACCACTGAAGCGGGAGGGCTAGGAGTGGGGACTTTTAGTATGTAAACGTCCTGACTACCCTTAACATATTCCCAGAGAGAAAAATTCTCCCCCCCTCCATGCACTCTACAACCCATTCGTTGACTGGACTATGAATTATAAGCAAAGTTTTTTAAAATATGGTTTACCTGAATAAATAGTTTTCGAGTTAGTAGGTTTTAAAATTAATGCAGTTACATAAGAAATTTATTATTTATTGTTCTATCTGTAAATCTATTTAACCTTCTTCGATTCATCTTTGGACATAGGCCTCCCCCAATATTTTTCACTCTTCTCTGTCTGTCGCCTGCTGTTAATAAAACCACGAATTTCTTATGCGAACACTTTGTCTCAAAAACTCGATAATTCAGAAACGGTTGAAATAAAATATTATCTTCCAACGAAGTTTGATTAGAATTAAAGGGAGAAATAAAATGTCAAATAATATACAGGGTGTTCCATCTAAAAAAATCAATGATGTTGTGCCACGACTTAATATCCAACCCTATAAAAATAAAATAGCTACAGCTTAGTAAACATTTTAAAACCCTACAATTTTTGTATTAGACTTTTTTCGAAATTGTGCTTAGGTTAAGAAATAATCTACTGTTTTCATTCTTAACAGCGACCCTGTCTATTATTTTAATAAATAAGCGTTCGAGCTCCCGGCCTAAAAATAATGGCAAAGCCATAGCCTACCATTGTAAAGTAATTCGACAGAACTGTCAGCATGACAATATCAAATAAAATGACACCGATCACCTTTTAACTAAAGCCATAAGGGGCTGTTCATAAATTATGTAACTGGGCCGTAATAATTCAGTTTTAGGGTTTTTCATAAAAATCGATTACAGGCGACCGCGCAGAGAAAAACAGAAGGTTATGAGTTCGGTTTTTACCTGTGTATACCGGTATGTACGTATACCTAATGTTACCCTTAGCTAAAAAACATGTGCGCACTTAGGTTAGGTTATTAGGTTAATGACATGTCACTCAAGCTTAAGGAATTTTTTGATATTTAAAAAAAAATAATAAAGCGGTCATGACAAGTGAAATATATCAATTTTTTGTTGTAAAACCACTAAAAAACTACCAATTCGATTTTAACGTCAGTTTGTTCGTATCGGTTCGGTTCGGTATCCAGATACCCTCGTATTTTTGTCCAAACTAATTATATTCGTCAAGACAAACTTTTAATTGTTGTCACTAGATAGAGCACTCAGTCAACATTGCATTGGCATGGTATAAGAGATGTGAAGCTTAAGGACGTCCAGTTTAATTGCTAATGGATAGCACACTAGCGAACTTCTCATCATATCGTAAGATACAATATCGGCCAAAACTAGAGCAGCTCTCTAAAAATGTATATCTATCTAATCTTGTACCAACTATCAAAGAACAATAAAGAAACTTCAATCCAGTTCTCAGTTCACGTATTTGGGTGATGTTCTCCAAGTGCTTTTTTGTCATGTTAAAAAAAGCTTTAAAAAAAATCTGTTAAATTTTAGGTAAAAAAGGCAAGTACCATTCGAAAAAGCCGTAAAAGTTTTATGTCCTAAAAATACTTACCTACTTGAATACTTTCTCTCTCTCTTAAATGGTACTTCCTAGTTTTGCCTTAAATTACAAAGAAAAAACTTGTTTAGCAATTTTTAAACGCGACAAAAAGGCACTACATGAATTTGTGGAGAACATCGCTGAATGGTTTTTTTAAGTCAGTTCGCGTATTAATCATCTATTTACATGATTTATTAACCCTTATTTTTGAGATGATAAAACATTCGGATTTTTTAGAACATCTTTAAAATATCTTTAAGTAACTACAAGATGTCATTTTCTTCTTAAATTAGTTTTATGTAGGTATGTATCTAAAATATTTTTAAACTCTGGGAAAACTCTCTCAGCAAAACGATTTATCAATTGTGAAAATCGGATTAGTAGTTTTTAAGTTGTAGTGGGACAACAAAAAATCGTATTTTTTACACAGGTTTACTTATCACGGCCGTCATATTGATTAAAAAAAAATTAGTTTCACATTCCGATCTGCATCCAAAAATCCGATAAAAAGTTGGGAAATAATAGCCTATATCACTCAAAAAAATCATGGAAATCAAATGGGAAAGTTTTTAGTTAAGGTAGAACAACTGATATATATATATATATATATATATATATATATATATATATATATATATATATATATATATATACCAGACCACCCGTCCACCCCTTTCAAAACCTAGGCGAAATGTTTATTTAATGACCTAAAAAATTACTTGAGTACGCTCTTTTGATTATTGGTAGATATTTTTTACTTTGGGAGTCGACCGGAAGTGGCCTATTTAGGCCTGGAGTCCGTTTTTCAAAATGTTTCAGATAAAAAGTACGTATTTTCTTGTGTGGAATCCGAATCCGTTGCAAAATTATGCCCATCCCTATTTAAAAAATGGACTTTAGACCTGAATAGGCCACTTCCGGTCGGCGCCGGAATTTAAAAATACCACCAATTGAAAGAGCGTACTCGATATGGCTACAATCATTTTTTAGATAATTGAAAAAATCTATCCCCTAGGTTTTAAAAGCGGTGGACGGGTGGTCGGGGACACCCCGTATATATAAATTTACAAAAATACTAAAACCAAATCGTAGCGAGTTAAAGTTGCCGTATCAAAATTCAGCATGTCCCTTTTTTCAGTCCTGCAGCTTGTTTTAATATTTCTATAATCAATAAATCAAGTAATAATATATGTATTATAAAGAATTGGTAAATCTAAACGTTTTAACGCATGCAAGATTTTGTTTCTTTTTACAACGACATAGAGCTCTTCGATACAAAATTGAGTGTTTGTTGCCCTAGGAGGCCCATAATTTTTTTGAAAAGGGTCCATATACAAAGTTGCAAAAAAATTCTAAAAGCTTTGGATTATCTAAAGAATAAGGATTATTTTTTGAAAACTGGGACTGCAAATGTCAGCTTCATCTCGTCTAAAAATGTATTTGTTTATATAATAACATTTTGTTTTTCGTTGCAGATTAGCTATGCCTTGTCAGATATAATAGTTGCATTTGGAACTGCTTTCGTGTTATTTCTGATGATAGAAGCCCCATTTAGAAATCTATTTGCTTTATTTTTCTCCACCACCAAACAACGAGATACGAAAACAGAAGAAGAAAGTAATAGTGAATCAAGTCATCTTTAGGCATTCGATGTACTATTTCATAGAAAATGACAATAAACCAGTTAATATAAATATTTTCCTAACAAATTTCAAATATCGTTTCTCTATTTGTGCAAGCTATTAATTACGGCAAAAACCTTGTTCTGTAAGCCATAAAAACAAATATTGTTTGTTATATAAGTGTTATGTTATTATTCAGACACCCTGTATATACTGCAACAGCATACAAACTAGATAAACAGGCCTTTTAAATAAACTAGTTAATCTTATATTTTAAGATAGAATAATCACGGAATGGGACAACTGGGCGCCGGGCCAACTCGGCGCCGCCAACTGGGCGCCGAATCAACTCGGCGCCGGACTAAAAAATTTTTTTTCGATAAGATGTACAGATGAAAAACAAAATAGATATATTATTTATTCAAAAACATCTTTAAAAATCATTTACGCAATTTTCTTGAAATTTGGTTTTGTTAAGTAGAGTTAAATCCATTAAGTCGAGTGTTGAAATTTGGTAGATATAGTGTTTGGTAACCTGGTAACCGTACAATTTACGTTTCTTATTACAACAATGAAAGATCCAAAATGGCAGATTTCTTTATTTTTATACCGATTTGTCTCAAACTTAAAAGTTTGCAGTGCCTGAGATCACTTAATACAGTTTTGTCCTCAACTTAAAAAAATTCAAAATGGCGAATCCAAAATGGCGGATTTTCTTATTTACTAACCGATTTGTCTTAAATTAAAATGGCCGATTCAAAATGGCGCACCTATGAACAAATGAACCAAATATAGAAATTGGCGGTGATTCAAGTCGCTGATTATGATTTTGACTTAAACTTATGAAAAATTCAAAATGACGATTCCAAAATGGCGGTTTTTCTTATTTACTAACCGATTTGTCTTAAACTTGAAATATTACATTGCTTAAGGTCTTTTAACAAATTTTTTTCCTCAAACTAAAAAAAATCAAAATGGCTAATTCAAAATGGCGGACTTTTTTATTTATGAACTGATGTGTATTAAATATAGAAATTGGCGGTGTTCCAAGTCGCTGATTATGATTTTGACTTAAACTTATAAAAAATTCAAAATGGCGAATCGAAAATGGCGGATTTTCTTGTTTAATAACCGATTTCACTCAAACTTGAAATATTACATTGCTTAAGATCATTTAATAAAAATTTTTACTTAAACTTAAAAAAATTCAAAATAGCCATTTCGCCGTTTTGAATTTTTAATGAGTTGGGGTCAAGAATCATAATCAGCTACTTGAAACACCACCAATTTCTATATTTGATACACATCGGTTCATAAATAAGAAAGTCCATTTTAAATCGGCCATTTTGATTTTTTTAAGTTTAAGTAAAAAATGTTGATAAAAGACCTTAAGCAATGTAATGTTTCAAGTTTGAGACAAATCGGTTAGTAGATAAGAAAATCCGCCATTTGGGATTCGCCATTTTGAATTTTTTATAAGTTTAAGTTAAAATCATAATCACCGACTTGAAGCAATGTCAATTTCTGCATTTGATGCACATCGGTTCATAAAAGAGAAAAATCCGCCATTTTGGATCGGCCATTTTTATTTTTTTAAGTTTAAGTAAAAAATTTTAATAAATGACCTTAAGCAATGTAATATTTCAAGTTTGAGACAAATCAGTTAGTAAATAGGAAGATCTGCCATTTTGGATTCGCTATTTTGAATTTTTTAAGTTTGAGGATAAAAGTGTATTAAGTTATTTCAGGCACTGCAAACTTTTAAGTTTGAGACAAATCGGTTTAAAAAACGTAAATTGTAGTGTTACCAGGTTACCAAATACTACACCTACCAAATTTCAACACTCGACTTAATGGATTTAACTTTACTTATAGTAGAGTAAATTTGTAAAATAAAGCTGCAAACAGGGTATATTTTTTTAAATTTGGCATATTAGTACCTAACACCAAAAGCTAAATTTTCATTCCCGGATCCCCAATTTTCCGGCCTCAGAATCCAAGTTGGCGGCTGCCAAAGTTAAGAAAAAAAATGATTTCCTTGTTTTAAGAGAAATTAAATTAATTTTGATAAATTTACTTTAAGTGGGATATACTTAATGTAAAAATGTAAAAAAAATTACACCTGTTACTGCAAAACAAAATGGCGGCTATATTTTAAAAAAATAGTTTTTCTTCGATATTTTCTTTATTTTTTGTGCGATATTGATTTTTAATATCTCATATTAAAGCTACTGACCAGTTCTTTAAACCTGCTTAAATAAAATGATAAGTTTCCCAGCCGACACAAAGATGGCGCTTAATTTCTTAAAAATAAAATATACCTTTACAACCAGTAGACCAAATTAAATTTTTACAAAAAAAATTTTTGGATTTTATCAGTAGTAAGCCAGATTTTGTAAAAATTTATAAAAAGTTACAATTTGACATGTAACATTTTAAGATGGCGGCCGAAGTTCAGATAAAAAATTAATTTTTTTGTTCTTGTTTGACACAACTAGTATTGCCGTGTAATATATTGATTTATACTAAATGGGGGTCGCCGATTATAAACATTTCATAATAAATGACATATGTCTATTATTATCCAAGATGGCGGCGGTCAAAATATAAATACAACAGTATCTTTTTGGTTTAGTAAATCTTTTTACCAAGATATGTAGTTTTATATTAATCTTAATTAGGTTTAGTTTTAAATTATAATGTACGAAAAAAATAAAATTTATTTATTTTTTAAAGATGGCGGCCGAAAAAGTAAAAAAAAAAACATTTTTGTTTATTTTTTCGAAATTTAACAGAAAACTGAGAAAACCAAGACATCTCGTTAAACAAAACACAGATGTTTTAAATATGTCAAAAAAGTTGACATATGTCACGTGCCGGGTGATTTGAATAAATTGACATATTTTACTTAATAGCTATCTCCGTTAATATTGATCTAACAATAACGTTTAAATTAGCAAAGTTAAATAATTTTTTCGAAATCATCAGAATCTGATGTCAAAAATGACATATGTCATTCACTTGTCAAACTATTGACATATGGTTTATTTTTCTAAATAAAACACCCTGTATATAATGCTTTTAATTGATAGGGCTCCATTTTCTGATTTCAAAAATATATAATATGTTGACATTTAGACCAGCCAGCCGTTGTTGAAATATTTGCATTTTAAAAATTATATTTATTAACAAAATGGGATGTTATTGTTTATTTAGGTTATTAAAATGCAAATATTTCAATAACGGCTGGTCTGTCAATGTCAACATATTATATATTTTTGAAATCAGAAAAACGAGTCTTATCAACTAAAAAAAATATATACAGGGTGTTTTATTTAAAAAAATAAACCATATGTCAAAAGTTTGACAAGTGTCTGACATATGTAATTTTTGACATCACATTCTGATGATTTAGAAAAAATTATTTAACTTTGCTTATTTAAACGTTACTGTTAGATTAATATTAACGGAGATAGCTAAAAGAGTAAAATATGGTCAATTCAATCAAATTACCCGGTACGTGACATATGTCAACTTTTTTGACATTTTTTAAATATCTGTGTTTTGTTTACCTAGATGCCTTGTTTTTCCAGTTTTTTTTGTTCAATTTCGAAAAAATAAACAAAATTTTTTTTTTTACTTTTTCGACCGCCATCTTTAAAAAATAAATAAATTATATTATTTTTGTACATTATGACTTAAAACTAATTAAAAGTAATATAAAACTACATATCTTGGTAAAAAAAATTACCAAACCAAAAAGATAATGTTGTTTTTATATTTTAAACGCCGCCATCTTAATTAATATTAGACATGTGTCATTTATGATAAAATATTTAAAATCGACGACTCCTATTTAGTATAAATCGATATATTATACGGCAATACTAGTTCTGTCAAACAAGAACAAAAAATAACTTTTTTATCTGAACTTCGGCCGCCATCTTAAAATGTTTAATGTCAAATTGTAAACTTTTTAAAATTTTTACAAAACTTGACGTAGTGATAAAATCACAAAAAATTTTTTTTTTTATTTAATTTGGTCTACAGGTTATAAAGGTCTCTTTTATTTTTGACATATTAAACGCCATCTTTGTGTCAGCTGAGAAACTAATAACTTTTTTTCATTAGGTTTAAAGAGCTGGTCAGTGGTTTTAATATGAAGTATTAAAAATAAATATCGCGCAAAAAATAAAGAAAATGTCGAAGAAAAACGATTTTCCTAAAATATAGCCGCCATTTTGTTTTAAAGTAATTTTTTTACATTTTTAAATTAAGTAGGTCCCACTTAAAGTAAGTTTATCAAAATTAATTTAATTTGTCTTAAAACAGGGAATTCATTTTTTTTTAACTTTGGCAGCCGCCATCTTGGATTCCGATTGAAAATTTAGCTTTTGATGTTAGCTACTACCATGCCAAATATAAAAAAATATACCCTTTTTGCAGCTTTTTATTGAAATACCCTACACATTTTAACAGAAAACCAAATTTCAGGAAAATTGCGTAAATGATTTTTTAAAGATGTTTTTAGTCTGGCGCCCAGTTGGCCCGGAGCCCAGTAGTCCTAGACCTAAATAATCATGTGAAAAGAAAACATAAAAACTCGTGTTTAGATGAAGGTTGGACAAACAACCCTAGAAAAGTTATAAATAGGTTTTGAAAAAGCTTGGCTGGAGAGTGGCAGTCAGCTATGAGCGTTCATTTCGATACAATAGGAGAAATTCAGGTAATAACTTTCAAACAAATAACGATTTTAAGTTGGGTCACTATATTTTAAAAAGATTATATAAACATATATTTATAATTTGATATATTACAAAAATAAATGAATAGCTATATCAAAACATTAAAACAAAGTGTCTCAAATAAAAACTCTACTCAAAAACAATAGTTACCAACGTACAAATACGTTACATAAGAGTCTCCTCAAAATGTAGAAAATTTAATTTGTAGAAGAGTTTTTTAAAGAAAAGGGCCCATCGCATCGATTTTTTTTTTCGTTACTTAGCCTAAAGTGTTGCTTATTACGTCATATTATGATTATATTAAGAAACACTTAAGCTATGGAACCGAAACAAAAGTCGGTGAGATGGACCCTTAAAACCTGCAAAACATAATCATAACAAAAACATTCCATGTAAAAAAATCCAATAACGCGAAAGTGGTATTCCGTAAAAAGAATTGAGATAAAAGTAAAGCCAAGTTCTCCAATACAAATTTCAAAATGAAAGGTTCTTACTAGTTTGGAAATGTTTTTTTAAACATTGCTATTCCAGCCAAACTTCTGTATGTTCAATTTAGCATTGCGCCTAAGAGTCATTTGCAGCTGTAATAGGCAAGTTTAGAAAAACAATTCCAAACTTTTTGTTTTGAAATTTGAATTAGAGAACATGGCTTTACTTTTATCTCAATTCTTTTTACGGAATACCACTTTCGCGTACTTGGCTTTTTTTACATGAAATGTTTTTGTTACGATTTCACTCGATTTTTAAAGGATTTGGATAATATGTAAGTTTAAGGGTCCATCTCACCGACTTTTTTTTCGGTTCCATAGCTTAAAGTGTTTCTTAATATAACCATATAATGACGTATTAAGGAACACTTTAGGCTAAGTAACGAAAAAAAAAGGTGGGTGTGTGTGGTGGTAAAATATGCTGAAGATTGTTTAAAACCTTTGCAATGCCTTATTAAAAATTTTGATGTTTTTTTTATATTTTCCTATGGTTTTATCATAGTTAATATCAGCATTCTAAAGCTCAACTCTCTAGTGTTCCTGAAAGTGGGCAATGTTAATTTTACATAACTACATTTATAGTTTTATCATATTTCCTATGGTTCTACCAAACCTCAGCTCTCCAGCGCCTCTGGAAGTAGGCTATGTTACTTTTACATAACTTTACATGTATGGGGGAGGGGAGTGAATTAGAATTTTGAAGTTTCTTGATTTTTTCCAAGGGTTTGGTCATAATTTCTATCAGCGTGCCAAATTTCAGCTTTGTGGCATGTCTGAAAGTACAGTAGAATTTTGATAATCTATTCATGAGTGAGTGAATGGCAATATCGACGTTTTTTGAAATTTCGTAACTATTTTATTACTTTATAGTAGTCCATGAAACTTAGAGGGATTGTTAACTCTATAAAGATCTACGACTGTGCAAAGTTTGAGTTTCGCAGCTCATTCCGTAGCCGTTACCGTGCGAACTTGGCGGGCACTGCAATGCCCCCAGATTTGTAAAAATCGAAATTAAAAAAAACAAAATCTCTAAGTATTGCCGGGTGATTAATTGGGGCCCAAGGCCATTCATTAAAAAGGTCAAAATTACCACTCATACTATTCGCTTACAAAAGATAATGGACTTTCAAGACTTTAAAGGTCAGAAATTCCACTCAGGTTGTTGGCCTCTATATGTAAAACATAATGACATTCACAAGTTTACAATGTCAAATCAAGGTCAAAAATACCCTTCAGACTATTGGCCCTTATACAAAAAAACAATGACCTCCAATAAATACCACGCCCACCATTGGCCTATGGTCAAAAAGACCACCCAGACTATACGCCTATCAACATCATAATGACGCCATTACCACCACATACTAGCGGGGCAAAGTAAAAAATCAAACTACGCTAGAAAATTAATCGGATATTTTTAATATACACCTTATATTCTCCTGCACGTTCCTCTCGCCAAGTACAAGAGAAAAAGGTCATATTCAGGAAGTAGTAGTAGTAGTAGTAGTGGTGGGGAGACCATTTTTGGTCTAGCGACTAGGCACACGGCGCGCCCTTTTCGCCAACTCCGATATGTCCGTACACCATACAGCAAACTGATGCAAGTTTTCTTTCTCTAAGAGGACTTAATTTGGCTTGACTCATCTTTGTAGAGGGCAGGGATCTTTATACTAAGGTGGTCCTGCTACATGCCAGACTTGCATCTACCTAACTGCTATCGTCTTAGCAGAACTTGGTTATAAAAGATAGACTTCTTACCCTTTCAGTGCAACAGTCGCAGTCGTCGTTAGAGAGAGTCGTTAGAGTTCACTTTCAGAGATTTGTGCTGGCGCCGTCCTGGTTCCAACTGTAGCAGGCACCTGGGTTATTAATCCTGGTTCTTCGGTTGTTGGCTCCTGGACTACACCTGCTTATATTTTCGATGTACAAGGTCAACTAATGTTTTTGTGGGCATGTGTATCGCACACCATTCAAAGTCGACTGTTGAACGCTGAAAAGGAAGTGCGCGGCAGGGCTACGTGAATTTTCTTTTCTTTTTACGTCGTTGTTCGAGACGCGAACCTGGTATCTCTTGCATGTACCGACGACTATACCACCGAACTACCCTGCCGCACCATATTCATATTCAATTGGCAAAATCAGGCCTAACCTGGATTTAAAGTATAGCACGTGTTCCAGAAAAAAAGAAATTTACATGGGGTCCTATAAAGATTTTGGAAACAATACGACATACAATTTTGGTTCAACAGGGAAAAAGCACGATGTTGTATAGAAATTTAAAATATTTTTTCATAATTTTATTTTGTTGTTTTGTTGCTAAATAAAGTTACTTTCTTCACTTTTGTGATATTGAAATAAAATATTATAAAAATAAATTTTTCTTTATTTCAGTAAGCCCTTATTATTTCACTTTGCCCCATATATATTGCTTTTAAATTTTTGAATACATTGAAGTTTACCTTTTTCTTACCAGGCATTTTTTACCAATTTATATAACCATAGCTATTTTACTTTGCCCGGCATTCACAACATACAAGTTAAAAATAAATTGCTTTACATATATCGCATATACAATGACTGGTATCAAAATTCTCAAAAACAAGTAGGTATTAAAATTTTATTTAAAATCTTGATGTACATTTATTGAAACAAATAATATTTTACTAAGAATCTAGCAAATCTAATGAAAACCATAAAAAAAACAAGAGGAAACAAGTAAGAATACCTAATATTTATTTTCATGTTCTAAACTATGGTTTTTAAAAATGTTGGATAGTTCGTCGATAAGTGTTTCATACCTAAAAGCTATCCTAATATCTGGCACATTTGTTCTAGCGATATCATTGCCTGCAACCCCTTCTTTGGTAAAATTTGGTCCCAACCAGTTTTGTTTGGCCTTATGCGGAAATCCTGACATAATCACACTATTTCTAGCCAGCTCGCTCATGTCACAACTCGACAATTTCCAAACCTGTGCAGCAATTGAATATTCTTCCATTAAAGGTTCTTTGGTAAAATGAAATTGCAAAGGATCATCAGTTGATAATGATACCATTAAGCCTCTAGCCAAGTATTCTGGTAAGGGATTCCGATGGTAGTTTAAAAACAAGCTGTTATTTGAAAGGGGCGACATTGCAATACCAATTTGAGCAATATAAAAGAGATACTGAAGCACTGGAACTTTTCTTAGTAGTAAACCATGTGAAATATTTTCCGACAACATATATCCACAAACCAAGTGTTGTACAGGGCCAGCCTCACCACAATGAGGTCTTAAGACAAAAGGTGGCAAATTTTTTTCATTTCGAAAGTGGTTCAAAACCGCTAAATTGGCATACATATAATACATATAGTATGCATAGTTTGGATTTTCGTTATCGGACCAATCTACTGGTTTTGGAGTGTCTTTGTCCAAGAAGGGGTTTCTTTCTGGTTTACTTTCATCGTCTACGGAATCAAAACCTACGACATACTGTAAAAACTTATGAAGTTCTGGATGTGAGCTTGGTCTTGCTGTTACTTCAAATAAGGGTATAAAGATGTTGTCAATAACTTCCTGGAAACTCTGAAGAATGTTGTTTGATTTAAAAATATCACTAAAAAACAAATAAAAATCTTGTAAAAAATATTATGAGAAACGGCTGGAGTAAAGAAAACATAATAGTAGGCATAGGCGTAACTAAGAAAGGAGTAGGGGCCATGTGATGTGATCCATCACTCCGTACGAACAAGGTGGGTATTCTCGGTCTTGAACTAGTGGCAAGCCTTAAAAGACCTCCATTGCGCAAGCTTCCCCTACGATCCGACCGAGAAATGTTCAGTCGGTCCAAGGCAGGAGAACAGATTTCACTTCAAACGCTTAAAATTTACTAATAAATGTAATATAATAACTCTAAAGAGCCGGCGACTATACTAGTGGTCGAGACAAGTCATTTCGCTCAACACGCGACTGTTCAGAGTTTGCGTGTGATGTGGATGGTCACATCGTTCAAAACCCAGAATATCTATACAGAATGACCGAAGAACGTTCAATTAATTTGAGGTAGGAGAACAGATCGTCTTTGAACAGTGCGCTAATCTTTATTCACTTCTCTCTAAATGTGAGTAAAAACCTATTGAGATGCGGAAATCCAGTGTACCTATTCAAAACAGATATAGGTGGTTCCGAACATGTCTTTAAAACAATAAACAAGATAATAAAGGTTTGTTGCAATTGAGTCTGTTGAGCTCAAAAAAGAGCACCATAAGGTTAAGTCCGCATATCGATTATTAATAACTGAGTATCCTATTAATCCCATCAAAAATGTGTTGTAGTGTGTCCATGTCCATGTACACCTCGATTTGCATGAATTAATTCGGAAAGAAAACAAATTTAGAGATATTATTGAAGGAAAAGCCGCCACTGTAGGGTTTCTACCTAGGTACTAACTAAAATCAACAGAAAAACGACGCGAAGGCGGAAAAAATGCAATATGCTTTGGCCCGACGCACAGTGCGGACAAAAATAGGGTTTTTGGACAATAATCAATATCTTTGTTGTTTTTCAAAAAAGTTAATTTTTTATAGGGTATGTATCACATGTGTAGTGTAGTCTAAAGGTTAAAATAAGTAAAACTTAAAAAAAAAAAAAATATATATATATATATATATATATATATATATATATATATATATATATATATATATATATATATATATATATATATATATATATATATATATATCATTTTATTTAAAATATTAAAAAAATAAATTAAAGTACATTCACTTTACCCTACAGTTACGTTAAAAATAAAAATCAATTTACTTTTGTGTTAGAAATTAAACTAAAATTATTTTTTTTATTCGGATTCATGGGCGTAGTTAGGAAGGCTTGGGGGGGGCCTTCCAGAAAAATTAAATTAGCAACCCCAAAATAATTATTTTTACCATACACACACACTTTGCACCCTTAGTTTCTTTGTTCTTAAAGGTGATTCTAAGAAAGCCGATTTAGGCCGTCCACGACTCGGTCCGGGTAGGGCCTCTGTTTCCAAATCTGTATTTTTTGATTTTTCTGAATCCGTTTTATAACAAAATTTCTCAAATATAATATCTTTATTTAACCATTCGAAATAACGGTTTTGAAAATAAATTTTGTTTCGTCCCGATAGCTTCTGAGACTTTTGCAAAAATTTAATGAATTTAGAATTTGGTTATTTTTGTCAGAACATTCTTCTAAACCCAACAAATGTTGAATTTTTTTGAAAACATTTAACACCTTCAGATTTTCGTGAGAGGCCACACATTTAACAAGTCTGAATATTTTATGCCCTTGCGTTCTAAAAGTAAAAAAAAGTGATAAAATAGTTTATTATCTTCTTAGGGACTTAAGTGGCACTTTTATCCCGAGAAGAAAAAATTGTATGTAGCTACAGTTCGCCGAGTGCTCAAAAGATACTTTAGTCATTTTTGGGCCCCGTTTTTATTAAAATTATTTTGCAAGAAAAACAGACTTCCCATTTTTACATTTTATCTTTGAACGTCACTTTTTATCCACGGGATAAAAAGTGATACTTTATCCCTAAAATTTGTGATAAAAAGCGCACTTTTGATCTTCAAAGTGCAAAAAAACTATTTTTTTTTAATATTCGCCCACACAAACACCAGAATAATTTTTGGCATATATATTTTAAGACTGATAGCAGTATTTTTATAATTTTATTGACTACCTCAAATTATTGTTTTTGTGCGTTCCCATTGACAAAAAACGGCCAATACGATATGCGATTCTAAAATATTTAATTTTCCATTGTGCTCATAGTAGTATAAGGTGACTTAGTAAAATAAATATTTTGGGATTTTTTTCTTAATTTATTATCACCTATAACCACTCGCCATCACCGAATAATAAGCCACATATCTTCTCCAGATTTAGTGCCATTTTTGACACCTTGCTGCCGCCATTTTTGACGTTGATGAGAGCTGTCACAATTTTATATTTGCCCAAATGGCGGCAAGAATGGTTTTAAGGGTATACCTAAACAGGAGATGTGTGGCCTCTCAACCGGGGTGGTAACCAATGTGTTATAAATTATTAGGATTGAAATATATTATTTAAAAAAATACAGCACCCTTAGTAGCAGCCAGTAGCAAAAAATATTTATGCTGCCTTTTTGCTAATTCATTGGACCAATATTTAGGATATATGCCAGACTTTGCAAATGTTTGCAATTTTTTATAACCTTAATAAAATTAAAAAAATATATTTTTTGTAAGCATAACAGTTTTAATGAAATTATTTTAAAAGCGAGACGTGAATTTGACAAAATTTTATTTAAACAAATAGCGTAAACATATATCACACTAAAACTTGAAGAACATTTTTTTTATATTTAAATGCAGAACCAGTAAAATTAATTTTCTGATAGGTATTTTATACAATTTTTTTGTACCTGTTTTAAAATAACGACTTTAACTATTTATTTTGTTCACTTTCGCAAGTGTGACTAAAAAATAGGTTATGATTGCAGATACACTGGACATTTATCTATACTTTTACAATATTAAAACTTTTAAAATGTAACCTAAGTTTTTCGAATATTGCCCACAGGAGTCCGCACTGTGCGACGTGAGGGACAAATTATGTCACGGTCATGGGTATTGTTTTTTGTTTTATCTGCCTGTCTTTTGTCATTGACAGTCTTATTAACATTGCTTCTTTTTTACTCTGGTAGTTTCATTTGTATTTGGTAGATGTCACCACTTGTGTAAAAGCGTACGGTATCACAGGCATTATTTATTTATAGTATACTCTCTTACCAATATCCGTCTCTATAGCTTTACAAAAGTGTCATATTGACCATACAGTGTTCTAAAGCGTCCCTTAAGGACGAAACAGCAGTTAACTGTCAACACTTAATAGGTGTCCATTAGATCTTCGACTTCCGTGGGTGTACAGCTTTTGAGCTGCTTACGAAAAAATAAAAGAGAAACAAAACAAAAAAATTGAGTAAAGGATTTTTTAAAGATGTTTTTGTATAAAAATATATCTATTTTGTTTTTCATCTGCACATTTTATCAAATAAAAAATTTGTCGTCCGGCGCCGAGTTGGCCCGGCGCCTAGTTGGCGGCGCCCAGTTCAGCGGTTTAGGAGCTATTGTGTTACGCGCCGAAAAAATACACACACACACATTTACACACACACACAGGCACACAGACACCGACACACACACACACATACACCGACACACACACACACACACCTACACACACACACACACACACACGACGATATTGCTAAGATAGTTCAAATACACCTACCAAGTTCAAAGACACCTACCAAGTTAAGTAAAACATTTAAATTTTTCATCAAAAATTTAATACCGAGATAATATTTTTTAATTTTTAAGAAAATATAACTAAATACAAATTTGGGAGCATGTGATAAAATCGTTTCGTTTTTTTACATTTGATCACTTAACTGGCCTATGATTTGTCTCTCCTACATAAGCCTCCCACGACTTTCTGCCTCTGAATTTTTACACGTCAATTTAACTTGCACGGGAGATTTTGGCCCTAAATTTAAAACTTAAAAAAAAAAATTTTTTTTGAACAATTTTAGTTTATTTGCGAAGCTTAGATCTAGGGTTCTCTAGTCAAATTACACTTTGAGAATAAAAAAATATTTACAGGACTTGAAGCATTGGAAATTGTACAGCGGCGAAAAACTAACTAACTGTCTGTATGTCTGTCTGTCTGTCTGTATGTCTGTCTGTATGTCTGTCTGTCTGTCTGTCTGTATGTCTGTCTGTCTGTATGTCTGTCTGTCTGTATGTCTGTATGTCTGTATGTCTGTATGTCTGTCTGTCTGTATGTCTGTCTGTATGTCTGTCTGTATGTCTGTCTGTATGTCTGTATGTCTGTCTGTATGTCTGTCTGTATGTCTGTCTGTATGTCTGTCTGTATGTCTGTCTGTATGTCTGTCTGTATGTCTGTCTGTATGTCTGTCTGTATGTCTGTCTGTATGTCTGTCTGTATGTCTGTCTGTATGTCTGTCTGTCTGTATGTCTGTCTGTATGTCTGCCTGTATGTCTGTCTGTATGTCTGTCTGTATGTCTGTCTGTATGTCTGTCTGTATGTATGTCTGTCTGTATGTCTGTCTGTCTGTCTGTCTGTCTGTCTGTCTGTATGTCTGTCTGTATGTCTGTCTGTATGTCTGTCTGTATGTCTGTCTGTATGTCTGTCTGTATGTCTGTCTGTATGTCTGTCTGTATGTCTGTCTGTATGTCTGTCTGTATGTCTGTCTGTATGTCTGTCTGTATGTCTGTCTGTATGTCTGTCTGTATGTCTGTCTGTATGTCTGTCTGTATGTCTGTCTGTATGTCTGTCTGTATGTCTGTCTGTATGTCTGTCTGTATGTCTGTCTGTATGTCTGTCTGTATGTCTGTATGTCTGTCTGTATGTCTGTCTGTATGTCTGTATGTCTGTCTGTATGTCTGTCTGTATGTCTGTCTGTATGTCTGTCTGTATGTCTGTCTGTATGTCTGTCTGTATGTCTGTCTGTATGTCTGTCTGTATGTCTGTCTGTATGTCTGTCTGTATGTCTGTCTGTATGTCTGTCTGTATGTCTGTCTGTATGTCTGTCTGTATGTCTGTCTGTATGTCTGTCTGTATGTCTGTCTGTATGTCTGTCTGTATGTCTGTCTGTATGTCTGTCTGTATGTCTGTCTGTATGTCTGTCTGTATGTCTGTCTGTATGTCTGTATGTTTGTCTGTATGTCTGTCTGTATGTCTGTCTGTATGTCTGTCTGTATGTCTGTCTGTATGTCTGTCTGTATGTCTGTCTGTATGTCTGTCTGTATGTCTGTCTGTCTGTCTGTCTGTCTGTCTGTCTGTCTGTCTGTATGTCTGTATGTCTGTCTGTCTGTATGTCTGTCTGTATGTCTGTCTGTATGTCTGTCTGTATGTCTGTATGTCTGTCTGTATGTCTGTCTGTATGTCTGTCTGTATGTCTGTCTGTATGTCTGTCTGTATGTCTGTCTGTATGTCTGTCTGTATGTCTGTCTGTATGTCTGTCTGTATGTCTGTCTGTATGTCTGTCTGTATGTCTGTCTGTATGTCTGTATGTCTGTCTGTATGTCTGTCTGTATGTCTGTCTGTATGTCTGTCTGTATGTCTGTCTGTATGTCTGTCTGTATGTCTGTCTGTATGTCTGTCTGTCTGTCTGTATGTCTGTCTGTATGTCTGTCTGTATGTCTGTCTGTATGTCTGTCTGTATGTCTGTCTGTATGTCTGTCTGTATGTCTGTCTGTATGTCTGTCTGTATGTCTGTCTGTATGTCTGTCTGTATGTCTGTCTGTATGTCTGTCTGTATGTCTGTCTGTATGTCTGTCTGTATGACTGTCTGTATGTCTGTCTGTCTGTATGTCTGTCTGTATGTCTGTCTGTATGTCTGTCTGTATGTCTGTCTGTATGTCTGTCTGTATGTCTGTCTGTATGTCTGTCTGTATGTCTGTCTGTATGTCTGTCTGTATGTCTGTCTGTATGTCTGTCTGTACGTCTGTCTGTACGTCTGTCTGTATGTCTGTCTGTATGTCTGCCTGTATGTCTGTCTGTATGTCTGTCTGTATGTCTGTCTGTCTGTATGTCTGTCTGTATGTCTGTCTGTATGTCTGTCTGTATGTCTGTCTGTATGTCTGTCTGTATGTATGTCTGTCTGTATGTCTGTCTGTATGTCTGTCTGTATGTCTGTCTGTATGTCTGTCTGTATGTCTGTCTGTATGTCTGTCTGTATGTCTGTCTGTATGTCTGTCTGTATGTCTGTCTGTATGTCTGTCTGTCTGTATGTCTGTCTGTATGTGTGTCTGTATGTCTGTCTGTCTGTCTGTATGTCTGTCTGTATGTCTGTCTGTATGTCTGTCTGTCTGTATGTCTGTCTGTATGTCTGTCTGTATGTCTGTCTGTATGTCTGTCTGTATGTCTGTCTGTATGTCTGTCTGTATGTCTGTCTGTATGTCTGTCTGTATGTCTGTCTGTATGTCTGTCTGTATGTCTGTCTGTATGTCTGTCTGTATGTCTGTCTGTATGTCTGTCTGTATGTCTGTCTGTATGTCTGTCTGTATGTCTGTCTGTATGTCTGTCTGTATGTCTGTCTGTATGTCTGTCTGTATGTCTGTCTGTATGTCTGTCTGTATGTCTGTCTGTATGTCTGTCTGTATGTCTGTCTGTATGTCTGTCTGTATGTCTGTCTGTATGTCTGTCTGTATGTCTGTCTGTATGTCTGTCTGTATGTCTGTCTGTATGTCTGTCTGTATGTCTGTCTGTATGTCTGTCTGTATGTCTGTCTGTATGTCTGTCTGTATGTCTGTCTGTATGTCTGTCTGTATGTCTGTCTGTATGTCTGTCTGTATGTATGTCTGTCTGTATGTCTGTCTGTATGTCTGTCTGTATGTCTGTCTGTATGTCTGTCTGTATGTCTGTCTGTATGTCTGTCTGTATGTCTGTCTGTATGTCTGTCTGTATGTCTGTCTGTATGTCTGTCTGTATGTCTGTCTGAATGTCTGTCTGTATGTCTGTCTGTATGTCTGTCTGTCTGTCTGTCTGTCTGTATGTCTGTCTGTCTGTCTGTCTGTCTGTCTGTCTGTCTGTCTGTCTGTCTGTCTGTCTGTCTGTCTGTCTGTCTGTCTGTCTGTATGTCTGTCTGTCTGTCTGTCTGTATGTCTGTCTGTATGTCTGTCTGTATGTCTGTCTGTATGTCTGTCTGTATGTCTGTCTGTATGTCTGTCTGTATGTCTGTCTGTATGTCTGTCTGTATGTCTGTCTGTATGTCTGTCTGTATGTCTGTCTGTATGTCTGTCTGTATGTCTGTCTGTATGTCTGTCTGTATGTCTGTCTGTATGTCTGTCTGTATGTCTGTCTGTATGTCTGTCTGTATGTCTGTATGTCTGTCTGTCTGTATGTCTGTATGTCTGTATGTCTGTCTGTATGCCTGTCTGTATGTCTGTCTGTATGTCTGTCTGTATGTCTGTCTGTATGTCTGTCTGTATGTCTGTCTGTATGTCTGTCTGTATGTCTGTCTGTATGTCTGTCTGTATGTCTGTCTGTATGTCTGTCTGTATGTCTGTCTGTATGTCTGTCTGTATGTCTGTCTGTCTGTATGTCTGTCTGTATGTCTGTCTGTATGTCTGTCTGTATGTCTGTCTGTATGTCTGTCTGTATGTCTGTCTGTATGTCTGTCTGTATGTCTGTCTGTCTGTATGTCTGTCTGTATGTCTGTCTGTATGTCTGTCTGTATGTCTTTCTGTATGTCTGTCTGTCTCTATGTCTGTCTGTATGTCTGTCTGTCTGTATCTCTGTCTGTATGTCTGTCTGTATGTCTGTCTGTATGTCTGTCTGTATGTCTGTCTGTATGTCTGTCTGTATGTCTGTCTGTATGTCTGTCTGTATGTCTGTCTGTATGTCTGTCTGTATGTCTGTCTGTATGTCTGTCTGTATGTCTGTCTGTATGTCTGTATGTCTGTCTGTATGTCTGTCTGTATGTCTGCCTGTATGTCTGTCTGTATGTCTGTCTGTATGTCTGTCTGTATGTCTGTCTGTAGGTCTTTCTGTATGTCTGTCTGTATATCTGTCTGTATGTCTGTCTGTATGTCTGTCTGTATGTCTGTCTGTATGTCTGTCTGTATGTCTGTCTGTATGTCTGTCTGTATGTCTGTCTGTATGTCTGTCTGTATGTCTGTCTGTATGTCTGTCTGTATGTCTGTCTGTATGTCTGTCTGTATGTCTGTCTGTATGTCTGTCTGTATGTCTGTCTGTATGTCTGTCTGTATGTCTGTCTGTATGTCTGTCTGTATGTCTGTCTGTATGTCTGTCTGTATGTCTGTCTGTATGTCTGTCTGTATGTCTGTCTGTATGTCTGTCTGTATGTCTGTCTGTATGTCTGTCTGTATGTCTGTCTGTATGTCTGTCTGTATGTCTGTCTGTATGTCTGTCTGTATGTCTGTCTGTATGTCTGTCTGTATGTCTGTCTGTATGTCTGTCTGTATGTCTGTCTGTATGTCTGTCTGTATGTCTGTCTGTATGTCTGTATGTTTGTCTGTATGTCTGTCTGTATGTCTGTCTGTATGTCTGTCTGTATGTCTGTCTGTATGTCTGTCTGTATGTCTGTCTGTATGTCTGTCTGTATGTCTGTCTGTCTGTCTGTCTGTCTGTCTGTCTGTCTGTATGTCTGTATGTCTGTCTGTCTGTATGTCTGTCTGTATGTCTGTCTGTATGTCTGTATGTCTGTCTGTATGTCTGTCTGTATGTCTGTCTGTATGTCTGTCTGTATGTCTGTCTGTATGTCTGTCTGTATGTCTGTCTGTATGTCTGTCTGTATGTCTGTCTGTATGTCTGTATGTCTGTCTGTATGTCTGTCTGTATGTCTGTCTGTATGTCTGTCTGTATGTCTGTCTGTATGTCTGTCTGTATGTCTGTCTGTATGTCTGTCTGTCTGTCTGTATGTCTGTCTGTATGTCTGTCTGTATGTCTGTCTGTATGTCTGTCTGTATGTCTGTCTGTATGTCTGTCTGTATGTCTGTCTGTATGTCTGTCTGTATGTCTGTCTGTATGTCTGTCTGTATGTCTGTCTGTATGTCTGTCTGTATGACTGTCTGTATGTCTGTCTGTCTGTATGTCTGTCTGTATGTCTGTCTGTATGTCTGTCTGTATGTCTGTCTGTATGTCTGTCTGTATGTCTGTCTGTATGTCTGTCTGTATGTCTGTCTGTATGTCTGTCTGTATGTCTGTCTGTATGTCTGTCTGTATGTCTGTCTGTACGTCTGTCTGTACGTCTGTCTGTATGTCTGTCTGTATGTCTGCCTGTATGTCTGTCTGTATGTCTGTCTGTATGTCTGTCTGTCTGTATGTCTGTCTGTATGTCTGTCTGTATGTCTGTCTGTATGTCTGTCTGTATGTCTGTCTGTATGTATGTCTGTCTGTATGTCTGTCTGTATGTCTGTCTGTATGTCTGTCTGTATGTCTGTCTGTATGTCTGTCTGTATGTCTGTCTGTATGTCTGTCTGTATGTCTGTCTGTATGTCTGTCTGTATGTCTGTCTGTCTGTATGTCTGTCTGTATGTCTGTCTGTATGTCTGTCTGTCTGTATGTCTGTCTGTATGTCTGTCTGTATGTCTGTCTGTATGTCTGTCTGTCTGTATGTCTGTCTGTATGTCTGTCTGTATGTCTGTCTGTATGTCTGTCTGTATGTCTGTCTGTATGTCTGTCTGTATGTCTGTCTGTATGTCTGTCTGTATGTCTGTCTGTATGTCTGTCTGTATGTCTGTCTGTATGTCTGTCTGTATGTCTGTCTGTATGTCTGTCTGTATGTCTGTCTGTATGTCTGTCTGTATGTCTGTCTGTATGTCTGTCTGTATGTCTGTCTGTATGTCTGTCTGTATGTCTGTCTGTATGTCTGTCTGTATGTCTGTCTGTATGTCTGTCTGTATGTCTGTCTGTATGTCTGTCTGTATGTCTGTCTGTATGTCTGTCTGTATGTCTGTCTGTATGTCTGTCTGTATGTCTGTCTGTATGTCTGTCTGTATGTCTGTCTGTATGTCTGTCTGTATGTCTGTCTGTATGTCTGTCTGTATGTCTGTCTGTATGTCTGTCTGTATGTCTGTCTGTATGTCTGTCTGTATGTCTGTCTGTATGTCTGTCTGTATGTCTGTCTGTATGTCTGTCTGTATGTCTGTCTGTATGTCTGTCTGTATGTCTGTCTGTATGTCTGTCTGTATGTCTGTCTGTATGTCTGTCTGTATGTCTGTCTGTATGTCTGTCTGTATGTCTGTCTGTATGTCTGTCTGTATGTCTGTCTGTATGTCTGTCTGTATGTCTGTCTGTATGTCTGTCTGTATGTCTGTCTGTATGTCTGTCTGTATGTCTGTCTGTATGTCTGTCTGTATGTCTGTCTGTATGTCTGTCTGTATGTCTGTCTGTATGTCTGTCTGTATGTCTGTCTGTATGTCTGTCTGTATGTCTGTCTGTATGTCTGTCTGTATGTCTGTCTGTATGTCTGTCTGTATGTCTGTCTGTATGTCTGTCTGTATGTCTGTCTGTATGTCTGTCTGTATGTCTGTCTGTATGTCTGTCTGTATGTCTGTCTGTATGTCTGTCTGTATGTCTGTCTGTATGTCTGTCTGTATGTCTGTCTGTATGTCTGTCTGTATGTCTGTCTGTATGTCTGTCTGTATGTCTGTCTGTATGTCTGTCTGTATGTCTGTCTGTATGTCTGTCTGTATGTCTGTCTGTATGTCTGTCTGTATGTCTGTCTGTATGTCTGTCTGTATGTCTGTCTGTATGTCTGTCTGTATGTCTGTCTGTATGTCTGTCTGTATGTCTGTCTGTATGTCTGTCTGTATGTCTGTCTGTATGTCTGTCTGTATGTCTGTCTGTATGTCTGTCTGTATGTCTGTCTGTATGTCTGTCTGTATGTCTGTCTGTATGTCTGTCTGTATGTCTGTCTGTATGTCTGTCTGTATGTCTGTCTGTATGTCTGTCTGTATGTCTGTCTGTATGTCTGTCTGTATGTCTGTCTGTATGTCTGTCTGTATGTCTGTCTGTATGTCTGTCTGTATGTCTGTCTGTATGTCTGTCTGTATGTCTGTCTGTATGTCTGTCTGTATGTCTGTCTGTATGTCTGTCTGTATGTCTGTCTGTATGTCTGTCTGTATGTCTGTCTGTATGTCTGTCTGTATGTCTGTCTGTATGTCTGTCTGTATGTCTGTCTGTATGTCTGTCTGTATGTCTGTCTGTATGTCTGTCTGTATGTCTGTCTGTATGTCTGTCTGTATGTCTGTCTGTATGTCTGTCTGTATGTCTGTCTGTCTGTATGTCTGTCTGTATGTCTGTCTGTATGTCTGTCTGTATGTCTGTCTGTATGTCTGTCTGTATGTCTGTCTGTATGTCTGTCTGTCTGTCTGTCTGTCTGTATGTCTGTCTGTATGTCTGTCTGTATGTCTGTCTGTATGTCTGTCTGTATGTCTGTCTGTATGTCTGTCTGTATGTCTGTCTGTATGTCTGTCTGTATGTCTGTCTGTATGTCTGTCTGTATGTCTGTCTGTATGTCTGTCTGTATGTCTGTCTGTATGTCTGTCTGTATGTCTGTCTGTATGTCTGTCTGTATGTCTGTCTGTATGTCTGTCTGTATGTCTGTCTGTATGTCTGTCTGTATGTCTGTCTGTATGTCTGTCTGTATGTCTGTCTGTATGTCTGTCTGTATGTCTGTCTGTATGTCTGTCTGTATGTCTGTCTGTATGTCTGTCTGTATGTCTGTCTGTATGTCTGTCTGTATGTCTGTCTGTATGTCTGTCTGTATGTCTGTCTGTATGTCTGTCTGTATGTCTGTCTGTATGTCTGTCTGTATGTCTGTCTGTATGTCTGTCTGTATGTCTGTCTGTATGTCTGTCTGTATGTCTGTCTGTATGTCTGTCTGTATGTCTGTCTGTATGTCTGTCTCTATGTCTGTCTGTATGTCTGTCTGTATGTCTGTCTGTATGTCTGTCTGTATGTCTGTCTGTATGTCTGTCTGTATGTCTGTCTGTATGTCTGTCTGTATGTCTGTCTGTATGTCTGTCTGTATGTCTGTCTGTATGTCTGTCTGTATGTCTGTCTGTATGTCTGTCTGTATGTCTGTCTGTATGTCTGTCTGTATGTCTGTCTGTATGTCTGTCTGTATGTCTGTCTGTATGTCTGTCTGTATGTCTGTCTGTATGTCTGTCTGTATGTCTGTCTGTATGTCTGTCTGTATGTCTGTCTGTATGTCTGTCTGTATGTCTGTCTGTATGTCTGTCTGTATGTCTGTCTGTATGTCTGTCTGTATGTCTGTCTGTATCTCTGTCTGTATGTCTGTCTGTATGTCTGTCTGTATGTCTGTCTGTATGTCTGTCTGTATGTCTGTCTGTATGTCTGTCTGTATGTCTGTCTGTATGTCTGTCTGTATGTCTGTCTGTATGTCTGTCTGTATGTCTGTCTGTATGTCTGTCTGTATGTCTGTCTGTATGTCTGTCTGTATGTCTGTCTGTATGTCTGTCTGTATGTCTGTATGTCTGTATGTCTGTATGTCTGTCTGTATGTCTGTCTGTATGTCTGTCTGTATGTCTGTCTGTATGTCTGTCTGTATGTCTGTCTGTATGTCTGTCTGTATGTCTGTCTGTATGTCTGTCTGTATGTCTGTCTGTATGTCTGTCTGTATGTCTGTCTGTATGTCTGTCTGTATGTCTGTCTGTATGTCTGTCTGTATGTCTGTCTGTATGTCTGTCTGTATGTCTGTCTGTATGTCTGTCTGTATGTCTGTCTGTATGTCTGTCTGTATGTCTGTCTGTATGTCTGTCTGTATGTCTGTCTGTATGTCCGTCTGTATGTCTGTCTGTATGTCTGTCTGTATGTCTGTCTGTCTGTATGTCTGTCTGTATGTCTGTCTGTATGTCTGTCTGTATGTCTGTCTGTATGTCTGTCTGTATGTCTGTCTGTATGTCTGTCTGTATGTCTGTCTGTATGTCTGTCTGTATGTCTGTCTGTATGTCTGTCTGTATGTCTGTCTGTATGTCTGTCTGTATGTCTGTCTGTATGTCTGTCTGTATGTCTGTCTGTATGTCTGTCTGTATGTCTGTCTGTATGTCTGTCTGTATGTCTGTCTGTATGTCTGTCTGTATGTCTGTCTGTATGTCTGTCTGTATGTCTGTCTGTATGTCTGTCTGTATGTCTGTCTGTATGTCTGTCTGTATGTCTGTCTGTATGTCTGTCTGTATGTCTGTCTGTATGTCTGTCTGTATGTCTGTCTGTATGTCTGTCTGTATGTCTGTCTGTATGTCTGTCTGTATGTCTGTCTGTATGTCTGTCTGTATGTCTGTCTGTATGTCTGTCTGTATGTCTGTCTGTATGTCTGTCTGTATGTCTGTCTGTATGTCTGTCTGTATGTCTGTCTGTATGTCTGTCTGTATGTCTGTCTGTATGTCTGTCTGTATGTCTGTCTGTATGTCTGTCTGTATGTCTGTCTGTATGTCTGTCTGTATGTCTGTCTGTATGTCTGTCTGTATGTCTGTCTGTATGTCTGTCTGTATGTCTGTCTGTATGTCTGTCTGTCTGTATGTCTGTCTGTATGTCTGTCTGTATGTCTGTCTGTATGTCTGTCTGTATGTCTGTCTGTATGTCTGTCTGTATGTCTGTCTGTATGTCTGTCTGTATGTCTGTCTGTATGTCTGTCTGTATGTCTGTATGTCTGTCTGTATGTCTGTCTGTATGTCTGTCTGTATGTCTGTCTGTATGTCTGTCTGTATGTCTGTCTGTATGTCTGTCTGTATGTCTGTCTGTATGTCTGTCTGTATGTCTGTCTGTATGTCTGTCTGTATGTCTGTCTGTATGTCTGTCTGTATGTCTGTCTGTATGTCCGTCTGTATGTCTGTCTGTATGTCTGTCTGTATGTCTGTCTGTATATCTGTATGTCTGTATGTCTGTATGTCTGTATGTCTGTATGTCTGTATGTCTGTATGTCTGTATGTCTGTATGTCTGTATGTCTGTATGTCTGTATGTCTGTATGTCTGTATGTCTGTATGTCTGTATGTCTGTATGTCTGTATGTCTGTATGTCTGTATGTCTGTATGTCTGTATGTCTGTCTGTATGTCTGTCTGTATGTATGTCTGTCTGTCTGTATGTCTGTCTGTATGTCTGTCTGTATGTCTGTCTGTATGTCTGTCTGTATGTCTGTCTGTATGTCTGTCTGTATGTCTGTCTGTATGTCTGTCTATATGTCTGTCTGTATGTCTGTCTGTATGTCTGTCTGTATGTCTGTCTGTATGTCTGTCTGTATGTCTGTCTGTATGTCTGTCTGTATGTCTGTCTGTCTGTATGTCTGTCTGTATGTCTGTCTGTATGTCTGTCTGTATGTCTGTCTGTATGTCTGTCTGTATGTCTGTCTGTATGTCTGTCTGTATGTCTGTCTGTATGTCTGTCTGTATGTCTGTCTGTATGTCTGTCTGTATGTCTGTCTGTATGTCTGTCTGTATGTCTGTCTGTATGTCTGTCTGTATGTCTGTCTGTATGTCTGTCTGTATGTCTGTCTGTATGTCTGTCTGTATGTCTGTCTGTATGTCTGTCTGTATGTCTGTCTGTATGTCTGTCTGTATGTCTGTCTGTATGTCTGTCTGTATGTCTGTCTGTATGTCTGTCTGTATGTCTGTCTGTATGTCTGTCTGTATGTCTGTCTGTATGTCTGTCTGTATGTCTGTCTGTATGTCTGTCTGTATGTCTGTCTGTATGTCTGTCTGTATGTCTGTCTGTATGTCTGTCTGTATGTCTGTCTGTATGTCTGTCTGTATGTCTGTCTGTATGTCTGTCTGTATGTCTGTCTGTATGTCTGTCTGTATGTCTGTCTGTATGTCTGTCTGTATGTCTGTCTGTATGTCTGTCTGTATGTCTGTCTGTATGTCTGTCTGTATGTCTGTCTGTATGTCTGTCTGTATGTCTGTCTGTATGTCTGTCTGTATGTCTGTCTGTATGTCTGTCTGTATGTCTGTCTGTATGTCTGTCTGTATGTCTGTCTGTATGTCTGTCTGTATGTCTGTCTGTATGTCTGTCTGTATGTCTGTCTGTATGTCTGTCTGTATGTCTGTCTGTATGTCTGTCTGTATGTCTGTCTGTATGTCTGTCTGTATGTCTGTCTGTATGTCTGTCTGTATGTCTGTCTGTATGTCTGTATGTCTGTCTGTATGTCTGTCTGTATGTCTGTCTGTATGTCTGTCTGTATGTCTGTCTGTATGTCTGTCTGTATGTCTGTCTGTATGTCTGTCTGTATGTCTGTCTGTATGTCTGTCTGTATGTCTGTCTGTATGTCTGTCTGTATGTCTGTCTGTATGTCTGTCTGTATGTCTGTCTGTATGTCTGTCTGTATGTCTGTCTGTATGTCTGTCTGTATGTCTGTCTGTATGTCTGTCTGTATGTCTGTCTGTATGTCTGTCTGTATGTCTGTCTGTATGTCTGTCTGTATGTCTGTCTGTATGTCTGTCTGTATGTCTGTCTGTATGTCTGTCTGTATGTCTGTCTGTATGTCTGTCTGTATGTCTGTCTGTATGTCTGTCTGTATGTCTGTCTGTATGTCTGTCTGTATGTCTGTCTGTATGTCTGTCTGTATGTCTGTCTGTATGTCTGTCTGTATGTCTGTCTGTATGTCTGTCTGTCTGTATGTCTGTCTGTATGTCTGTCTGTATGTCTGTCTGTATGTCTGTCTGTATGTCTGTCTGTCTGTATGTCTGTCTGTATGTCTGTCTGTATATCTGTCTGTATGTCTGTCTGTATGTCTGTCTGTATGTCTGTCTGTATGTCTGTCTGTATGTCTGTCTCTATGTCTGTCTGTATGTCTGTCTGTATGTCTGTCTGTATGTCTGTCTGTATGTCTGTCTGTATGTCTGTCTGTATGTCTGTCTGTATGTCTGTCTGTATGTCTGTCTGTATGTCTGTCTGTATGTCTGTCTGTATGTCTGTCTGTATGTCTGTCTGTATGTCTGTCTGTATGTCTGTCTGTATGTCTGTCTGTATGTCTGTCTGTATGTCTGTCTGTATGTCTGTCTGTATGTCTGTCTGTATGTCTGTCTGTATGTCTGTCTGTATGTCTGTCTGTATGTCTGTCTGTATGTCTGTCTGTATGTCTGTCTGTATGTCTGTCTGTATGTCTGTCTGTATGTCTGTCTGTATGTCTGTCTGTATGTCTGTCTGTATGTCTGTCTGTATGTCTGTCTGTATGTCTGTCTGTATGTCTGTCTGTATGTCTGTCTGTATGTCTGTCTGTATGTCTGTCTGTATGTCTGTCTGTATGTCTGTCTGTATGTCTGTCTGTATGTCTGTCTGTATGTCTGTCTGTATGTCTGTCTGTATGTCTGTCTGTATGTCTGTCTGTATGTCTGTCTGTATGTCTGTCTGTATGTCTGTATGTCTGTCTGTATGTCTGTCTGTATGTCTGTCTGTATGTCTGTCTGTATGTCTGTCTGTATGTCTGTCTGTATGTCTGTCTGTATGTCTGTCTGTCTGTCTGTATGTCTGTCTGTATGTCTGTCTGTATGTCTGTCTGTATGTCTGTCTGTATGTCTGTCTGTATGTCTGTCTGTATGTCTGTCTGTATGTCTGTCTGTATGTCTGTCTGTATGTCTGTCTGTATGTCTGTCTGTATGTCTGTCTGTATGTCTGTCTGTATGTCTGTCTGTATGTCTGTCTGCATGTCTGTCTGTATGTCTGTCTGTATGTCTGTCTGTATGTCTGTCTGTATGTCTGTCTGTATGTCTGTCTGTATGTCTGTCTGTATGTCTGTCTGTATGTCTGTCTGTATGTCTGTCTGTATGTCTGTCTGTATGTCTGTCTGTATGTCTGTCTGTATGTCTGTCTGTATGTCTGTCTGTATGTCTGTCTGTATGTCTGTCTGTATGTCTGTCTGTATGTCTGTCTGTATGTCTGTCTGTATGTCTGTCTGTATGTCTGTCTGTATGTCTGTCTGTATGTCTGTCTGTATGTCTGTCTGTATGTCTGTCTGTATGTCTGTCTGTATGTCTGTCTGTATGTCTGTCTGTATGTCTGTCTGTATGTCTGTCTGTATGTCTGTCTGTATGTCTGTCTGTATGTCTGTCTGTATGTCTGTCTGTATGTCTGTCTGTATGTCTGTCTGTATGTCTGTCTGTATGTCTGTCTGTATGTCTGTCTGTATGTCTGTCTGTATGTCTGTCTGTATGTCTGTCTGTATGTCTGTCTGTATGTCTGTCTGTATGTCTGTCTGTATGTCTGTCTGTATGTCTGTCTGTATGTCTGTCTGTATGTCTGTCTGTATGTCTGTCTGTATGTCTGTCTGTATGTCTGTCTGTATGTCTGTCTGTATGTCTGTCTGTATGTCTGTCTGTATGTCTGTCTGTATGTCTGTCTGTATGTCTGTCTGTATGTCTGTCTGTATGTCTGTCTGTATGTCTGTCTGTATGTCTGTCTGTATGTCTGTCTGTATGTCTGTCTGTATGTCTGTCTGTATGTCTGTCTGTCTGTATGTCTGTCTGTATGTCTGTCTGTATGTCTGTCTGTATGTCTGTCTGTATGTCTGTCTGTATGTCTGTCTGTATGTCTGTCTGTATGTCTGTCTGTATGTCTGTCTGTATGTCTGTCTGTATGTCTGTCTGTATGTCTGTCTGTATGTCTGTCTGTATGTCTGTCTGTATGTCTGTCTGTATGTCTGTCTGTATGTCTGTCTGTATGTCTGTCTGTATGTCTGTCTGTATGTCTGTCTGTATGTCTGTCTGTATGTCTGTCTGTATGTCTGTCTGTATGTCTGTCTGTATGTCTGTCTGTATGTCTGTCTGTATGTCTGTCTGTATGTCTGTCTGTATGTCTGTCTGTATGTCTGTCTGTATGTCTGTCTGTATGTCTGTCTGTATGTCTGTCTGTATGTCTGTCTGTATGTCTGTCTGTATGTCTGTCTGTATGTCTGTCTGTATGTATGTCTGTATGTCTGTCTGTATGTCTGTCTGTATGTCTGTCTGTATGTCTGTCTGTATGTCTGTCTGTATGTCTGTCTGTATGTCTGTCTGTATGTCTGTCTGTATGTCTGTCTGTATGTCTGTCTGTATGTCTGTCTGTATGTCTGTCTGTATGTCTGTCTGTATGTCTGTCTGTATGTCTGTCTGTATGTCTGTCTGTATGTCTGTCTGTATGTCTGTCTGTATGTCTGTCTGTATGTCTGTCTGTATGTCTGTCTGTATGTCTGTCTGTATGTCTGTCTGTATGTCTGTCTGTATGTCTGTCTGTATGTCTGTCTGTATGTCTGTCTGTATGTCTGTCTGTATGTCTGTCTGTATGTCTGTCTGTATGTCTGTCTGTATGTCTGTCTGTATGTCTGTCTGTATGTCTGTCTGTATGTCTGTCTGTATGTCTGTCTGTATGTCTGTCTGTATGTCTGTCTGTATGTCTGTCTGTATGTCTGTCTGTATGTCTGTCTGTATGTCTGTCTGTATGTCTGTCTGTATGTCTGTCTGTATGTCTGTCTGTATGTCTGTCTGTATGTCTGTCTGTATGTCTGTCTGTATGTCTGTCTGTATGTCTGTCTGTATGTCTGTCTGTAACGAAAACGTGCATAACTCAAAAACCGCTTGACCGATTTTAATGAAATTTGACACCTTGGCTCGAGATGATCCCATTTAAAAATTAACGAAATTCACCGAAAAAAGCCAAATAAATTAGAGTTTATGTGAAAATATGGCGTTTGTGATATCAAACAAAAGGTAATTGAGTTTAGTTTTTGTTTTTTTTAAGGGTAGATTTCAAAAATTTGAGTTTAAGTCAAAACGTGGCTTGTGTGGTATCAAACGAAAGGTAATTTAGTCTGGAGTTGAATTAAATATATTTCAGTTTTTAGTTATATTAGCTCACACGTACAGTATACCCAGGTAGCAAGGTCACGTTTTTTAAACGTTAAAAAAAGGTCATTTTTAATTACCATTGACGTCTTTATCCTGACGTGTTAATGACCTTTAAATGACGTTCAAAAGACACACAAAATGACGTCATTTTTAGACGTTTTAAAGACGTCAGCAATATGACGTATTTGGGACCAAAACAGAACATCAGTTACCTATTTATGACTTTTTTTAAACTCGTATAAATATATGAAATATTCCCTGCAGTTCAGAACACTGAAGGAATCTTAGTAGTGGAAGTCCTGGAACAGGTACAGATCAAAATAGACCTAAACCTAGACTTAGACATCTCCACCTGGAAGCGAAAGAAACCTCGAAGTTTATATTGAATTAATATTTAATTTATTTTACATACATACTCCCACATCTCGTATAAATCCGGTCAAGTTCTGACTGGGGCACCATCTATGTAAGTATGAGTGTATGTCCCTTGGACAAAGTGTGCAGTGTGGGTAGTGACCAATATATGACGTGTTTAAGACGTCAAAAACTACACGGGGAAAAGACGTCAAGTAACTGACGCCTTAAAGACAACATTTTGTCGTAGATGACCTGCTGGTCATCCAAATGACCTCTTTTCGACGAAAAAAAGACGTCATTTGCTTGCTACCTGGGTAACTATAGTACCTAGTGTGAGCTTAGGGGCCCATATATTGGCAGAGTATTTTTGAAACTGTAGTACCTAGTGTGAGCTTAGGGGCCATATATTGGCAGAGTATTTTTGAAACTGAATATATTAGCTAATTCTACAAAAAAAAAATGGCTATTATTATGGCTAAAAAAATTTGGCTACCTGCCTTGCTTTTGGAATAATATTGACATATATACACTATGACAAAAGTTTCATTTTTTCTAATAAAAATTTTTTATCGCTCTGTATGTTATTTTTAATTTCTTTCCCCCTAAGAAAAGCGAAACACCCTGTCACCCCCTAGTTTATTATTTCCCCTTTTTTTACACCATATTTAAAACGTTTATATGAATAGATATTAAAATTCGATAAATAGAAAAGTTTCATACTGTTTTTCAAAGTTTAAGAACCTTAGGGTCGGAATGTAATATTTTTTTTCTAAATGTCAAAATTTGACAGGTTGATGTTTTTTTTTAAATTGAACACTCTATACAGTGTGTCCACGTAAGTTGGCGGCATTTGGGAAACTTTTTTATTATTAGCTTTACGAAAAAAAGTTATTCTTCATAAAAAGTTCTGCATGGTCCAAAACCTAAAATGCAACCATCAGATATTAAATTTTTTCATCATATTACGAGGTTTGTCAAAAAATTTGATTTTTGCTCTTGAGTAAAGTACCTTTCTTTTTGAAAATATCGAAAATTGTTATAAAGAAAAGATGTTTAGAATTAAAAATAGCTTTCAAATATTCAACATTGTTTATTTACATTATTATTATTTGCATCCTAGATTAATTATGCTTTAATGTGCAAACTTAAATTTCCAACGTAATCGCAGAAAATGTAGAAAAAAATATTTTTTAATGTAAATAAACAATGTTGAATATTTGAAAGCTACTTTTAATTCTAAACATCTTTTCTTTATAACAATTTTCGATATTGTCAAAAGAAAGGTACTTTACTCTGGAGCAAAAATCACATTTTTTGACAAACCTCGTAATATGACTGAAAAAATTTAACATCTGATGGTTGCATTTTAGGTTTTGGACCATGCAGAACTTTTTATGAAGAATAACTTTTTTTCGTAAAGCTAATAATAAAAAAGTTTCCCATATGCCGCCAACTTACGTGGACACACTGTATATTATTTTAGATTTTTATAGACCTTACCTTCCTGATTTCAAGAATACATTTATTATTATTACGTTTATTAGTTTTGGAGATATATGCGTTTAAAAGTTTTAAAAATTAAATTAATACTCTTTAAAACATCAAGGCAACCATGAAAAACACAATCGCATTGACACAAAAAGCTTTTGTAAGGTATATATAAATTTAATTAATATCTATTATCCCTGGTGATTCTGCGCAGTAACATGTGGCGCCGCAAGCCACTAAAACCAAAAATTAATACTTGATTTTTAACAACGATTGCACAGAATTGCTTATTTCCATTTAACTCTATGTTAGCGTCGCTCAGCGAGACGAACAGTGTCTGCTTACGTCACCAGCGGACCAGTTGCTTTGTTTGTATTGAGAGTTCGTGTGATTTTAAGGTGTTTTTACCTCCGTTTTTTTGCATTTTTTCATTTATTTGACGGTGTGGTTGACTATTTAGGAGGTAAATCTGAGGGACGGCAGTGCCTCGCCAAGTTCACGCGCCGTACCATCTTTTCTTGAAATATTTCAGCCGATATTTGACCTATCTAAAACTCTACTTTGGAAGCTACGAATCTCAAACTTTGCACAGTCGTAGATCTCCATGGAGTTAACAATCCCTTCATGTTTAGTTTCATGGAATTCTCAAAAGTACTAAAGTAGTTACGAAATTTCAAAAAACGTCGAAATTGTCACTCACTCATGTATAGATCATCAAAATTCTACTGTACTTCCAGACATGCTACAAAGCTGAAATTTGGCAGACTGATAGAAATTATGACCAAACCTCTGGAAAAAATAAAAAAAACAAAATTCTAATTTGCTTCCCTCCCCTATACATGTAAAGTTATGTAAAAGTAACATTGCCCACTTCCAGATATGGCAGACTGATAGGGACTATAATAAAACTATAGAAAAAAATTTCAAAACCCCAGAATTATTATTTACTTCCCACCCCTATAAATTTAAAGTTGTGTAAAAGTAACATTGTCTACTTCCAGAAACGCTCGAGAGCTGAGATTTGAAAGGCCGATAGGAACTATGATAAAACTATAAAAGAAAATTAAAAAACCCCAAAGTTTAATTAACTTCCCTCCCCTATAAATGTAAAGGTATGTAAATTAGCATTGTCCACTTCCAGAAACGCTAAAGAGCTGAGCTTTGGAAGACTGATAGGAACTATGATAAAACTATAGGAAAAAATTTAAAAACACTAAGATTTTAATTTACTTTCCTTCCCTATAAATGTAAAGTTATGTAAAATTCCCATTGCCAACTTCCAGGAACACTAGAGAGCTGAGCTTTAGAAGGCTGATAAGAACTATAATAAAACCATAGGAAAATATAAAAAAACTCAACATTTTTAATAAGGCATTGCAAAAGTTTTGAACAATATCCCGTATATTTTACTACTTTAAAACTTAAATATTATCCAAATCCTTTAAAAAAGCAGTGAAATCATAACAAAAACATTTCATGTTAAAAACAAGTACGCGAAAGTGGTATTCCGTAAAAAGAATTGAGATAAAAGTAAAGCCAAGTTCTACAATACAAATTTCAAAATGAATGGTTCTTACTAGTTTGAAAATGCTTTTCCCTATTTCATTACCTGTAAAATTCACTCCTACAACAGGACACTCTAATAACCGGACGCGGACAATTTTTTTGGTTAAAAAATTCAGAAACCTCCCTTAACCGGACGCGAACCTGTGACAACTTGACGGAGCGCTGCACCTCATGGGCATAAATATTATGTAGTATGTTGGCAACAACGCACTCTGCAGCCAGGGAATCCCCTCCTTCCGTTTTAATTCGGAGACTAAATACTTCTCTCGTTACAAGATATTTTATTCGGCGCGACTGTGTGTTTGATTTTTATTGTGCAGTTGGGTAATAGTAATAGATCTCTGTGAAGTGGCGCCTAGTAAAAAACTTCTTAGTTTACGTGAAAAAATGGAAGTTGTTAACGTTTCGGAGAAGGAACATCTATCAGCACGAAAGATCGCTGAAAAATTTAATATCAAAGAAACTCAAGCAGACACCTCCAATAAGCGGACAAAATCGACGGAACCATGAGTGTCCGCTTATAGGAGGTTTCACTGTACTTTTATATTATTATATTTATATAAACTTTTACTTTTTTTTTGGTCATTAAATTATTCACATTAAAAAAAATTGGTAATTATGCCGCAAACGTCCTTCTTTTATTAAACTGATTATTGGAATGTTTATTTTGTAGGCAGTTTCTCCAAGTTTAATTTTAGTTTTTTTCTTAAGTTTTTTTAGTCTCTTTATAGAAGTTTTCAGAAACATGTTACAGGGGGAGGATTGAAAACGGGCGCTGGGTGGGATAAAAACAACTCATAACACAAACAATGTAAATCATTTGAAAAAAAACTTATGAAAATCTATTGATTTAAAGCATGAGAAGTTGAAAAACACATCTTATTTGGCTGTTTTATCCAAAAACTGACTGGTTTTTGATATAATAATATAATAAATATTGCAATTTTAGATCTGAAATATGAAATAAATACCTTTTTGTTACTACATAATATAAGTGTATTTTATTATATCCGCAACAAAAACAATAAATTATACATCTAATGATTTAAATTGATTAAACTTTTAGAAAAAATCTAAAACTTTCAACTATTTAAAAAAGAAACTCCAACATAACGTCTGGTAGGAAAATTCAGCTCTCAGAGCAAACTCTTGATTTATCAAATCATTTGTTTTGAATGAATGAAATTATTAATTATATTTACTATCACGAATAAAAAATTTGTTTGAAAATAAGCAAAAAAAAAGCGGGAAAAATTCACGATTGCAATGTGGATTAAATGAAGCGCGCTGAGCAGAGGTCCACTAGTGACGTAAGCGAGGCGCCGCCTACCGCTGAAAGATTCGAGCTAATAAGAAATCCTGTGTGTTTATAATCGTTGGATTTTTAATACAATTTTGAATAATTCTTATAAATTTTCCGTAAATGGATTGATAGATAGAGTGCGCTAAATTTTCATTAGGATCGACGCATGTATTCTCGTAATCAAAAACGCATAGTGTTTTTAAGTCGCTCACCGTTTTATGACGTCAAATTAGCTAAGCACCTGATCAAAAGTGCAATAATGGTATTCACGTACGAGTGCACTGAGCATTGTTTTAAAACGGTAACCGTGTTTACAAACACCTACCCATTGGCATCTGTTTCTGGAAATCGCTTGATGTTTTTAAAAAATTCAAACCTATTAAAAAGTATTATGCACACAGTTTTTTTATTTTTTTAGCCAACTTTTTATTTATGGTGGTTAAAGGTGGCCTTTAGCCTATACATTAAGTACAATAAGTTACCAAAATAGCTACCTTTCTTATTTTTCAAGGCAGAAATAAAGGACTGACTATCAGGACGTGTTCCAGACGGGGATCACTCGTATCCCTGTGATCGACGTTGGAGATAGTGAAAACCAAACAGTTTTAACAAGTTCCCAACGAAAGCATCAAGCCAGCAGTATAATTCAATGCCGGTAGGAGTATTTTCCATCGGAGTGGTTGTTTCTGTTGGTTTCACAAAAGAAATAAAGGAGTTTGTGAATAAATATTTACTGTATTTCTCTCCTTTCTGGAATATATGTTGTTCAGATAAATAAATAATTAAAAATTATTTATGGGCAAGTTTTCTACACTTCTATATGTAAAGGTATCCTTTAGAGTAGGTACCCGAGCATTTGAGCCTTATTGGAAACACCCTAGAATGAGCGAGCGTATTCAATTTGAACAATGAAATGATAATGATGGTGCCAAAACTTTTTTTAACTAAATTTTCTTTTAAAACTTTATTTTATTTGTTAGAATATAATGGAGATTTATGGTTAACGTCTATATAACCTTTATTATTATAACCATAGGAGTGTAGGGGTCATTGCCATCATGTTAAGACACCGCTAGCCCAACATTTCTCATTAAAACATTTTCTAACCATCACCTTCTCTAGATTTTCGATGTTTTTATCAATAAATATCAAAAATAACTAACTGCGGTGAAAAGATTCTGTAATATATGCCACAAATGTCAAAAAACATAAACAAAAAGCGAGAATTTAAAGGATGCTTAGCGAGTTCCATCCCAAGGGCGCGTTTACCAACTTAAATACCAATTTCGATCGGTCAGCGCAAATGCCATGCGAGAATGGTGCTGTGCGTTTCGCTTAGCGTTTTCAAAACGTAACGTTTTTAAGTCAATTTATGAGAATACCAGTCCAGTTCCATTTTCTCTTGTAGGATTTTCGAGCCTGTTCAAATTCTACAAGAGAAAATAGAACAGATATTCATCGCTCTCAATGGAAATTCTGCGCACTCTATCTATTAAGCTATTCACAGAAAATTTATCAGAAATATTTAAAATTCTATTAATAATCAAGGCTATGTAGAAAATTTTCAATGCTTTTACTGGCTTGCGGCACCACACATTACTGCACAGGACCACCACAATGGTAAATATTAGTAAATTATATACCTTACAAAAGCAAATTTTTATTTTCAATGCGATTGTCTTTTTCATGACTGAAACTTAAATTTTTTAAACTTTTATACGCACATACCCCCAAAACTAATAAACTAAAGAATTCAAACATATATATTTTTTAAATCAGGTAGAAAAGATCTATAAAAATCTAAAATAATATATAGGGTGTTCAATTTAAAAAAAAAAACATCAACCTGTCAAATTTTAACATTTAGAAAAACAAATACATTCCGACCCTATAATTCTTAAACTTCGTAAAAAATTATGAAACTTTTGTATTTATCGTATTTTGATATCTATTCAAATAAACGTTTTAGATATAGTGTAAAAAATATACGGGAAAACCCTGTACATATAGAAAATGGCTTAACTAGGGGGTGACAGCGTGTGACTTTTTAGGGGCGATAAAACTCAGAAAGAAATTATAAATGACATACAGAGCAATAAAAAAATTTATTAGGAAATTTAATTTTTGTCATAGTGTATATATGTACATTATTATTCCAAAAGCAAGGCAGGTAGCCTGATTTTTTTTTGCCATAATAATAGAAAATTTTTTAATATATAAATATTTTAAAACTTATAAAATAACTACAATAACTTAAAAAAATATTGTGACAATTTTTTAAAAAGTTTTTTCCCTTTTTGGAAATGTTTTTAAATAACGACTATTATCTTTTTTTATTTCGGCAAAAAGTATATCTCAGTGTCAAAAACTAAGTACCAGCAGAACTAGATACGATAATTTTCTGAAGGAGAAATTGCATTTAAAAATAAAGTGTTTTTGAGCGGAAAAAACTTCTTAATTTTTTTGTTTGTAAAATATTGTAGACATTTACCACCCAAAATGAAGTTTGATTTAAAAATAATAGGAACCGGAATTTTTTGCAATACCAACCAATAAAATTAAAATAAAAAAAAATCTGCCGATGCTAGTCAATTCGGTTTATATTGAAACCACTTTTAAAAGTCGATAACTCGATTTCTTCTTCTTGGATCCTAGTTTCACTGTTTTTGGCGGCCAGGCCCATAGGACAATAACGCCCGAAATGGTTTTTGTGGCCAATGACACCCAAATGAGGATTCAAGAAGAAGATTTTAAGCTGTCAACTTAAAAGTTGTTCCAAAATAAATCGAATGGTACGTTAAGCAGGTATAAACAGAGACTTACAAAAGTCTTGGAGTTTGAATCAGCCAACGAACATTTTCGGAGTAAACATCTGACTCTATTGCCCATCTGGCTAACTTGTCCCATTCATCTTTGCTTTTGCCATAAATACTTAGCCTAAAATAAAAATATTTCAAATTAAGGACTGCTGTATGGTAAGTTTAGTGCGACTGGATAACGCGCGCTTTCATCAGAACTTGGTAAAGGATTAAAACGTCATAAGTCGTGCTTCTTTCGTAAGCCAGTCAAATGGAGACATTAGACACTTATGGGAATAAAACCTGACCTTATTTTAAAATCGACCCTATGGTGACATCTTTACATATAAAAAGCAGCATACAAAATTCGGCCTTTGTGTATTTAAAAACCGGATTTATTAGTGTCGGTATTTATTAAATTAAAGTTAGCGTCTTTATTATTAAATTTTGCTTTGGTATGTCAATTTTGAGAGGTCAGCTGTTAGTTTTCTGTGTAAATGTGTCAAAATAAAGTCGATTCTAAAATAAAGTCAGGTTTTATTCCAATAACCAACCCTTGGTGTGCCGAAAATAAGGACATTCGTCGTAGTACCACGGATCATCAAAGGTGATCCGTGGTAGTGAACTCTATAGGTAGCACAAGACGCTAGCCCTACCAAGTCCACTTTGGCTTCCTGACTTCCAATATTATTTACCTCATGTATTAGAATAGATGAACAGGGTAATTTTCATTTGAATAATTCTAACCACATGAAAATAGAAAATTTCAAAAACCTAACCTATATATATATATATATATATATATATATATATATATATATATATATATACATATATATATATACATATATATATACATATATATATACATATATATATACATATATATACATATATATATATATATATATATATATATATATATATATATATATATATATATATATATATATATATTTAGTTTTGTTGGTTTCTTGGGGATGTGGTTCTAATAAAACTAGCAAATATGGATTGACATTTATTGACGTTTCGGTCCAAAGACCTTCTTTACAAACTAAAAAGAAAGGAAACAACGCTTTTGGATATTTGTTTTCTAAGCAATTATTTTTTAGAGAAAAACTATAAATTAAACTAATTAATTAAAACACAAATAAAAATAAAAATTACTCACCATTTACTCACATTTTCACACTACATTATGTCAAAATCAGTTTTACATATTCATACATAGTCAAATATATATATATATATATATATATATATATATATATATATTTCATAACGTTCTACGTCTTCCCATACCCAATCTCCACTCGTTTCTGTTTGCCCATAATTCATCATCTAGGCCTCTTATCTTTATTTCACTGTCTATTCCTCTCCAGCTTCTCCTCGGCCTTCCTCGTTTTCTTCGGCCAGTTGGTTTTCATTGTAATATTTGTTTAGGTAGTCTTCCAGCATCCATTCTTCTCTACCACACCAGTTGTTTTGTTCTTATATCATCCACTAAAGTACGTTCACCCACTGTCATAATTTATCTTATTCTTTGATTTGTAACTCTTTCTCTTTTTGATTTCCCTGCTGCTCTTCTCCAATAGTCCATCTCCGTAGCGGAAAGCATTTTTTCTGTTCTATCTTTGATTGGCCATACTTCTGAGCTGTATGTAATAATACTTTTTACAATGGTGTTATATATAAGCTTTTTGTTATGTTTTGATATACTTTGTTCCCAAATTATTTATAAACCTAACCTAACGAAACCTAATCTAATCTAACCGAACCAAACCAAAGCAAACTGAACCAATAATTTTTTTCAACGAAAAACACTTTCCTGACTTCCTACCCGGGATCCTAGAGAAGGTAAATCCGAACCGGACCGAACCGAACCGATCCTATCCATACCCACCTAAACCTAATTAGCTTGTCTAACGAACTGTCACGATCAGCTGTTTTTCGATCCAAGATGGTCGCCATGGGACAAACAAAGCGTTTTCCTATAAGCCGCAATGTTAACAAAAACGTAATTTTTAAAAAAAGTGAAACGATTTAACTTACAACAAAGATGCTGTTTTAAGTATTGAACCTTTGTACACATGGGAAAAATGCGTTTTTCTTAAAAAAAATCAATTGAAGCCAGTAAATCTCAAATAAAAGGGACCATGTTTTGTTCAAAAGTCAGGTTATGTTTTTATTTACTTTTGTTTTTTTTTTACTTTTTTTCCAGTTTTTTACTCAGTTTGAATCATTATTATTAGTTTCTGTGCTGTTATGAATTGTGGCAGCTGGGGAGAGCTTGATAATGTTAGTTTTGATGGAATGCCAAGTATTTTGACCTTAAAAAATCATCTTGATTTAAATGAACTAGGTATCAGCTCAAAGAAGGGAAAAGAAAGTGGATAAGTGCTCTATTACCTGACTTAACAGAGGATAAATTGAAATATTCGAAAGTTTTTTGTCAGGTTTGTTTTGGATAAATGTGCAACTGCCATTTTGGCAACATTTTCTATTGGGATCTTTTTTTGTGCTTGAGTGGACCTTTTGCAGAAGTGTAACATAGAATTGTGTTAAACTGTAAGAAATATTTCACTATGATTTTTTTACTATTCTAGGCAATACAATACAGCAATGATCATGACTGGGTCTCTCCTGAATATCCATTCATCCATTGTTTCAAAACGGTTGAAAAATTTTAAAAATGATGGTTGAAAAAAGGGTCCCGAGAAGAAAGAAAAGGAAAACAATATGAGGTTAAAGTGTGAATAATGAGCTGAACCAAATTTGTACACCATCCTACAGAACCTTAAATAAACTTTTGGTAGTGTAGCGTCCTGTATAGTGTCGAGTGAAGTCCTGTATCATCAAAGTTTCTTTTTCTTTAATAAATATTTATTTTACAGACCTCAAAACAGTTTAGAATAAACTGGTGAGTTTGACAGTCTCCCTAACTCAAACCTCTTTTTATCTTAAACTATTTTGGTGCAAATTTTCCTTTATTTCCATGCTTTTTGACACCTAAAACTTGTACACCGTAAAATTTGTATAGTATCTGACTGGACCTACTACAAGTCCTGTTGTGAAATTTCTCCGGTACTGTACTGAGCTTATTAGCAAAAAAAAATTTTTTGCCATCATTAATAATAGATGGATAAAAAAGTAATCTTTGTTGACTTTGATGACCACAAGAAAAACAAATAAGTTATCTCAGATATTTTTTTCAATTTCTCTCAAAAAAATTTGGGTTCTAATACTCCTAATGGGTCATATGCTGTTACGCCCAATTGTAGAGTAGAGTATATGTTTATTTGCATAAACTTTTAGATACATAATTGAGCAAATATTGTTACAAAAAACAGTAATAAAAGTAATAGTAACAGTAGTAATACAACAGCGAATATTGTACTGTTGTAAAATTTGAACAGTACTTACTGTTGTGAG